>JASCZW010001388.1:0-42285 GCA_034211315.2 Aedes japonicus | reverse complement strand
TGTAGCCACTGATTTGTTGATGTTATAAGGCAATTACCAATCAGTCCAAATGAAATTTACTCCCTACCAAATGCCTACATTCATGCATAAAATCTGTACCATGATACTCGCATCAACATTACCCTACGAGCATAGAAGGTATCATACCCGTTGCAGGCAACAACAGTTTGTTCTCATTTATGCGTCAACAGATTGCTAAATTTTCTAATTAATTAAGTAATTAATTTTCACTCGTTCGTGGCCTCACCATTTTGCCGGTTTAGCATCATCATTCTCTGCTGTTGCTCGTTGATCTCAGCAACATATTTCCATTTGCCGCTACCACTTGGGTCGACTCCAGTGGCAACCCACGGCTTCCCATGGTTCCTTGGTTTAATTCAGACCGAACAACACCGGCGTCGTAACAAAGAGGAGATTTCAACATGTTTTTATATGGAGCTGGCAGTCGATGGCAGGGCAATATTTATTCCCAAGCTTGACCTCCCTCTCCTCTCCTCCCGCAGACCACATACCCTTGGCCGGCTAATGTAGTCAGCTGAATTTCGGGTCTCACAAGAAGGCGTTTCACAAGCACCAAGGGACACATGACACGAGGATGCTTTTGACTTGATGAATCTGTTGCTCTGTTTTTCCCCCAGAGCAGGACAATGATGGGCGAAAGGTGACAAAATAATGCCTGCCTTTGTTTGCTTTGGGAGTTTGTTTTCATTTTTTTATAAGAACCATTTCATGGGAATTACATTAACAAAAAAACTCTCGGTGGTTGGTTAAGGCTGCTTCGTATTGCAAATTTTGCTAGGCATAAATTATGAAAACACTCACTCTGATTTTATTAAAATGGGGATGATTTCCACGTTCCACAACTCACAGATTTTCTTTCACTTCACTATAAAAATGCAGCCAGTAAATATTATATGCCGCCATTACTGGCTTAGCCAAGATGCTTCAAACATCTCATGATGGACAACAGCACTTCAAAGCCGTCGCCACTTCTCATGAAGACCGGATTGCTGATGGTCTTGTTTTCCTGCGGCGATAGCTATCCATAAACGGTGGGATAAAACTTGTCTCCTTGCCAGCAGTTAAGTACTACCTCACCAGCCCAGCCGGGAGCTACGTTTGGAGCAAAAACCCTATTCAGACAGAAGCAGCAGCAGCGGCAGACAAGTACTCGCTGAAAATTGTCACTGACTGTTTCGTAGATTTTTAACGAGAGCACTGACTTACCTTCGTACAGCTCAAGTGCATTCGCTATCTGGGTGGGGCTGCAAAGTGAGAGGGTGGACGGACAGATAAATTGTAAATAATTGCACCGCAGCTGAAACTGCTGGCAGCTATGAAAAGGAGCATAACTAATGATGGTCCGTCGCCGCGAAAAGTGATGAAAAGCTGAGAGTGTCGTCCCTGATGGTTGCTAATGGAACTGAAATGCTCGTTGATTGTGCGCTTCGGCGCTTATTTTGCGAAACTTCTTTGTTACAGTGAACTGATAAAAGTTATTTTGTCATTGATGGCTGTGGTCAGGATAAAGTCGTTGAGCGCTTATTTTTATTAAAGAAGTGCAACAGCACCAGTAATAATTCAACCAAGATTTTTCATTCAGGTCTTACTGAAAAATGTAAACAATGGCTTATTTCTCAAATATCTCGTAACGAAAAACTCACCCAATCAATCCACCACGGTCATTTTGAAGAGGAAGGGTTCACCTATCCGATAGAATTGAAGGCTTACAAGAACCCATTGTTTACCAATTTTCTACATCATCCTGCGAAATTCTACTGATTCCTGTGTAATCAAACGTCATAGAGAATATCTGACCACTGATTGAAAATAAGGAAGTGTACATAAGCAAATTTGAAGAACACTTTCGTTCGGGATATTGCTTAAAAGCTAACCTTGACCAAAAGTTTTACGTAAGTTTTTTTTTGCGTTTTCCCCAATCATAAAAATCAACATTTGAAAAGGGCATATTTTTTTTTTAGAAAAACTTCAATAACTATTGATGGGTAGAATCTAGCGGCAAAGTTTGTATACCAAAGTAGGCTTCTTTAGAAGTTTTCACGGAAATTTAATAAAAAAAGTAACGGCAAAAAAAATATTTTTTTATGGTGCACCCTAAGTTGATGAGGTAAAATTGCTCTAAATCGGTCAATTTTCAAGCTAGAAAAAAATTAATCATGAAAATTCCATGACATTGTCTGCGCTACAGCTTTGCCTAAGAATGTAAACGCACAGATAAAAAGAAACACTGAATTTTCCGCGTTATATAATGCACATAAAGGGAATGCTAGATTTGGCAGAAAATAATGGGATATTTCATGTAAATTTAAGCCAGATAACGCCTTAATCTAGCCTCTTGTATGAAAGATTGCAAACAATATGGTTGTTTACGCTCCTTTGGCTTGGAATTACACGAGGGGAAATTTTACGCGCTTATTAAAATTAATTATTTTTTTCTGTGCGTCTATTTGTGCAAATAAAAAAGTTAGTTTTTTGTTTGCAAAATGGGGACCACCCTAATTTTAACTAACATAAAAATGGGCCTTAGTGATACGAACCATGTTGTAGAACATCACTTTGCTGTAAAGTTTCAAGTTTAGGCGCTGCACAGTGGGAAAAAACGGACCCAAATTCCCACAGATGAGACGCCGCGGGATTGGCTGATTGAAATATATCATTTCTTATGGGAAATTTGCCTAAAAATTGATTGGTGCCATTTTCAGCCTGCGCCGAGCCCAGGAAATGGTCCATTTTACCCCATTTACCCATCAAAATATGTCTTTTTGAATTGGCATCAATGTTACTACAATCTCCGCTGAATGGTTTGCCCGCATAGAATCCTATTTCATATTAAAAACTCTGGGAAATCGAATGGTGCAAGTTTCATTCAGTTCCGAGCTCGGAAAGTGGCTTATTTTGCCCTATTTCCCCATTACTTTGAGATTTTCTTGTTCGTACCCTTTCAGCTACAATCGCTGCCAAAGTTTATGGCTGAAAACAGCCTATCTTACGTGAAATAGTCTAAGAAATCGAATGGTGTTATTTTTGTTTAGATACACAATCGATAAACTGTCCATTTTGCCCCATTTAACCCTATCTTTGTGTGTTTTTAAGCTTTAATTCATATATCTACAATCGCCGCTAAATTTTCTACTTGAAAAAGACTATGTCGTACGTGAAAAATACTGAGAAATCGAATGGTGCCATTTTCAGCCTGTGCCGAGTCGGGAAATGGTCCATTTTACTCCATTTACCCCTCAAAGTGTGTCTTTTCAGTTGGCATCAATGTTACTACAATCGCCGCTGAATGGTTTGCAAGCATAGAATCCTATTTTATATTAAAAACTCTGGGGAATCGAATGGTGCAAGTTTCATTCAGTTTCAAGCTCGGAAAGTGGCTTATTTTGCCCTATTTCCCCATTAATTTGAGATTTTCTTGTTTGCACCCTTTCCGCTACAATCGCTGCCAAAGTTTATGGCTACAAACAGCCTATCTTACGTGAAAAAGTTTAAGATATCGACTGGTGTTATTTTCGTTTAGATACACAATCGCAAAACTGTCCGTTTTGCCCCATTTAACCCTATATTTGTGTGTTTTTAAGCTTTTATTAATATATCCACTATCGCCGCTAAATTTTCTACATGAAAAAGACCATGCCGTACGTGAAAAACACTGAGAAATCGAATGGTGCCATTTTCAGCCGGCGCCGGCTTTGGCAGCGATTGTAGCTGAAAGGGTACGAACAAGAAAATCTCAAATTAATGGGGAAATAGGGCAAAATAAGCCACTTTCCGAGCTCGGAACTGAATGAAACTTGCACCATTCGATTTCCCAGAGTTTTTAATATGAAATAGGATTCTATGCGGGCAAACCATTCAGCGGCGGTTGTAGTACACAGTGATGCCAACTCAAAAGACACATTTTGAGGGGTAAATGGAGATAAAATTGACCATTTCTGGGCTCGGTGCAGGCTGAAAATGGCACCAATCAATTTTCTGGCAAATTTCCCATAAGAAATGATATATTTCAAGCCTCCAATCCAGCGGCGTCTCATCTGTGGGAATTTGGTCCGTTTTTTCCCACTGTGCGCTGGGAGCATGTTTCCTCGTATCTGGACCATAGTGCAATGGAAGCAAAAAACCCCTTATTTCTCCGAGAAATTCAAGGTTTGGCAAGCTTATTTACGTGTGAGATGGAAGTGCTTTATTCGTGACGACTTCAACCATGAATGGCTAGGCGGACGTGAAGGAATGTCTACAGAAACGTCTCCTCTCGTTGCTGTTGTAATTTTTGGCCTGATTTGGCGTCTTGCCACAATTCAAAACAGCTAAAGCTGTAATGGTATTTGAACATAAGTCCAACAATTTCACCACACATTCACCATTCAACCGTCTCCAGAGTGTTGAAGCGGTTCCAGGAGCGGTTGACGTTGGACCATGGCAAAGGAGCTGGAAGAAAACCGGGACCGGAGAACAAAAAGACGGAGGGAAAGGTGAAGTGGATGATTAAAGCAAATCCCAACGTCTCAAGCCGTGATTTGGCTAAAAAGATCGGCATGTCGCAGAGCTACGGCCAGAATGCACAGAAGAGAGCTGGACTACATACAAGGTACAGAACTTCCCAAACCGCGATGAGCGGCAACAATCGACGGCTAAAACTCGGGCACGGAAGCTCTACGAGAAGATGCTGACAAAATATGGCTGCTGTGTGATGGATGACGAAACGTATATAAAAGCCGATTTTAAGCAAATTCCGGTTGAGTTTTTCACCGGCGAAGAGCGAAGTTCTATGTGGACGACAAATTTAAGAAGAAGAAAATGTCGAAGTTCGCCTCCAAATATCTCATTTGGCAGGTCATCTGCTCTTGCGGGACTGAGGAGTGAGCCTTTCGTGACAAAGGCACAGTAAATGGCGAGATCTACAAATATGAGTGCCTCGAGAAGCGCCTTTTGCCGTTCTTGCAGCAGCACGACGAAGCTCGCTATTTTGGCCAGATTTGGCATCATGGCACTATTCTAAAAGTGTCCTGGAGTGGTATGAGGCCAATTCTGTCCATTTTGTTCCAAAGGACACTGAATCCGCCAAACTGTCCGGAGCTGCGCCCGGTGGAGCGAGTACTGGGCAATGATGAAGCGGGAACTCCGGAAGAGCAAGAAGACAGTCAAAGACGAGAAGGACATGTTAAGAAAATGGAAAAAAACTGAGAAACTGGTACCGGATGACACTGTAAAGACTTCTTTATGGAGGGCATCAAGCGAAAATGCGTTCAATTTTACACTCAAGGCCCCATCGATTAACTTTTCTTTTGATTTTTGAAGTAAATATATGTATAAAACTACCCTAAAATTTTGGTTTGATTCTAAACATTATAAGAAAATTGGCATGACATTTTCGGTGTCGCAATAATTTCGTGTTCGCCCTTTAAAAGCCCAATATATTTTAATCGGTATTAACTCTGGAGTGTTTGGAAGACTAACATCTTTGGAAATGTTGTTGGACTTATTTTCATATACCTGTTTTGAGTAGTGGCAAGACGCCAAACTATGCCAAAAAATTCCAAAATCAACGAAAGGAGACGTTTTTGTAGACATAGGTTGGGTAAATTAAATAGAATCTTCTTTCATCAACCAGATAGATCAATTGGCCGAAAATGCGAGCTATCTTCACCGAGAAAAAGCGTTCCTGGAACATAAAAACGAACCGTGAACTAGCTCACGTTTTCAGGATTATTCCATTTAAACGTTATTTAGTACATGATTACGTGATTCTGTTCACGGTGTATTTTTGCTTGTTCTCGAATTCATGACTGCAGTTCACGGATCTGAGCACGAATTGTTTTCCGTGTAACATGGGGATACCCAAATCGGCAGGGAGAAATTTCCGCCCTCAGTTCACAAAGTGTTAGCAACGGGGAGTTAGCATTCCCAATCTCCCCATCCAGTCTACTACAATCGGGTGTCCTGATGGTCCCTCTCATTTCCCAGTATTAGCATGAAATATTCATTAAATTTTGTATATTCAGCAATTCTATCACGGATACAAATTTCGTCCATTTAAATTAAAAATATCGATAAACTTATCAACTTGAAACATAACAATTATTAAAAATAAATAGACAGCATGTTTCGAACGAATATTGCAATATTTGAATCAGATTCCAGGCATGTTAATTTCAACATCGGGTTTGCGAATTTAAACGTGTATTTTCTTCTCCAGAACGTAAGGCATTTGCAATATTTCGACACCCTTGCAACATGAGCCAATCGTCACGTTTATCGGTAGGTTGCTCGATTCCAGTAGTGAAACACTGAGCAAATCCTTTGAACCTTGAACTTTTTAGCGTTCATGTCAAATCCTTATTTTAAATAACTCAGATTCATTGAATATATAAAATAAATTTAGAACGCACCGGTAAAACTCATTTTTTCACGAAACAAAATTATTTATTCTAGTATCTAAAATTTGGACGCTCATTCTTATCAATGATATGTTTCAAATGAATATAACTTGATTTTCATTTCAAACATCGAGGTCACTACACAAATAAAAAGAAACATGGAATTTTCTGCGTTTCTAATGCACATAAACGGAATGCTAGATTTTACAGAAAATAATGGGATATTTCATGTAAATTTAAGCCAGATAACGCCTGAATCCAGCCTGTTGTATGGAAGATTTCCAATATTGTTGTATGGCACATGAAAAGTTGCAAACAATTTCGTTGTTTACGCCTCCTTTAGCTTGGATTTAAACGAGGGGATATTTCACACGCTTGTTAAAATTAATTATTTTTTTCTGTGTAGGTTTTAAACACAGAATATGTTTGAAATAAAGCAAGTTTATGTTTGTGGCCAGAATAAACTAAGTTTACTTATAGATTTACCTGGAATATGTTTGTAATGACATTTTTTTTCCTGCGTGATAGAATAAATATATATAATCTCTAAGAATTTCAATGTAATTGATTGTTTTTTTTTTTTTTCTATCGAAAAATGTAAAACCCGGTTATTAATATATTTTGTCATCATATCTACGTTGAAGAGGGTCCAAACAAATTAATTTTTGTTTATATGCTTTGTTTAAAAACCATAACTAAATCAACCTAGTATGCAAATGAAAGCACTTTCTTTTAAAATCTTTGAAATACACGGGAAATGCGACATTTATTATAAGAACATGGATTATAATCTTTTTTTTTTTAAATTTTTCGCGGTCTCGGGACCAGATGTACCCTATTTTTTTTTATGTTTCTTATTTGTTGAGACCATTTTGCATATTATTTTAAAAAAATTGGCGATGTTTATTAGCCTTCCAATTAAGGTTCCAATCCAATGCATGGGGAAAATTTTACAATCGAATATAAAAAAAAGAGTAGTGCTTGAAAGTTTTGTCTCCTTGATAAAAGCCCCCATGCAAAATTTAACCCCCAAAGTGGTCCAAGTTTGACTTTTTTGACCCATGAAAAACCTCTGCTAATAAAATTTCCAAAATCGATTTTTTCTATGCCAAATGTCTTAGAAAGGCATAAATCGTTAAAATCTGGTGTTATCCTGAAAAAAAAAATTTCTGGGGCTTCAGCTTTCTGGGACTTTTGAGTTGGGGGAGTAAATTGAATTTGAACTAATTTGCTGAGATATTCATGGCCATAGTATTGAAACACTTCCGATATCATGGATGGCAACTGCTGGCATATTATATGAAATTTTTCACTAGAGCGGTGACCATATTTTCCTTACGGTTGTCCTCTTTTGAAAATTTTAAAACATACATCAATTTTTTTTTAATTTGAATGGCATATTTAAGATAATTGAATTGGCACATATCTTATACAATCATAAGCAATTGTCTACTCTTAATATGTGATATTTAATTAGCGTGGCCCACTTATTTTTCATTAGGGTGGTTCTTTAAAACAAATCAATTGGGAATTTGAATCGAATAGTGAAGACAATGCATCCTTGAAAGTGTGAGCTGATTAGTGGAATAGCTGTAACTAAAAAATTGGGATTGTCTGTCAACCAGGTGTACTTATATTTGTGATTTTCAGACCTCTTCGTGCTTCTTAGTTCATACTTTTATTTTAAATTTTAATGGACCATATGTTCTGGCCAACTCCCTCCTCCTCTTCCTCTTTCAAAAAGACAACGTGGTTTATGACGATACGTAATACTAATGCTTTATTGTTTTTTTTTTAATCTTCTTCTTCTTCTTTAGCATTTCAAGCTTATTGCTTGCTCTCAACTTATTGTTCTAAATATACTTTCCACAGTTATAAATTGAGAGCTTTCGATGCCAATCATACTATGCCCAGGGAGTCGAGAAATTTTCTTTAACGAAAAACTCCTAGACCAAACCGGGAATCGAACCCAGCCTTCTCCAGTAAAGTGATGCTTTGTAGCCACAGCCTTACCGTCTAACAACAGAGAGGTGGAGGGTCTGAAAACCCCATATATGAGAATAAGTGGCTTATGGCCCATCCTTTGGCTTCTCAAAAGACTAGGAATGAACATAAAGAAACCACTTTAGGTTTATGGGGGAGTTACATTGAATAATGGAAACACGTGCTAGCATAGTTAGCAAAAACTAAAAACAGATTTTTTTTTTCAAAAATGTAGCCCTAGAACTAAAATACGTACTACGCCTACTTTTTGATATGGTATGAGAAAAGGCCTTAACTTTCAAGAAAAAAATATAAAAACGATGGTGCTCTTTAGTACCGAGACCATAAAAACGATGAACATCAAATATTGTCCATGTTTTGATAACAAATATCGCCCTTGAGGTGTAGTTTTATATATTTTCATAAAAGAATATTTCATAATCTTCTATTTTCAAACTCTCATGGAATAAATAAACATAAATGACATAAACACTTGCATCCACTCTTTCTTCAAATCCTTGCCGTTTTTCAAGACCTTCCCTGTTCTCCGGTACTTGCCCTTCATATTTGCCCAAAAATTTTCCATTGGGTGAAGGTTTGGCAAATTTGGCGAGTTTGCCTGCTTCAACCTATCTCATTTAATCTAATCTTAACTAATCTAATCTAATCTAATACAAACGCAGCCAGTACGAGAAAGCATTCTAGAAATAATTGGGTTAGATGACGCAAAACTATTATTTTTTAGTCAATATTGATTCTTGCAGCATATCAAAGACATGATACATGATACAAGCGCCAACGCGGCCAGGCCTACTGCGTTGCATTTACCGTTTAAAATGAGTTGTATTCACGGGAGTATACAGGGAAGTTTGGGTGGACATACCGTGCCATACGCTCTGAGGTAAATATGATAAAGTTATATTAAAATACATCATGAAAACCTGAATAATGGAAAACTATAAATTATTAAGATAAAAATGTTATATCAATATGCAATGTCTCACAGAACTATTAATAAAATAAAGTGAAGGAATACAATTATGAAAAATGATGATAAAAAATAAACATGACTGTAGATTGTTGCCCTGCTGCAATCCATATCGTGTCCATTATTAACCTAAAAGTTAAGGCAATATAATAATAGACACAAGAAAAAAAATTGGAAATTCTTTTAAACATTTCGGGAATTCCAAACATGATCCAAAATTATACAGCATATAAAGAATAGTATTTCTATAATTTTGATAAATTGTTTTGTTTTATTGCATTGCTATAATCATTTGTAGTGGATCTCATGTACTGTTCACCCTATCATCAAAAGACTTCAGCTGTTGTAGTTACTATAGTCTAGTAATAATAGTAAGCGAGTATGTATGTTTGTGCAAAATATATCTGACACCCCCTGGTTGGTCACTGAAAAAAATTAGGTATGTATCAACATCTCAATAGTCCTGAGAAAGCCGAAAAATACAGTACTTCACTACAATACTTATGCCCAAAATTTCAATTTAAAGACATGACGATTTTATGAAAAGTGACAAGCTATTCTACAAGACACTTCAAAAGTCTTGCTTATACAGAAATGTAACTATTCAAAGATAACAATTTGAGTGAATATGGGCTCAGCTTGATGATTTCTAAATAAAATGGAAAATCTTAACACAAAATCACAAAAGCAAAAAAAAAACATATATAATCTCACTCTACTTATAAGAGCATGCAGATCCTACATGGAAACAGCAGTGGAAGGTCAAAAATACTATTCCAAAGTAAACGCTATGTTGAAATGCTGAATAACTTAATATTAAAGTGTATAGTGTGCAACATGAATATGCTTCTTGTTTAAACAAAAATCCATGATATTCCACCCAACACAGCGATTGGAGAACTTGGTCAAATTTTGGCGGATTTGGCTCCTACAACACATTGAAAAACATCGTTGGTTTCGTACCACTCCATCACCGGTGTCGCCAGATCCGGCCAAATCAGAGTTTCACTTTCGCGGGACCTGAGAAAGGGCAGCAGGCGCTTTTAGAGGCATTCTTCTTTATATATTGGGCCGTTGCGGCTTGCTGATCTTACCACACCCACAGATTGCCTGCCACAACAAGTGGCAAATTTGTAAACCCTCTTCTTCCGGAGGTTCTCCAGAACAGCCAGGCGGCACTGTCCGTCGAAAAACTCCAGGCCAGGGATCTGCTTGGCATCCAGTTGAATATACGTCTCTTTGACCATTAAGATAAATTATGACTGCACCAATCTTTCACGATACAGCTTCCTGGCGCAGGATATGGCCACCGTATTCTATTTATCGTTTCGGTTAGACACCTTCCTTACCTTGAAGACATTAAGTCCGGTCCGCTTCGTTGTCTGCTGGCCACGTCCCGAATCGAATGGCTTGAAGTAATCCCCACCTTTCTTGTGTCCACGAGGTTGGACGTCTTCGCTTTTCTTCGGCTGCCAGCTCGCCGCTGGATCGTCTGGATTTGCTTGAATTTGATTTTACCACATAGGATTTTCCCAACTGTTTCGTGATCCACCTGTGGGACTGTTTTTTGCATATATAAACATTTACCCAAAATTTTATCAATTTTTACCCATGCAATAAAAAGTCATATACAAAAGAAGGCATTTCATTTTTGTTGGGTACAATTCTAAGTAGCAATTCGCCGAAACCTTGTTTTGATGTTTTAAGAAAAAGTTGGTTAAATCAATTTAAATCACCCAAAAGAAACATTTACACATTTTAAATAATCGTTGACGTTACCACTGTTTGACGTTTGTTGCGGAATCTCACCTCACTTTATTACCTTCAACAATTAGCTACCGTGTTACCATTCCACAGTTGAACTGTACACAAAATAAACAATAACTTAATGAATAATTTCTATATCTATGTTCATTAGAGGTCTGTAGCTATATATTATGTATGAAAGTGTGTTGAAGAAGCCATTTTCCAAACATTTTATTACATTTTATAACAGGGGGTAGATCACTCGAAAGTGCCACCGAAACAAATTGCATGTCTACAGGGTGCGTCAGAAAATAATGCGAAAATGTATAAACTTGAGTAATGGGTTAGTTCGTGTAGCTAGTGACTAATTTCTGTCGAAAGTGTATTTGCTTATGTTAACTTTTCAGTGCCGCATCCAAACATTCTATTCGTTTCATTGCAAATTCGTCAAAATGTTCGCGAAAGTAGTGATCACCAGTTTGTTGCTCGCCCAGAAGAAGCCGAAAGAGATTGCCAATGTTGTAGGGTGCCATTTGGCAACAGTTTACCGCATAGAAAAGTCCCTGCAGTATAGGCCTAAGCAGCGGAAGCCAGGAAGCAGACATCCACGCTTTGCACGCACGCCGAACGTGATCAAATCGGTCCGTGCAAAAAATGCTCGCCACCCGGTGCCTTCCATAAGACAACTTGCAAAGGAAGCCAATATTTCGGAGAAATTCATGGGGAGAATCATCAAAGAAGACCTGCATGCATCTTCCAGAGCCAGAGTGAAACGCCACTTGAGTACGGACCGGGTCAAGGAACTACGAATGACTCGTTCCAAGAGATTGCTTTCATTGTTGAAGAAGGAAAAAATGATAATCCTGTTCTCCGACGAAAAGCTTTTCAGCATCGATGCTGTGGCCAACAGCCGCACGGACGGGTTTATTTCACCGCAGAAAATGGAGAACGTTCTGGAAAAAGTGAAATTCAAATTTCAAATCAAACATCCGGCTGGTGTCATGATGTTTTGCTTGGTGGTGTCCAACGGTTTGAAAATGCCGCCTGTTGTCATTGAGGCTGGAGTTCAAATCAATACCGAAGTGTATATCGGTATTTTAAAGGACCAAGTGCTTCCCTAGGTAAAGGCCAACTTCTCCGAGGACCAAAACGTTGTCCTACAGCAGGATGGAGCGCCGTGTCACACGTCCAATCGCACCCAACAAGGGTTGAACGATAACATGAAGTTTTGGCCGAAAGATTTGTGGCCCCCTAGCAGTCCAGATCTTAATGCGTTAGATGATTCGATTTGGGCATATGTTGAAGCACGAGCCTGCAAACCATCACACCCTAGTGTGAAAACCCTGAAGTCAACCATAACACGCACATGGCAGTCAATGTCAGAGGATTACGTCCGAAAAGCATGCTCCGGCTTCCGGCGTCGGCTCGAGGATGTTATTAATAAAAACGGGGGACACATTGAATAAATTTGTTTAAAAGGACTTTATAGAGATTACTGCAGTCAAAAATGTTGATATTATTGCTTGCATTAGTTGAAAATGGGATTTGAAAGAATAGGAACAAATTTTCGCATTATTTTCTGCCGCACCCTGTATGTTGATGTTGTTTTGTTTTATCACAGATTTTTTTGCAAAAGCACATGCAGGGCAAGGCTGGCAGGTTTCTCAGTTTCTCTCACTTGAAAAGACAAACGCCTGAAAGTTTAATAATATTTGAAAGAATTTGGCATGAATATAGTGTCTTTACTCACTCACTGAAACTAGAAATGAACATTTAAATACCAACCCTCTACTTTATCTCTGATATATTCCAAGTCCAAAGACATTCAGAATATCGAAGAATGCTTTGTGAAACACCATTAGGGCAAGACTAGATCCCAAGCAGATGATACTATAATACGGCACTTGAAAGATAGAATAATTTCACATTCAATAACATGTATAAAATTTTCGCAAAAACGATGCAACACTTCACATTTGAATCAAAGGTTTCTTCGATCTGCGGAAAATATTGGCAATACTTTTTTCAATGTCGCAAAAAAAAAAGCTGGACAAACTGAGCGAGCGATATTTTAATTTTGATCCCCAACAAATGCGACACCAAGCGGTACTTAAATACCTATGTCGGAAAGTTAATTCCATTGCTCAGACCAATATTTGTCATGCCATTGAAAGCACCATCCCGAGTGGTAATCAAAATCAACTGACTTTAAATTAGTTGTCCTTAAATAAACAACCCGATTTCCCTCATCAAACAGGACACCCACGTTTCTGGGAAACGTGTCACACGTTTTAGCCCCCTCATACACAATCACAAACACAAACACACTTGCATCCGGGAAACTCCCAAGAGTCGATCCCAATTACGTTCTCGAAAATAACAAACCGCCTTCACGTGCTTTGATTAGCTTTCTATACATCACCCAGGTTCTATCCAAACACCCCCTCACTCCACCATCCCTCCCAAAGAGGAAAAGTCGGGCTCATCTGAACACGGTATACTGATATATTCCCGACTTCGGGGATGATGCCAGCCACCCATCACCCGCATAGCTAATTTACTTCCACCGACGACGGAGCCCCTGAGGTATGACTTTCAATGAGAATGCTAATAATTTTGCAAAGATAACATCGAGCGTGGAGCTTCCGTGAATTGGCGCCGCGCTTTCATTGTAATTATTTTTGAGGAAAACACAAAACCCTGGCAGTTGTGCGTGAAGCCACCGTAGGTCTGTTTTCAGGATTGGGGTGCCTCATTATCTCTTCATTAGTGGTGGCACGCGTGAGGTGATCGGGATTAGTTTTCCGGAGAACAGCCCGTGAACCGTTTCCGCGTGTTTCTCGAGGTGCTGACGTACAGAGGCTGCCCATCGTTATGATGGAAGGTTGATGAGGAGAGGGGAAAACGTGTGGTTGTTTTTTTTTCCCGTTACCTTTACTGGATCGGGATGCTGAGGAGTGTAGAAACTTTTTATTTCTGAACCGTGTGATGGAAAGAAACTGAGGGAATTGAGCTTTTAGGCAAAGGCACAGCAACGTAGGGTGAAAGTTCATAAACTGTTCATAAACTACGTAGACTCATTTTTGAAAAACTAAAACTCCTTTTTTTCCCGCCCCCTCGTAGACTTTCCACAACATGTTTTTTGAAATTCTCAGCGGAGCGCAGATTATTTGGTCAGACCAAACCTTCCTCCCAGAAATTTGCTGTTAGGTAATTAACGGACAGCAGTGGGGAAGTTACTCTGGTATAATCATGTTTACAAAGTTACATGGCAATTACTACCGGGTACTGGCACAGCAACTAAGTTATATGAACCCAACAATAGAAATGATTACATCAAAATTGGCTTCCCATACTTAACCTGCTCCAAGGTACTTTTTCTTAGCGTGTACGTGTTGTGAATAGCCCCGTGAAATAAGTTTGAAGTTGCCAGTGGCAAGAAATTTTTTCGACATTTGACTGACGTATCGGACCGCACCGCCGCGTCCTGCCATTGTTGTCAAATGCAACTTGACGGACGAATCAAGTTAGTAGTTTAAATTGTTTTGACTCATTTGACAAAAGGTATAGAGATGAACTCATATAATCTTATATAGTTGTTCAAAGCTATCTCGTTGTTCCTGCTGTATGTTTTTACTGTTAATGAGATGGCATGATTTTGACCATTTCTGTCGTGATAATTGATTTGTTGGCCCACGTAGGTCTAAGGTCGTGTCTTTTTTTCGTTAATTTTTCACTAGCTGTTAAAGAATTATAAATGGAGGTGAAACATCTTTGTTGATCAAGATTGTGAAAGCGCCAAATATTTATATCTGTCAAATCACAATAAAGTTCATAGACAGCAGACGTGATATGACTGTTTTCACCCGTTGGTTTAAATAAATACTCACCAGTTTCAGTATCTCAAACAGTCTTGTTAAAAGTCATGCTCATTAGATTCAAAAGCGTGGATTTTCAGGCAACATAACATTGACTACCTACAAGTTCCATGCGAAAATCAAACGATAACAAACGTAACCAGAAGAACGAATGTTCAATTTTCAAAATGCTTTGATATTCATTTATGTAAACAAGTTCATTTTCAAAACGAATTTCGAAATGTCAGAAATGAAATTCAATCAGCCACAATGAATATCAATTACCCGTCGGGATCGGAAAAATGCAAGGGCAGCCCAGTCCAGGGTATTCTTGCACAACATTGCTAACATCTATTCCTCTGGAACGATGATGACGGCCCTGGTTGTTCCATGTTTGGATTAGAATTCAAAATCACTTAATAATGAAAAATCATCACAAGAGATGATATTCAGATTTCATGAAATGAAATTCATGCTTACCGATTGATAATCAAAACAACAGTGACAGCAGATTTTTGACCCGCACATAGAGCCGACTTCATTCATTGCAGCAAACAAAATTCAGTTGGCATAGAAGTGACAGCGGTAACCATGAAAACCGGGAAAGTAAAAATCATCATTACACTGGGATGAATCATTTTCACTTCTCATGAATATTTTATGAAAATTTAAGGCACTGATCTCAAAGCTCATCTCTGTGATGGCAGCAAGTCCAATCGAACTTCTTTTAAAAAAATTACCCATCCACCCTTTACTGCTGTACGCCTATGTACACGGTGCACAGATTCAACCGTGGATAAGCTAAACGAAGTGAGTGTAAATATGTTAATTTGATACATTAGGTACTTGAGGTAAACATACTCAAGATAACACAGTGAGCCGGTTTTTGATGAGAAGATATACTCGACTTGTGTTTTGAAGAGGACTTGTTCTGCAAGGGTTGTACATTTTTTGGGTGATATACAGGAAAGTAAAAAGGATACACAGCTTGGGTGGCCTATCCCGAGTCGAATGGTTTGGTTAAAAAACTGATTTGCATGATTTCTACTACCCCTGCTATGGCCCTTTGTTCAATTCCACCTTCTATTGAATTTCTAGAATGCCGCAATCTAACAGAACTAGTAATACTTACTTATCACATCTATATAAATAAAAATGAGTTGGGGTTTCCTTTGTCACGATTTAACTCGCGAGCGGAAGAACCGTTTGGCATGAAAATTTGTATGCAGAAGTTTTTGAGGCCGGGAAATATTTTTAAGAAAGTAAGAGCCCCATCCCTCCTCTGAAAGGGGGGCTCCCATACAAATGAAACACATTTTTCTGCATAACTCGAGAACTGATCAAGCAAAGGAACCCAAATTTAGCATGCGGGAGTTTTTGGAGGCAAGAAATGTTTCTATGGAAGTTTGAGACCGCTCCCTTCTCTAGAAAGGGAGGCTCCCAAACAAATGAAACAGAAGTTTCAGTTTTCTGGTGGCGAAAAATGCTTCTATGGTAGTTTGAGACCCCTCCCCTCTCCTAGAAGGGGTGCTGTCATGCAAATGAAACAGAAATTTCTTAATAATAACTCTAGATCTAATAAAGCAAATGGAACCAAATTTGGCTTGCGGGGATTTTAAAGGCAATAAATGTTTCTACGGTAGTTCGAGACCCCTCCTCCCTCTCTGGTAGGGGGGGGGGCGGGGCTCCCATACAAATGAAACAAAAGTTTCTGCATAACTCTAGAACTAATCAAGTAAATGGAACCAAATTTGACAGGTAGAGGTTTTTGAAGGCAAGAAATGTTTCTAAGGTAAATCGAGACCCCTCCGCCCTCTGTAAGAGGGGGGCTCTCATACTAATGAAACACAAATTTGTGCATAACTCATGAACTAATCAAGTATATGGAACCAAATTTGGTATGTGGAGGTTTATGGAGGAGATAAATGTTTCTATGGAAGTTTGAGACTCCTCTGCCATCTGGAAGGGGGAGAGAGGGGGGTTTCCATACAAAAACAACACCAATTTCTGCCTAACTCGATAACTAACCAAGTGAATGGAACCAAATTTGGCATATGGACGTTTTCGAAGGCAAGAAATGTTTCTATTGTGGTTTGAGACTCCTCCGCTTACTGAAATAAGGGTCTCTCATACAAATGAAACAAGAATTTCTGCATAACTCGAGAACAAATCAAGCAAATGGAACCAAATTTGGCATGTGGAAGTTTTTGAAGGAAATAAACGTTTTTAAGGTGGTTTGAGAGCCCTCAGCCTTCTGGAAGGGGAGACTCCCATAAAAAT
This sequence comes from Aedes japonicus, assembly GCA_034211315.2. Classification (NCBI taxonomy): domain Eukaryota; kingdom Metazoa; phylum Arthropoda; class Insecta; order Diptera; family Culicidae; genus Aedes; species Aedes japonicus. The sequence goes on along the minus strand of JASCZW010001388.1, from coordinate 25,033 downwards.
GAAACATAATTTTTATCATACCTCGCGAGCCAATGAAGCAAATGAAACCAAATTTGGCATGTTGAGGTTTTTGGAGGCAAGAAATGTTTCTATGGCACTCTTGTATGGGGAGCTCCCATACAAATAAAAAGCAAATTTCTGCATAACTCGAGAACTAATCAAGTAAATGAACCCTTTTTAGCATATGGGGGTTTTTGGAGGCTAGATTTCTATATACATAAAAATGATTTTCTGTCTGTCTGTCTGTCTGTCTGTCTGTCAGACCCTTATAGACTCGAGAAGTTCTGAACCGACCAATGTGAAAATTTATATGAAAGGGTTTTTGGGGCTGGGGAAGGTTCTTATGATTGTTTGAGACACCTTCATAACTCGAGATCTAATCAAGCAAATCGAATCAAATTTGACATGTGGGGGGTTTTGAAGGCAAGACTGTTTCTATGGTAGTTCAAGACCCCTCCCCTTTCTGAAGGGCGAGGGAGGGCTTCAAACAAATGAAACTCAAATAATTATTATTATAATCGATGAGCCCAGTGCGATGGTTCGAGAACTAATCATGCAAATGGAACCAAATTTGGAATGTGGGGGGTTTTGAAGGCAATGATTGTATGGTGGTTTGAGAAACCACCCCTCTCTGGAAGGGAGGGCTCCCATACAAATGAAACACAAATTTCTACCAAAAATGAGAATTATCCAGCTTACTTGAACACAAAACGTGTGTTTCTCGGATAAGAAGCATGTTTTGATAGAAGTTTGAACCCCTGCTTATTTAAGAAAAAAAAACTCATTTAAAAAAACCAAAAACGTGCCAGTTATATTAAATTTTCCTTCATTTAGTTGCAACCCAAGTAGCACACTACGGGCATAATTAGTTGTAGTAACTTGATTATGACTTAGCAAGTCATATTTATGTTATCTCAACCGAACGGCAACTAGTGTGCTACTAGGGAAGCGTAGCAGCTCACGCACCGGGTTCAGCTAGTCATAAATAAATTTGCAGTTTACTTACTCCAGTAAATGAATTTTCACTCTCAAAGCCCAATATTGATTTTTATAGCAAGTTCATTACATTACAAAAACCGATTATTTTTGGCGTCTTCTTCTTCTTCTTTTGTTTTTGAGAGGGACTTTTACCCTTCGGGTCATTCGTCCCTAAATATTTTTGGCTGCCTCGAGGTAACTGGAAATAACAATTTCATGGAAGGAAAGAGAGAGCAAAAAATTAAAGTATGTGAAGTGAGGTGATGTGATAAGAACCCATCATCATCATCAGTGCAAGAATTACCTATGTCTGCAGGACTGTTCTCAGCAAGATGGCTTGTTGTAGCAGTGCCAGTCAATCTCAATTAGGTCCTTTGGAGACTACGGCCAGAAGGCCACTTGGCAAGGGACTGGTCACAAGAAGAACTTTTGTCCAGTCAACAAATCCTTTGACTTAAACCAAAGACCTTAGGCTACCCACTAGTCCCACTCATATAGTTGTAATAGGAACAGTGAAAATTTAGCATGAATGCATAAATGAAGCATATATAATGATTTATAAAAAAAAAAAGTTAAGATAAAAATTGTTGGAAATTTCACGGCAATTAATTTTCATTTGTACTAGTGAATGTACTGAGATATTGCAAATTTCTACTGTTTCTAATAAAATAGGCGTTCAAAATTTAAATAACTTACCATAGAAGCAAACCAGTCTCTAATTTGTATCATACATTTATAGAATAAAATTTCAAACGCATCTTGTTATTTGTATAGGACTGAAATGTTTTTATAAGCTGATCCAATTTGAAATGGATCGAAAACTGATATAGGGTAAAGGGATGTAATGTTAGCTTAGCTCCTTTATTCAAGCCTACGTACTGAATTACGTTAGTTTGTTTTGTGGAACGTTGTATTTAGTAACAGATTACAGTTAGCAAACCCTTAATTCATAAAATTAAGAAAAAAAACGTACAAAGACTGCATTTTGTAATGAATCCATCGAATGGGACGAAGTTGCATCTATGAATAGACCTAATTTGACGCCTTTAGACCGACATTAAATCCATATCCCCGAATGTTTCTGACTTTATAATAAGAGCTGTGTGAATTTTTCGTGATATATATTAACAATGCTCAAATTTATCTTTTAGCAAGTGCTCAACTAGTTGAATCTCGCTTACAGCTTCAAAACTTTATGAGTTATAAATGAAAAATGCAATCGATCATTGCATAATAGGCTAAGTTAAGGGACACATACCTCTATATTTGAATGTTTATAGTTTCTACGCAAGCATATAACAGTACATTCCAGAATTGTTTGAATTTCAGTAAAGAATATAGTAGGCCACCTGCCCTTCGGAATCGATATAACTATCCCTGACCAGTTACTCTGCTCCAACTTGATTGTTCATTCGTGACCCACCTGTAAAGAAACTATCGGTCACGACGAAGATTTAGACCATCACATTCCTAATGAATCACACCTAGGATCAAATACTTGATATGCACGGTCAAAGTTTTTTCATCCAATCTTCGTTATTCATAATTCAAAGAATTTCGTTTAATAATTTTTAGAATGCTTAGATGTCCTATTAGATCACCATCAAAGAGGTCTATAGATTTTTTAATCCTCAGGGCGCGCGCTTTTCAGCTTCTAGCGCATGACTTGATGCAATGGTAAAGGATGATACGGTCAAAATTTGGTCAAGGGAAAACGCGTGTAAATCGGTGAAATTGCTTATTGAAAAATCAAATTAAATTTTTTCAAGTTCAATTAGTATAAAATTCAGGAAAATATTCAGTTAGGCTTCCGCTTCAATCCGAATTGCCGGGCCTTACGCTTGACCCCGCCATCAGATTTGTACAGCCACCTTGTCCACCTTCTTCGCCGCAGAAAGCCAGTTTGCCTTGAACTGCTGCTCGTCCCAGCAGTTTTTTGGTCTTCTTTAGGTTCCGCTTGACAACAGCCCAGTATTTCTCAATTGGGCGGAGCTCTGGCGTGTTGAGGTTCCTGTCCTTGGGAACCACCTGCACGTTGTTGGCGGCATACCACTCCATGGCCTTTACCGTAATGGCAAGATGCCAAATCCGGCCAAAACAGTACGGAACAACCAGCTTCTTCAGGAAAGGCAGCAGACGTTTATCCAAACACTCTTTCACGCAAATTTCTTGGTTGACAGTCCCGAAGCTATGAAATGCCGTTTTTCGGGTCACAGGTACAGTATTATTTGCCAAACCAGATATTTTCTTTGCGAATTTGACAGCTCTGCGTGCTTGAAAATATCTGCTACCTTTCCCTTCCTTTGCCGTATAAAAACTCCTGTCCCGAAGCTGCTTGTAGTCGGCTTTGACGTAAGTTTCGTCGTCCATTACCACGCAGTCAAACTTCGTCAGCATCGTCGTGTACAGTTCTCCGGGATCGCGTCAGCTTTGGCCGTCATATTTTGTTTATCATCGCGATTTGAGTCACTACCTTCTTGTAAGTCGATAGTCCGGCTCGTTTTTTGGCTCGATGCACGGTTGCGGTGGACGATACACCAGCTTATTTGCGGCATCTCGGAGAGATAGGTTAGGTTTCGCTTTGAACCACCGGGAGATGGTGGGCGCGGCGCCCCCCCGATCCAGACTTCCTGGCTGTCGACAAACGTTCCCCAAACACTTAATTACATTTGTAACGGTTGATTTGGCAACTTTTAGCGATTTTGCCAACTTTGCGTGCGAGTAGTTTCGGATTTTCGCGATGTGCGCGAGCAAAATTTTGATACGCTGCTCTTTCTTGCTTGACGGCATTTTGACAACTGAAGAGTGAATTCCAAAATCAAATAGAGCAACATTTTACACACACATACACCTTTCAAAATGAGGGGTGTTCAGGTTTTTAAAAATGCAAAATTGAAAGAAATACGTCAAGTTGATATTGACCAAATTTTGACCGTATCGCCCTTTAGTATGTAAAGTTTCGATGATGTACTTCAATTGCACCAGTGATTGAAAAAATTGCTTGTCTCTTGCTCTTTTTCGTTTTTGGTTACCAGATCAATGAAGCGTAGGTAACTCAAGTCCTTGCCAATTGCCGAGTAACCATGATTCATCTTCGGCTTCAGTCCCCATTGCTTCCCAAATGTACTTTACTTATCCATAGAGCATTGTAGTTTTTGGTTATAGTCTGCTCTAGATGTGGTATTCTAGACTAAGTTTGCTGTCAGCCGGTTACTCCAAGGTATTTGACAGTATCTGAAAGTTCCAAAAGGGTACCTTTAATGTTATATTTTCGAATGAGTATTTTCTCCTTCGTTTAAATGTGGTGGTACAATAGCTACTTTGGAAGGGTTTATGTTCAGGCCTTCCTATCACATCACGATGAGACAAGATTTAGAGCAATTTGCATTCTGTTTGGTGATGATGCCGTTATTTTCCACGTACTATTATAAGTATATCATCTGTGAAGCAACTATTTCGAAGCCTAGAGCTATCATATTTTTGAGAAGATCATCAACTATTAACGACCACAATAGAGGAAAAACACGCCTCCTTGCAGAGTCCTTTGATTGCTCTAACACTGATAAACGAGCTTCTGGTTCGATATGTCTCTTTTTGATAACATTTCCGCAATCCAATCAACAATGCATTTCTCAAAAAATCACGTTTCGTCATAGCTGTGATCATTGGCTCATGAGATGTGTTATCGGATGCACTCTTCGATATCAAGGAAAGCAGCTTGGGGTGAAATTTCTTTTACTTCAAAAGATGTTTTCAGGTTTGTAACAACCGTGTGCAGTGCTGTTACTGATGATTTACCCTCCTGATATGCAACCGATATTTACACAGAGGAGTTTTAACCAGATATGATGACTTGATATGTTCATCGATTATTTTTTTCCATTGTTTTTAGAAGGATTTTCTGCAACCTGGCAGTTGCTGGAGAACTCTCAATGTTTTCACATTCTCTTTGATCTCCGTATTTCCTTATTGTAATCCGTTAGAGATTCCTTATATGGACCCCACTGTTGAGTTTTTTATCCCAGTTAAACATTTTCCTAGCTTTTTCACGATGTTTTTGTAACTTGTTGTTCTGCACCATGGTGCATCCCTATAAGTATAGCATTCCCTTAGCAACGCAACTTTCGTTAAACGTATTTTGGATCATATTTTGGTGTTGTTTTAGAACTTTCTTCTAGTTCCCTTTGAGAATTTGTGCCAATTACCAGCGTATTTACGTTCGTTGTTAACACTGAATTGTAGAACTCCCAGTTTGTTTTTCCTAGGATCCCCTTAAAGTTTGTATGAGTTGTTGATCAGCTCCTATATTCAAATAATATTTGCATGTGATCAGACAAAGATACTTCATCAGATACATGCCAATTTTTGATTTGTCAGAGATAATCGACTGCACAATGTCAAATCAAGAATTTCTTGCCTAATTCGCATTTACAAAAGTAGTATCTCTTCTGTTACATATGTTCATCTCATTGTTGGAAATATGCTCTAAAAAGGTACTTACTTCTCTTTGTTGATACCCGTACTAGCCCATGGTGTGATGAGTATTTGCATCCCAACCAATTATAAACGCCTTATTTTGTTTCTTGCAGAACGAAACAAACTCCGCTACTTCTGCTGGAGGTACTTCTCCCACGTCTCCGGGAAAGTATGCTGACGCAACATATATTTCCTTTTTTCCTTGAGTTGTTGGCACCTCCATCATGACCGCAACTATGTCTCTTTTGATGAATTCTGTAATTGGAACTTTGTTTACTATTCCACTCACTTAGATTGCCGCCCTTGAAGCTAGCGGTCCTTCATTGCAGATTAACTTTCAAGAAGGTAGGAACTCCCAATATCCTACTGTTTTTTGTCCATGGTTCCTGGACAAGAGCGATGTCCAGAAGTTTGAGCTCTGTGAATCTTTTGCAGAGTTCAGCTGTTGCTCCCTTTGCGTGATGAAGATTCACTTGAATGAATTTGATTATTTTATTCATGACGAGGTTGTTGTTCATCGTTTGCCTGGGGATATAAATCCTCCCCAATCTTGGTTGTACTGCTCCCCTTGTTTTGATTTTTAACATCTCGTATCTTTAAATCACGAAATTCAGGCTTCAATCCTTGATTTGTCGACTTTTCATCGCTTTTCTTAACGCCTATTGTATCGGTAGTGCGGCCACTAGATTTACGGGTTGATTGTGTGCTCCCAACTCCACTTGGTTCTGGGATTTCGTCAATGTGATCTACGATCATTTTGTTATCATCAGTGCCTATTTGTGTTGTTTGAGTGCCACATTTATCCATATTTTCTGTCGGCGTTCCATCACTTTTTTTACCACCGACTGTAGTTGGACTGTGGTGAGTAGTTTTACGGTTTGATTTTGTGCAGATAAGAATCCCTAACCCAGTTAACAGTTCGTCTGGCACCCTGTATTCCCCCTTACTCTTTGGAATATATGTATATAATGTACGTAATAGAATATTATGCATGTATTTACAAAATCTAACTGAAAGCCTCTGGATTGTTACTGCAAATTAAAATTTGGATATGTATTAAAATCTGAATTGCCCTGAAAAAGCTGACAATCAGAGTAGATCAATCCTTTCAACAGAGATAAAATTACAATGAATAGATATATGATTTGTTTTATTATTTTCATAATCAACAGACTATAGTATAAGTCGAAGAAAGCAGTTTTAGTGATCGAAGAGCCCGGTTCGATGATTTCTGAAATAAATGTAGTATCTTATTGTAATATCACTAAACACATATAGTTTAAAACAATCATATACTGCTACTATCACTTGCCAGTCTTTTATGGGATAGTAGTGACAACGGTCTTTAGTCGCAGCCCCTCACTTCCCTATTGTCAAATTGACAATGTTGCCCAGGCTACGCCAACCAGCTTGTCCATGCAGAAATGCTGAAAAAAATGTGTAGAAAACTACAACAGAAAAACTAATTAGTGTGATATAACCACAATGGAACTGACTCTTAGCTTCGAGTCTTGACAGACAATCCCTACTGAGCCCTTGCGGCACGTCAAACCGGCCAGTTCAGCGTAAGGGTGACGACTATATTTCAATCCTAATACCCAAACTCTCCGCCCGAGATGCCGCAAACAAGCTGTGGAGTATCGTCTACAACAGTGCATCAAGCTGAAAAATGAGCAACACTGCCGAAAAACATACATACAGGGTGTCTGCAAATTATCCGCACAGACTTTGTCGGCATGCCTCCACACAAACAAGCGATTCAACTAAGCATACCTATATGGTTTAATATCTTGAACCATTGTCTTTATACGCAGTAAGTTTGGTACAGTTGTGATTTTTGTTTCATTCAAAATGAAGCCGAATGAGTTGCGCGCAGGTGTAATTGATATCTCAAGGAGTATTTATTTCTATTCATCAACAGATTATGTACAAATCCCAATGATGTTACATAAAGCTAAACTAGAATGGTACATTAATGGTCATGACATAAAACAAACTATAAATTATACTATCGATGCGAATTAGACTAAACTTACGACGAAGCATCTGGCGAGTCACGTTAAAATCAAACAAGGCGGAAACCCTATTAAAAAGTCTTTGTAAACCACCAATTGCGCCAAACATACTGTAATTGGTTCGTTGTGGAGGTAACCGCAGCATCGAACTATTCCTCAGGGCTCGGGGCTGCACGTTGATATTGATTTGCTCCAGAAGATCAGGACAGTCGATGCGGTCTTGCAAGATGTCTTCGATGAACAAAGCCCTGCCTGTATCTCTACGGGCTAACAGGGACTCCAGGTTAATTAGACGGCAATGGCTTTCGTAGCTTGGCAAACGATAGGGATCCGTCCACGGTAGTTTACGTAGCGCATATCTCAAAAACCGTCGTTGAACAGCCTCTACTCTAACGGCACCGTTGTTGTAATGAGAAATCCACACAACCGAGCAATACTCTAATATAGAACGACACAAGGAGCAGTACAACGATTTGAGGCAGTAGATGTCCGTGAAGTCTTTAGCAATCCGAAAGATGAACCCCAGAACGCAGGAGGCTTTGCCGACAGCGTACGAGATATGCTGCTTGAAGATGAGTTGGGTGTCCAGAATTACTCCTAAGTCCTTGACTTGACTGACGCGCTCGATTTCGGTGCCCAACAAGACATACTTGAATAAAATAGTCTGTTTCTTGTGCGAAAACGAGATAACCGTGCATTTGGCCGGGTTGACATCCATACAATTCAAAGTGCAACGATTCAAGTCGGCAAAAGCACTTAGCTGACGTTGAAGAAAGCGACAGTCGTCGAGTGAGTGCACTCGAAGATAGAGTTTTTGGTCATCTGCGTATGATTGTCGAGGTCCTTTGAAAGCCAAATTTACGTCGTTGAAGTAGATCAAAAAATCAACGGTCCCTGCGGTATACCAGACGTGGCTTTGAACATGTGAAACTGACAATCTCCTATGACTACAGCCAGATGACGGTCAGTGAGGTACGATTGAAACCATTGCAACAGGCATCCGTTGATCCCAAGCCTGTCCAGTTTGGCAATAGCTATGCGGTGTTTCAATTTATCGAAGACTGCAGACAAGCCGGTGTAAATGACATCCGTTTGGGTGCGTTTCGCCATACTGTCAGTAACGTAGGAAGTAAGGCACAGCAGGTTAGTAGCAGTGGAGTGACCAGCCATGAATCCGTGCTGGTCGGTACTGATATACGGTTTGCAGTGAGCGAGCAACGGTTCCATAATTACAAGCTCAAATTGAACTTTTTTGAGAAGGAAAAAACTGTTTCAGCAAGGTTTGCAAAGACCCTGAATACGGTAAAATCTACAGTGAGTGACGCAACAAAACGATAACAACAGCTTGGCACGCTAGATGACCGCGTAGGGGCCAAAAGTTGGCGAAATCACTGAAAATTTCAAAATCTTCCGTTGGAGCCATAGTTCACGATGATTTAAAGCTTCAGTCATATTAACTGTGCAAGAATCACTACCTGAATGACACCATGAGAGCAAACCGGTTGAGAAAAGCTATGGTTCTTCCGAACCGCTTATCCGAGGGCCGCTCTCGGTCAGTGCTGTTCACCGATGAAAAGGTTTTCACAATCGAGCAGCATCACAACCAATCAAATGATCGGCAGTTGCTTCATGCTGCTTCCAAAAATCGTGGAAGTATTTCAAGAAGTCATAGTCCCGCTTCTGCCATGGGCTGGAATAACTCATTCCGCCCTAGGTCCGCCCTAACAGCTGTCAAAACGTTTTTTTATTCAATCGGGTCGGATCTGGATCTGCTCTGGATCCGACCCAACATCGATTAGGTTCACTCTCTACTTTTTCTGAGGTCCAACCTGAATTCACCAATACACAAACATGAACTGTCAAAATAAAAGATTTATGGTTGTTTATGTTTATGTTTTGCACTAATCGAATCTGGACCCGTTTTTGTTCGGTAAATGCGAGTCAGACCTGACCCAGGCTTAAAAGCGAAAACGAAATTACTGACACAGTTGCTTCTTGGGCATCACAGCATTTCGGCAAAAATGAATTAATTTTTCAACATATATTTCATATACCATAGTAACTGTCTCCAAATCCAATACAAGACGACCAAAAGACTACACGGGCCGGATTTTTATACAGTACAAAACCGGAACAAACTTTTTCTACTATAGACTGTTCCAGAATGTATAAGCACACTTTCAAAATAACAAAAAAGTCATGTTATTTTTAGTTTTAATAATTTTATTTGGCATATTTGTATTTGTGTTTTACATGATGTTTTACTCTCGTTTAATCAAAATATTAAATCATAGCCAAGACTCCTCACTTTTCCTCGAACATGTCCCATTAGCTTCTGCACAGTGGTACTCCCCACCATTTTGACTACTTTTGGCCAATCTTTTTTAAATTTTTGGATGTCGTCCTCTGGTTTTTTGAATTTTCGAAGCTTTGCTTTGGTTAAAGCCCAAAAAGTTTCGATTGGCCGTGTCTCCGGGCAGTTTGGCGGACTCATGTCTTTCGGCACGAAACATACATTTCGACTTTTGTACCATTCTAAAGTGTCCATTGCGTAATGACATGACGCCAAATCAGACCAAAACACTACTTGGCCTTCGTGCTGCCTGATTCATCGTCTCCGTTGTGATGTACGGACTAGATGCTTTACCACACTCGCATATTGCCTGCCAAACCCTAACCTTCTTACCGGTAAAAATGTTTTCTCCGTTTCGAAGATGTCTTTGTCTTCGCTTACAGTATAAAATTGTGGTCCGGGAAGCGTTCTGTAATCTAGTTTCAAATGCGTTTCATCGTCCATTATTATACATCCAGAATTTCTACACAATAACGAATCGTAGAGTTTGTGGGCCCGTGGTTTCACGGACGCGGCCTGTTTTGGGTTCCTTTTGGGTTTTTTTCTGCTTCCGGTATGTTTTTAGCCCAAGTCTTTCTTTGGCACGCATGACGTTACTCGACGAGGTCCCTAGTTTTTTCGCAACATCCCGAACGGAAGTCGCTGGTTTTCGCTTGTAGGCATCCCTGATATTTTTATCGATATCTGGACTAACAGGACCGGATTTCCGACCACTCTTCGGCGCATCTTCGTACACTGTTCTCTATATTTTCGAATCGCAGATCGTACCGCTCCGATGCTTACACCCTCTTCCTTGGCCAATTTTCTCAAGGAGAGTCCGCTCACAGTGCACCATTTGTGCACGATATTTTTTCGTTGTTCCGGAGTAAGACCGCGCATTTTGATGCTATGTCATTCAAAAATGTGCAAACAAAAGGACGCAGCCAAAACATGGTGAAATATTTCATTATAGTCAAAGTTACCGTTAAAATAAGGTGTGCTTTTACATTCTGGAACAGTCGTTAGACGTATATGAGCTAATGTGTTTCGATCCAACGTTCTGATATTATTGTTACGGCCAATTTAACAATCTTGGGACATTCGTGACCTGTTCATGGTTGATGTCGAAGAAATTTCCTCTCAAACTTCTCCAAACCCTTTCGACATTATGCCGAGCAAAGGTTGTTGCTATACTCATCTAATAGGGAGCATGATTGGGGTTTCCTTTCTTGAATTTGTATTCATGGTATAAACCAGTTTCGATTATGTCACTGACGCGTGACGCATAATCTGCCATGTCCATAATCACCACCTCGCAGTCTCTGTGTGAAAATAATCACCTGCGTCGCAATATTTTGCATTAACATACAGTATCCATCCAACGAGGGAACGTGGATAGGATCTAAGGCAAGCTTGTTTGACTGGAAGACAGCTGAAGAATCGGATTGCTTAGATGGTACCTCATTGCACGCATAAAAGTTGTTGTGCGTTGCGAAGTTTGCCTTACTCAACGACTCAACACTTTTTCTGCACAATAATCGAATCCACAAAAGTGTGCCAAATGAAGTTCGAATTGGAAACCCGCCCACCATAAACCGAACCATAACTGATACCGATAATCTGCTTACGTTTTCGATTGTGCGTGATGATAAAAGAAAAACGAAAATCACTTTTCGATTCGATTACACATCTTACTGCTGTTCCAACCGACCACGCCATACATCATGCTATTCAGAACGTCTTTATCGCCCATTTCGATGACAAGATGAACAAGATAATCTTTGGTCCAGGTCCGAAAACGTGCTCCGCGTCGGGGATATTTCATTTTCATTTTCAGACGAACCGAAACCCGCAAATGCCGTTAATCATCGAACTCCATTAGAATCGCTCACCCTCGTCAATTCCTCGATACATCACCGACGAAGGCAGAGTACGTCAGGTGAGATTTGCCTCTTCCTTTCTCGAACTGCGATGGAAGATTCTTCTCTCTATCACGGACGCCCAATCCCACCGGTACGAATCGATTCCATTCGAAAGCATCAACACGATAGTAACATTAACATGATTTCCTGGGGGAATAATTTATACTTCTTGTCGTCCTACTCCGAGGCGATGGGTGATGGAGAATGTTTGACTAACTGCTTTTCAACGAATACTCTGTCGTCCTTGAGGGAAATGGGAAAACGGATGTTTCCAGCGAGAGATGGTGCTTTCACTATGCAATGCAAAGAGAGCTTTTTCGCGATTGAAGTTGCTATCTTGACAGCAACACAGATTGCATCACCTGAGAGGAAGGGGGAACCATTTGACAAAAATGCTTGATTTTATTGCGTTTGGTTTACCACATCTGTCTGGTGTCAGCTGGTGATATGGAGGAAATTGATTGAGATGAAATCAAATTGTCGCTCTAGTTCGAGGGTTTGTTAGTTTGGACATTTGCTTGTGTAAATTGATGTTTATCATATGATCGTACGGCTTCCTTGTATGTAATCTAAGGTCTGCAATAATCCGGACACCTCAAAACATGAATAAAACATAAATTTCGCATTATATTTCCGTCGTAGTTGTTTATTTCAGATTCATGGGATGTGTTTTAACAATTCGTGAAGACAAAACATAGTGATTCGGCATTTGCTTAAAATTTTCGAACTTTGCGCTTAACTCCGTCCATTAGGGTTTATACAGACTCTTTAGAAATCGTAGAAGCCGTCTTTGTCCAAATTTTCTGGAGGAGTTTGAAGTCTTTGATTCCTTGCTTCTTTCCCAGAGAGCTTCCGCTTCATCAGAGCCCAATATCTCTCGATTGGTCATAGCTCTGGGCAATTTGGCGGGTTTGAGGTTTTTGGTACAATTTTCACTTGATTTGCTTGGTACCACTCCATCACAGTTTTAGCATAGTGACATGATGCCAAATCGGGCCAGAACAAAGGTTTTTCTTTGTGACTTTTGATGAAGCGTAGCAATCGCTTCTGCAGACACTCTTTCTGATAGATCTCCTTGTTCATTATGCCTGTAGTGACGAATGAGTTACTCTTTTTGCCACACGTGCAAATTGCTTGCCACACAAGGTATTTTTTGGGAAATTTCGATTCCTTCTTCGTTCTGAAAGCCATAGAAGAAAAAAAAGCCAGCCCTGAAAGCTGCTTGAAATCCTCCAGGACATAAGTTTCATCTTCCATAACAACGAATGAAAACTTCGTCAAACATTCGCAGTACAAACGTCGAGCCCGTGATTTTGCTGCCAAGTTCTGTTTGTCGTTGCGATTTGGAACTGTTTTTACTTCATACGACTTAAGTCCCAAAGGTTGTTTTGATTTTTGGACAAAATCAGGCGAATCCATTTTAAAGCCTACGTTCGAAAGGAGAGATTTGGGTTTTCGTTAATATCCTTTTAACCTTTCGGTCCATGACAGGATCAGCGCGTCCAATGTATTTGTCACTTCTCGGTTTCCTCTCCACCGTCAAATGCTCCGAAAATGATTTGAGCATATCGTGAACAGTGGAGTTAGGCAAATCCAATGTTTTTGCAAGGTCCCGTATTGACAAGTGAGGATTTGCCGTACGCCCGTACAAAATTCGCTCGCGCACTTGTTTTTTTTCGTCGCCATCTTGACTACTAAACATGAAATGTAAACATCAATTATGTCTTTTTCATCATAGGCTCTCAGCTATACCACAGTGAAATGTTTCATTCCTATGTGCAATATTTCAAAAGTTACAATGATTTGAAGATCTCCAGATTAATGTGGATACAGCGTCTGTATTACAGACCTTATAATTAGAAATGCCAATATGTAGACGTTGATCCCTCTGCCTACTTTTTATTCAACGGAACTAACCATCTAAAACCAGCATAAGACTCAGAGAATTTCATAGCCATAGAATGTTCCCAATTTCAGGGACTTATTAAGAGCATGCGGATTGCTTTCCGATCATGAAAATGTTTTCTTCTCTATGCAATCCGTACAGCAACTGGATTGTGTGTGTGTGTGTGTTTGTGTGTGTGTGTGTGTGTGTGTGTGTGTGTGTGTGTGTGTGTGTGTGTGTGTGTGTGTGTGTGTGTGTGTGTGTGTGTGTGTGTGTGTGTGTGTGTGTGTGTGTGTGTGTGTGTGTGTGTGTGTGTGTGTGTGTGTGTGTGTGTGTGTGTGTGTGTGTGTGTGTGTGTGTGTGTGTGTGTGTGTGTGTGTGTGTGTGTGTGTACAATCAAGCACTCATTGGCCTGCAATGTTATTATGGATGAAATCTCTTTACAACAATCTAATGAATATCGAAAGTTTATTTCGCTGAGTGTAGGGGCTACATATATCCAGATCCATGTGAATCTACGTTCAGTAGATCAAGCTCTGCGCTCATAGGTGGTATATTATGACTCAACATGAAGCAATTACATAACATGTGTAATATAAGTCCTGGGAATACTTTCAGGCGTTTATTTGACAGCATTAACAAAACAGATGTCAACCAATGAACTTGTCACGTTCATCTGTGTTCCTACTGAACTGTCAAACTCAAATTGCGTAGTAGTTTCCATTAAAAATGTCGTACAAGCTGGATTTACGAACACAAGTCGCCAACCTTTTTGGACGGTTTAGTACAAGTGAAATTTTGAGCGTGTTCATAGACGAGCCAATATCAAAATCAACAATATACCATGTTTTGAAAGATTGTCGTGATGGTAAAAAACCGGAAAATAAAAAGAAATGTGGTCGCCCAACAAAATTTAGTGCCAGAACAACGAAAAAACTGCTGTCAAGCGCTGAAAACAAAGTTGGTCAATCAACACGCAAATTAGCACGAAAATTTCAGGTTTCAAACATGACAGTTCATCGGATTTTGAGAAAACATAACGTAATCTATCGAAAACGTGAGCGTGCACTAAAATATACACAGCAACAACTCGAAAAAATACCAAAATGCTGCCGTGCACTTCGTCGCGAGCATTTTGCAAATAGAGAAAGTGCATAATTTTGGATGATGAATCTTACTTCACGTTTTCGCACCATGAATTGAGTGGCAACGATGGTTTCTATACTGCTAACATGATTGGCTAACTGAGCAAAACATACCATTTGTACTGAAAATGGACAATCCACCTAACTTGCCTCAGGCTCGTCCAATTGAAATTTTTTGGAGTGTTCTCAAACGTATGGTGTACGACAATGGCTGGGAAGCTAACAATGAGCAACAATTGGTTAAGGACATACACGACCGAGTCCTTTTCCAATATAGGTTAGAATAATTTTCACTTCAAGTGTTTGGAACTAAATATCACAGTTATACCGAAACAAAACGAGTTCAAACTGCTAACCAAAGTATGCTCCAGAGGAGCAAGCATTAGCTGAAAATATCATGCACGAAGTATTAATAATATTTGAGATTTGTGCTCAGCAAATCGCGAAGTGAGAAGGATTCGGTCGTGTCTGTCCTTAATCGAATCAAGCGGAAGATGAAAAAAATGGACATAGACACCGTCCAGAACCTGATTCAACATGTTCGCCGTACACAGCGTAAAATCGAAGATAATGGTCCATTGAGCGTACTGTAAATATATTTTCAACAATTTATAAATAGAATAAAATACCCTGAAGAGCACTTTAAAATCCGATTGTTTGATTTCAAGTACCATGTTCTTGAATTTTTCCCAGTACTTATGTTACATATGTTAAGTAACTATAAGAACACCTTCTTTGACAAGAATGTAATAGCTTTCTTGCAAAGAAGTTGTGAGGATGAAATACCAAACATGCCTGGTTTCAATAAAAAAATTGAGGATGTTTTTATCCAAACACATTCGGTTAAAACGTGGTACGAAAACAGCAAACAGATTTTTGATCAATTTTTGTTCGATCAACTTAAATTTTACTTGTAGAAAATACTTCCTCAATAATAGGGGTCCATTATACATATGAATCGAGTCGATTAAAATTGCACAGCACATTATAGAAACCGCCTGAATCTGCTGATCGAGTCGGCAACCGAACTCGACTGTCAACTGTAATGTAGAAAGATTTCTAAATATCATTGAAATATTACACCATGCAATAATTCATCATCTTAGTTGTCATTTTTGACATTCGAAGGATGAGTGCTTACAAATTTCAATCTTGTTTTGTCAATAACGTAAATGCTTTTGTTATTTTGAAAACCTCATTGAAAATCTGTTTCGAGTTGAATTTTTTTCGGAGAAAGTGGTTAATTCAAATGAAGACAGTAGCTCATGGTACGATTAGTAGTCATAGTAATCATACACTCCCGCTTCACTTTACTCAATTTTTGAGTACAAGTGTATGCTATCTCTTTTTCTCTCATGGAAATGTTACTCAATTTTCGTAAAAAGTGGATCTACTCAAAAATTGAGTTGATCCACTTTTAACGAAAATTGAGTAACATTTCCGTGAGAGAAAAAGAGATAGCATACAATTGCACTCAAAATTGTGTAAAATAAAGTGGGTGTGTATATTTTAATATGACGTCATGGGCAATACATATTTTTACTGAGGTAGTATTTCGAAACAAACACACACTCTTTTGCCAAGCATCCCCATGCGGAGTAGGTCAAGGCAGGAACGAATCCACCATTTTGACTGGCAAAAGAATGTGCGTTTGATCGTGCTCATATACTACCGGTAGCTTAAATGGTTCTACCGAACTGTCTAATCACACTCTCAAATTCCCTTCATGGGAGAGAAACTATCTCCCGCTCATTTCGGGTTTATTTTTGGCATACGACTTCTGCATTACCTAATTTGGTTGATATTTGGGACCAAATTCCTCAGGAAATCGTGCGTGCCAGCTGCAATGGGTTCGCAAAGCGTTTGTTATCAAGGAATAGGGCGAGGGATTCGAATGGAATGAATATGGTTTGTTTCTATAACATGTATCCTTCAAATGAAAAATAAATTTGGTTAAAAAATATTTACACTAGCGATTCTCGAGGAGTGTATCTTATCATTAAGCTCCTTAATCACCCACCACGAACGCCTTGACTTTAAATATAAAAATAAGCAACCAACGCATCCTTCTATAAATCATGATTAGCAGTGCAACATTATTCGTAAGTATTATTATACAACGAAAACGTTTTCTAACGAACCGTCCGTCCCCTCTTTGTTGCAATTTTCCAAGCTTTGCTTCAAATCTGCGCTACAATCTCCCTCTCTGCAAGGCAAGCATCGGCATCAGCGGCGAATGCATCCGGGAAAACAAACGGCCCGGGATAGACCGGCTTATATACTCCAGCAACATTCTCGCAACAGCACAAGAGCATAAGCCCTGTCCAAACAAGTTTTCCGAGCAATTTTTCACTTAGGATGCTGATACTGATTTTAATCTCCTCGCCGTACCCATTCAGTGCTGTTGTTCTGTATAGTTTTTCTTCGGCGCCCACTTCCGCTGCTGGCAGAACTTGCTTCTCATCATCAGTGGAGCTTAGAAACTCGTGTCCCCTTGTTGGCACGTACCAGTTGGTTGCACGCTTCAATAACCCTCGCTCGGATCCGCAGGCTGGACTTAGTGTTGATTGTGGAATAGAAATGTGTCCACAGATTCAATCTTGAGTAGGTTAGCAGGATATCTCTGTTTTATTTTCTGCTTCGGGGAAAACACCCATAATCGCTGGTGATTATCACTGCATGCTTTGAATGCCAAATAGCTATTGTCGTACACACGGATGATGCATTGGCGGGGCCGCCATTAGATGAGTCGATTGTAGCTGCCGCACAGCAAAGTCATCATTTCCTGGTTGTCCTCCCTGGTCATGATATAGCTTTGTGCTTGTTATAAAAAAAGCATGTATATTAGGAACATTTAAAAGTGGTCTCGTTGTTTTGAAAACTGGTTTTCTCATTACTACAAAAAAATTGAGACAAAAACGATTTGTTCTTCCATGGTAATTCCATGAACAAAAGGGACAATCAGTTGTTGCTGTTAAACAAATTACTGATCTGAGCAATTATGAAATTTGTTGTGGATAGACTTCACCCTGGAGAAAAATGCCTGTATAAAAATCACATACTGAACAAAATCTAACACTATCTTCGGCAAACTTGTGGAAAATTTACTATTCTATCAGGGAAAAATAGCAAATATATGCGTTAAGCCTGACTTTGGACCTAGACCATCCTTAATATAAAGAAGTTCGTAACTACGGTTGTAACTGTAGCTTTTTCGATCACTGATAAAAAAGATTGGTAAACACAAACATATTCTAGTTTCATTTAACCGGAGTTTCACGTTGAATTGGGCACAAACATCATATTAGTTTGATTTGACTACCTACGGTGGTTAAAACAAACTAAAATTTTGAGTAATTGTTTCGGGAATTGTGCAGTTAAGTTCAACTGACATCCGGTTGAATAAACCATTATGTTGGTTGTTTCATTATGACAGCTACGAAAACAAACAGATTTGTTGGTTGATTCTACCAATGCTTATGGTTTGTTGATGTCCAAACCTACTCCTTAATACGGTCACCTAACTGATACCGGCAACGAAGATCATCCTCAACCATCATCATCATCGTCATCAACAATCATCGGTATTGATCGAGACATGTACGGAGAGCAGAGAACGGAGAGCACAAGCAACGATCGATATGATGATCGTAACTTATGACGTCACAATAGGAGTTAGGTTCGATAAATGTTTGAGTCTAGGCAGATTAAGAGTTAGTGCGATATAGGAAAGCGAAAGAGGTCGTTGAAGAAGGTGTTCTTAAAATGTTAGTTTTAAGCAAATATAGTGTGTAAAGTAAAATAAATGTTGAGTTTCTGTGTAAGGTGTTTGTAATAAATTGTGAATAAGGTCGGCGTATTGTGTATTATTGTACTTGGCGTGTTGGTCGTTCTCTATGGAAACGAAGAAAGATCCGTGAACCCATCAACCCACCATCGGGAAATTTCGTGTCGGGATAGCCAGGACAGTCCACAACAAGCAGCAACAACCCAATCCACTGGAATTTCGAAGGCACGGTAGGCTATACCCAGACATATGGTCCTTCGAACCGGATCTAAGATCCGACGGTCGAAAAAGCTAAGCCAATTCAACCATTATCACGGACAATTGATCGCCATCGCGAACTGGATCGCGCGACAATAACTACACCGCCATTCTACGCTATTCAACGGATTAACTAAACGCCATCACTGCCGCTTCATTAGGCGCCATCACATATCGCTTCTAGCTTGGACATCTAGCATCAGAGGACACCTTGTGAGGTTAGTTGAACAAGAATATGTCCATCCAAAGCTAGGTCTTCTGGAATCTTTACTAATACACACTTCTACATCGGTAACCGTATGGAGCACCCTTGACAATCAACGGATCACAAATCAAATTTATTGGGATCGGTACTGGAAGCGCATAACCAATTGGATAGTAACATTCTTCTCGACCCGTTTTTTGAAGACATCCTTTTACAACAATTACTGGATCGGCGCGCTGGACTAGTGAGCAGAAATTATCGTACAGGTAAATAAGCTGCAGTATATGTCCAGCCGAAATAATCGAATGGCATTCTAACACCATATTTCGATTTTTCCAATCACCTGCGAGAGCCACCCTCGTGTATGCAGACATCTATTATCAGACTGGGAATCTCCTACGTCATCGTGCATGACTCATCCTATACACAATAGTCGTCTGGCAAGCAGTCATTCTATCGTCATCAATACGTCATCGATAATACCATCACGACTTTCATCATCATTGTCGTCGGACACGATCGGCTGGAAAACGAAGCACCACACATCGAAGAGGCAGTCAGCTGATTTTCACACTCAGGTCAGTGCTTTAGAGTATATGTCTACGAAGCTTGGGCTACACAGATATTGCATATAGTAATTTATTATCCTCTTCGACCTTGACCCATCACGACGTCCTTCTGTATATGAAACAATTGATGCGAGTATTGAGTATGTGAGATCGACTGTTTTGTCAGGTTAGCTGCTACTTATAGTATATGGTCAGCCGAGGCCAAGGGTCTATAGATACTACATACATATTCCCTTTTCTGTATCCTCTATCGACTGATATTCTGAACTGGAGTAAAATCATCGGCAACGATCTCCGTACGATCATTGCAAGTGTGACTGAAAACAATTGTGACGTCACGGAAACTTGTTGTTTGGATGGAATATTTGGATGCTTTCCGATTCTTATTGGATTTATTTGCAGTATTTATCACTGCTCTGTCAGGTCAGTGCTACTTTCGTATATGTCTAGCCGGGCTAGGCATTATACAGAATTCTACACCAAATATTCTCTTTTATGTGATTACGTACGGACGGAGGAACGATCAATATGCCAGCAACAACGTCATCAAGCTCCAAGGCTCCCTCATTGCGAGCATTGCAATTGCGCCTGAAGCAGACACAATCGATGTTCGCAGATATTTGTCAATTTGTATCTAAATTTAAGGAAAATACTTCTGCTAGTCAAATTAAAATTAGGTTAGAAAAGGTTGATGAATTGTGGGAAAAATTTTGCGATTGTGTAGTTGAAATCCAGTCGCATGAGGACTTTGTTGCAGATGAGGATATTTATACAAAAGAGATGCAGAATTTTAGCAGTCGATATTATGAGGTTAAGGCATTCTTTATTGATAAATTAAGCAAACTACAGGAGCCAGATTCAAATAGTAGTGGGAACGACAGTACGGTACACAACATTTCGGATCACGTGCGTTTACCACAGATAAACTTGCAATCCTTCAAGGGGATATAGAGGAATGGTTGAGCTTTCGCGATTTGTTTTCATCGCTCATTCATTCGAGAACTGATTTGCCAGATGTTGAGAAGCTGCATTATCTCAAAGGATGTCTGCAGGGGGAGCCAAAGGGGCTCATTGATGCACTAGCAATTACCAATGCAAATTACAAGGTGGCATGGGACATTATTCAGAAGCGTTACAACAATAGTAAGCAATTGAAAAAGCGGCAAATCCAGTCCCTTTTCAAACTGTCTCACGTATCTAAGGAATCGGTTACGGAATTGCATGGACTTTTGGAAGGTTTTGAGCGTATAGTACAGACATTGGATCAGGTAGTGCAGCCAGCTGATTATAGAGAACTTTTGCTGATCAACATTCTCTCCGAGCGGTTGGATCCTGTAACTCGTCGCGGATGGGAAGAGTACTCGTGTACTAAAGAGCAAGACACTTTGAAGGATATGGTGGATTTTCTTCATCGTCGGCTCGGTGTATTGGAATCTTTACCGCCCAAGGCTAGTGAGCACAAACCATCGCAGCTCACGGTACAGAAGCAAAAACCTCAAACTATAAAGACAAGTTTTAGTTCATCGCAATCATCGATTGGGAGATGCATTGCGTGTACAGAGAATCATTATTTGTTTTCTTGTCCGGTATTTCTGAAGTTGTCGATCAAGGAACGGGATGGATTATTGCGCAAGCACTCTCTTTGTCGCAATTGCCTCAGGGTAGGTCATCAGGCAAGGGTTTGCCGATCCAAGTTCTCCTGTCGCACATGTAAGGGTCGACATCACTCACTTGTTTGCTTCAAATCTGAAACTTCAAGTTCATCATCAAATGGAAACATATCTAATTCGGATTCAATACAGAGCAAAGGTGCAATGGCTACAGTCGGGGATACAGTAGCCAATCTGGCGGCTGGCAGCAAATCGGTTTGCAACACAGCACAAGATGGATCGTCCAAGGTATTGCTCGCAACGGCTGTGATTCTCATCGAAGACGAATTTGGCAATTCAGTCGCAGCTCGCGCTCTACTTGACTCGGGATCCGAATGTAACTTCGTTTCCGAACGGTTATGTCAATCGCTGAAGGTGGTTCGGCGAAAGGTGGATATCAAGGTTCAAGGTATTGGACAGGCGTCAACACAGGTGAAACACCAAATTCAAGCTACAATCCGTTCTCGATCCACGGATTTTATGCAAGTGCTGAACTTCTTGGTGTTATCTAAAGTCACAGTAAACCTACCTACAACTACTATTAACACAAGCAGCTGGGAGGTTCCTCGTGGTGTAACTCTGGCAGATCCCGGTTTCTTCAGCTCAAGCGGAGTGGACATGGTTCTTGGCATAGAATCGTTCTTCAATCTCTTCCATACGGGTTGCAAAATGTCATTGGGTGACAACAAGCCAACACTTGTGGAATCAGTGTTTGGCTGGGTGGTCTGTGGTACACTGAGGCAACCACAGCCATCTGAACAGGTTCATTGCAATCTTGTTGTATCAGATTCACTTGAGGAGTTACTTACTAAGTTTTGGTCTTGTGAAGAGGTTGAGACAGAATCAAAATATTCTCCGGAGGAAGCGTTCTGTGAAACACAATTCCAGCGTACGGTTCGACGAACAAACAGTGGTCGATACATCGTTTCCCTTCCAAAAAATGATGAGGTTGTGCAAACGCTGGGTGAGTCAAGGGACATAGCCATGCGACGGTTCTGCAGCACGGAGCGCCGATTAGCAAAGGACGACAATCTTCGCCAACAGTACGTAGCCTTCATGGAAGAATATGAAAATTTGGATCATATGAGGGAGATCCATGACAATCCGGATAGCTGTATCAAACGGTATTTTCTACCACACCACCCTGTAGTGAAGGAGGATTCTACAACAACCAAGGTCCGGGTTGTATTCGATGCGTCCTGTAAGACATCGACCGGCGTATCATTGAACGATGCTCTTTTTGCGGGACCAGCTATTCAGGAGGACTTACGGTCAATCATCATTCGTGGGCGAACGAAACAAATCATGATCGTCGCAGATGTTGAGAAAATGTTTCGCCAAATCTGGACATGTGCAGAGGATCTTCGATTCCTCAACATACTTTGGCGTGCTTCTCCTAAGGATGACATAAAAATCTACGAGCTGCGCACAGTCACATATGGCACCAAATCCGCACCATTTTTAGCAACAAGGACACTGAAACAGTTGGCGGTCGATGAAGGTCACCGATTCCCTTCCGCAGCTCTTGCACTGGCACAGGACGTCTACATGGACGACGTCATAACTGGTGCAGATGACGTGAACGAAGCGATTAAACTACGGAACGAACTTCAAAAGATGATGGCAGCAGGAGCGTTTCATCTAAGGAAATGGGCATCCAACTGCCCGGAGGTATTACAAGGCATTCAACCCCAAGATTTGACGATTCAGCAGAGAGAAGGTATCGACTTGGAGCAACATCCGTCAGTGTCTACTCTCGGCTTGCTTTGGATTCCCGATCAGGATAAACTGAAGTTCAAATTCAAGGTCCCAGTTTTGGATTCCGAGGAGCGACTCACGAAACGGAAGATACTATCCGCAATTGCAACACTGTTTGATCCAACAGGACTGGTCGGTGCAACAATAGTGGCAGCGAAGATATTTATGCAACGTTTATGGACATTACAGGATCAAAATGGCGACAAATTGGATTGGGATCACCCTGTTCCTCAAACGGTGGGTGAGGAATGGTATCAATTCTACGCAAACCTACCACTATTGCGTGAGCTCGAGGTGGAACGGTGTGTGGTCATACCTTCGGCGATCAACCTAGAAATTCACACCTTCTCCGATGCTTCGGAGAAAGCATACAGTGCTTGCCTTTATATACGGAGTCAAAACTCAGAAGGGAACACATGGGTTCGGCTGTTGGAATCGAGATCAAAGGTTGCACCATTAAAAACTCAATCGATCCCAAGATTAGAGCTTTGTGGGGCTCTGTTGGCGGTTCAACTTTGCAAAAAGGTGCAGGAATCAATCAGAATGGGTGCGCAAGTTTTCTTCTGGACCGATTCGACGTGCGTTCTGAAGTGGATCAGCGCAGTTCCCAACATTTGGACTACTTTCGTAGCCAATAGAGTAACCAAAATTCAGAACCTTTCTGAAGGAGCAAAATGGAATCATGTTCCAGGTTCGCATAATCCCGCAGATATGATTTCTCGAGGAATCTCTCCACAACATATCGTTGATAACCGATTGTGGTGGTTTGGCCCAGATTGGCTTTCGAAAGAAGAGGAACAGTGGCCATCCAACCCGTCTATGGTGGAAAACGTAGGAAACGATGAACGACGTCGCTCTACAACGGTGGCAACAACTGCATTGCCGCTAGAAGAGTTTAGCGAATGGTATATTCCTAAATTTTCTTCGTACATGGATTTAATTCGACGCACAGCGTATTGGTTACGATTGATGGATCTATTAAGACTACCGAAGGAGAACAGGAAGAATGGGAATTTTCTAAGCACGGAAGAATTGAAGAGGTCAGAGGCAGTACTGATTCGACGAGTTCAACAGGAGACGTTTCCGGAGGAGTGGAAGGCGTTATCAAAAGGATCATTAATCGGGCGACGATCGTCGCTGAAGTGGTTCAATCCTTTCATCTGTAAACGGGATGGGTTGATGAAGATCGGCGGACGATTGCATCATTCGGAAGAACCAGAGGAAGTAAAACACCCCATCATATTACCAGCTCGCCACATTCTAACAAGGAAACTGATTCGTCATTATCACGAGAAACTTCTCCATGCGAATTCACAGTTGTTGTTATCTACAATGAGGCTTCGGTTTTGGCCGATGGGAGGACGCAGTTTGGTACGTCAAATTGTCCACAAATGCGTAAAATGTTTCCGTACACGGCCTTCAGCAGTACAGCAATTTATGGGAGAATTACCGTCGGCGAGAGTAACTGTTTCTCGTCCATTTTCCCGAACAGGGGTGGATTATTTCGGTCCAGTTTACGTGAGACCCGGTCCCAGACGAGCAGCGGTCAAGGCATATGTCGCCGTTTTTATTTGTATGTGCACCAAGGCAGTCCATATGGAGCTGGTTACGGACCTCACCACGGAACGATTTTTTACAAGCTCTAAAACGATTTATGTCACGTCGAGGAAAACCTAGCGACATGTTTTCGGACAATGGGACAAACTTTGTTGGGGCCAATAACCAAATGATCGAATTGCGTAAACTAAACAATGACCAGCATCACCGAGAAACAATAACCAAGGAGTGTACGGCGGAAGGGATAAGGTGGCATTTCACCCCACCCAGTGGCCCTCATTTTGGTGGTATTTGGGAGGCAGCGGTGCGATCATGCAAAATTCACATGCTGAAGGTATTGGGTGAAAACGTTCTACCGTTTGAAGACATGAACACACTCATTGTTCAGATCGAAGCATGTTTGAACTCGCGACCGTTGATGCAAATGACAGAAGATCCTGATGACCTCGAATCATTGACTCCAGCGCACTTCTTAATCGGCACATCTCTCCATTCAC
>JASCZW010001387.1:0-77082 GCA_034211315.2 Aedes japonicus | reverse complement strand
TCTCTTTGGCGACAAAATTAACCTTGTTTGCAGTATACTATTCTAGTACCTCCTAAGTGTAGTGACAGTTGGCTAGATCCGGCAAAACGATGGTTTTGTGTTGCCGAATGAAGGGTAAAATCTGCTTTTTCAGACAATCGTTAATGCAAACCATCGACGTCATTGTGTGAGATGAGATGAAAACCTTGGTTTTATGGTCAAAACTGCAGATTTCTTGCCAAATCATTAGTGAAATTATCAGCATAAACAAATTTATACCTGCGAGGGACATTCTCACAACCATTTGCCAGGTAAAATTTTCGTCCGGGGATTTGGACATAAAATACAATCAAATTTCGTCGAAACTAGTTTGTATAGTAATCGTGATCGCTTTTTGGCCACTAAATGTTGTATTAGGAAGCGATTCAGATGTTTACTGGCACAAAAAGACTTATATCCTATTCTTGAAAGATTTTTTTTTACTGTGGAAAAGTTGGAATCGTTGCCAACACCTTTTTCCCCAGCTTTTTGCCCCTAGTGTTACGTTTATGAAGGATGCGCTGTGCTCTATACACACTCAGAGTATTCTTGTAACGTTTGATTTCAAGCCACATCGTTGTCTTTGGGAATGTTAACACTTTTGCTATTTTTTTTGGCAAACCACGAAGGATTCTCTAGATGTTTGTGCGCAGTTAATTTTCTTTTCTCAAGTTCCATGATCCGTATTTTCGAGATGCGTCGATCAATCGTGATTTTTCTTTCAATAATTTCTTCGTCAATGAAACATCAACAAATGCCTGTCAAACGTGTTTTGGGCCAACCACCAGAGACGCGGTGTTGTATTAAATCGTTCGTCCAGATTTACTTTGAATCGAACTTTAATTGAACTAAACATACCATTGCTTCGATTGTCAAATATACGGTTAAGTGATGGAGACACATGCAGAGGTTTGTGAACAACTTGTGTGCAACAATAAAGGCCATGCAAGATCAATTTGTCAAGGTATCGGCAAACAGCAATCATAGTGATGAGTTCTATCGTGTAAAGACACGGACAAAGGGGAGGTAACGTAGTACTAATAGAGGTCCGTGTACAGACGCCAACAGGTTTCTGGACACGTTGAACGAAGTCTGGCAGTTCGGCATGATTCCAAACATGTTGAAAGAAGGTTTAGTCATTCTTATTCCCAAACATGGGAAGGATAGGCCCTAACGGATAGGTCTCTATCACGCTGTTGATTTGCAAGGGGAAACACTCGAGTGGATGGTTAACCGTCGCTTGTCAACCAAGAGGCTTGAACGAATCCACCAACAGCAGCACGCATTTCGATGCGGCTACGGGTCGAAGACGTTCTTCTCCGACCTCGACCATTTATTGGACAAGGCCAGTGTGAAGAACCTACATGTTGATCTCTCGATTTGTCCATGGCATATAATATGACATGGAGGCTTCCTATCTTGACTGCCCTCTAGAAATGGAAGCTCCAAGGGCACATGTTGGCTTACGTGGAAAACTTCCCACACCATAGGAAGTTTCGAGTCTTGAACGCTGGTGCAACCTCCAAACCAAGGTTGCTAGAGAATGACGTCCCACGAGGGTCTGTCATATCTGTCATATTGTTTTTCATTGCGATGAGCTCAGTGTTTGAACGCATCCCCAAAAATGTACACATCCTTGTGTAAGCTGGCGATATAACCCTCATTGTGTTTGGTAAATATGCGAGGGCAGCCAGAAGTAGAATGCAAAAGAAGCTGATAATGTGTTTGACTGGGAAAGGGTTGGGTTTAAGATTTCCTCTGAGAAGCCATGGACCATTAACGTCTGTTTTGGTCATACTCACAGGCCGAAGTCACCTCACGTTTGCATCAACGAGCTTGAGGTCAAGACAGTACGCTTCTTGGCGTAACGATCGATCACAAACTGTGGTTTACGAAACACGCCAAGGCAATGAAGTGCAACGCCAACGTTAAGCGGCCACTTCTCTGAAGCTTCGCGCTGTACTTTGACTAATATTGCACGGGCTATGATCGTACCGTGCATACTCTATGGATCGCAGCCCTGGAGCTGGGGTGGAATATCCCTGCTTGAAATCCGAGAACCTCAATACAATGAGGCCTATAGGATTTGTAGCGGAGCCTTTCGGACCTCACTAATAGCTTGTTTATTGGTGGAATGTGGTAAGGTCGTCTTGGCGGATGTTGTAACTTAAGATATGGCTAGAAAAGCCATGAGGTTACTACACAGAGACCTCACTATCGGGTACAGACCTACCGTCTGTAGAGTAAAAGCGTGGTGGCGAGACCTAACGGGAGTAGAGATACCCACAAGGTTTCCCCGTCCCCTGTTTATCAACAGTTCATAAAATATTTTTCATGACCTTTTCATGTATAAACAAGTTCTCTAAATTTTCCTCTAACGTTTTTCATAAGGATCTGTAAAGATGGTAGAGTATCAGATCATGGTAAACTTAGCGTAATGACACCAAGCAAGGCCGCGCCAGAATATTACAGGATTGTTATGTTGACGAATCAGCGGAAACCGGTTTTTTTTTTCAAGCATTGATTGACGTAAATATCTGCAGTCATTGCTCCATTTAAGACGTATGGCTTCGTGAAATGTAGCGCAAAAGCAAATTTTTCAGGGAATAGTAAGGTGTCCGCCTTGTTGACATTATCATCTTCACGAATCGCGTTACATTGCGATCCCGGCAATACTTTATACGTTTCGTCGTTCATCATGATACAGTACTTATTCTTGGTGAAAATTGTGTCATGCAGTTTCCGCGCCCGTGGTTTTACGCTGGCTACTTTGAAACAATCAGCTTTTTGGCCAAATCGTGACCTAAGGCCCCTTTTGTCTTTGAAAAAGCTGGTCCGATTTGGTGTTCGACGTTCCTCTTTTTCGTCCACTTCGTGGCAGGTTCGCGAAGGGAATACTCGTCCATGAACTTCGGGATCGCAATATGCTCCGCCTTCACACCAACGTTTTCCAGTTTCGCCATCTCTTTTAGTGATCATTCTGCAAAAGTGCTCCACTAGTGCACGATGGCACAGCGTTTTTCAGTGGAAATCTTTCCCTACTCTCGAAATGCGCGTAAAACTTTGCTCTGAGTTGTGTTCGGTTTGACGTTTGAGTGTAAAAATTAAGAATGAGCAGGCAGACTACCCGAATAAAAATGTATGTTCTAATAGCAGCGTTAAAGCAGTGTTTGACAGCCTATACGTACGCTGGCTTCGCCAGAATGTAGGACAATGAACAAGAGGGTTGAAATGATTTGGTGTAATACTCACTTTATTGGAAGCCAATGCCTGCTCTGAACTTTCACGAGAAATAAAAGGGATGATGTGGTAAGATAAAAAGGTTGGGGTTTGTTAAACGATACGCTGAATTGTTGTTTATACACACTAAGAAATTATGAATTACTCACGAGACGTAAATCATGTTTGTTAAAATTCGGGGAACGTAATGAAAGATTCGGCGAAAGATGTGTTTGAATATATTTTCTCCTCTCTTTCAACTCATTCTTATGTGCTAAAGGACGCTATCATGTGTCGGTCTCACGGGACAGAAATTTACATGGCATATTGGTAGTGTGTATGTTTTCTGCTTATTTTCCATTTACTTGGTTTTAAGAAAATGTACAAATATATTCATACATATTGGTACCGATTAGAATCAACGATAGGAATACTGTTGGGGTCACGCATAGAGTGTGATGATGGTTTACTTCATAGAGAAAACAAGATTTTTAAAATCGCTTTATAGCTGCTTCCAACCGATTTAAACCAATGGTAAGGAGGGAAATCCAGTCTTTCACAAAGTGTGATGATGAGGTGTCTATTGGAGCCACTAAAATCTTCTGGTTGAGAAGATTATTTGGAACGTTTTAACGTCAATATACACATATAAAGGCATAGTAATTTTCGATAACGCTTGAGATTCGATTTTGTTAAAAAGAGGTGAGAGGGGGTCCCTTTTTAGGCGCTCAACATTTGGTCCAGCCAAGAGGAATCTTTGAGAGTGGATCACTATAAAGATTCTTCCAGTAGCTTGAGCTTGATGCGGTTATCGTTCAGGGTAAACTGTAGAATGTGGAAATACCCGATCACGATACCCAAGCGAAAACAGTTGCTAAGCCAATCTTCTTGTTATTTTCTGATTTTGGGATTAGATTTGGATTTCATTTTAAGAGAGACTTTCAGCCTGTGGCTGGTTCGTCTCTTTCTCTTACTTTCGGACTGTGTGGGTGTGTAAATTTTGGAAGTCGCAGCTTGCCGGTGGTGAGCTGCGTTGACATGTGTTTCATGTGGTCTGGAACTGTTTCCATTCTACAACACGCACGCTGTATGGACGAATAACCTACTGGGTCGTATGATTCTCGGTCGACAGCTAATGATCTGAGTGGATGGCAACCTATGGTTGTTGGAAAAACTGTAATTCTATACCCAAATGTAACATACGCTAGACTTGAGAGCTAATAAAGCCGGTATAAAAGGATACTGAAGAAACTTTTTTCTTTTTTCGACTAGTATACGTTTCAATAAAATTTTAGGTTATCCTCTCTGTAGTGCCTTTATATCTGCTTCGTATGAATGGCCTGTCCCTCCTTTCATTTATTCAATTTCCCTTTTTGATGGATCCAGAATCTTTTCTGTGGCAACTCTCATTTTGGCTATGTTTATGCACAATTGGTTTATTCGACCTAATCTCCTAGGATAAATTGCCCGCACCTTGGACTTAACGCTACCCCTCAAATCCTGTGCAACACTTGCGCTATCTTTCTTACACACTTCCATCCACTCCTTCTTCAAATCCTTGTCGTATTTTGAAGAACTTCTTGCGCTTCATAATCATCCAGAATCTTTCTATTGATCGACATTCTGGCGTGTTTGGCGAATTTACCTCCTTCGGCACAAAAACAACATCGTTGGCTCCATACCACTCCATCACCGGCCTCGCGTAATGGCACGATTCCAGATTCGGTCAAAACAGAGTGTCACCTTCGTTGGACCGGAGGAAGAGCAGCAGGCGCTTCTGGAGGCATTAATCTTCATATATTTGGCCGTGGATAGGCACGGTCGTTGTATCCGGCTTACTGAATTCACTGTACTAAAAATATTTCTTGACAAAATTGTCGACCTTCTTCTTTTGGAACATACAGACGAGACTTGCCGATGAAAAACCCCGATTTGAGGTCCCCGAGGATTTGCTCGGCGTCCACTTTAATGCACGTCTCGTCGTCCATTACGGTGCAACAACCACTCGCTGTTCAGCTTTCTGGCGTGGGATTTGACCACCGTATTCTGTTTGTCAGTTTTGTTCGGCAACTTCCTTACCTTGAAGACATGAAGTCCGGCCCATTTCATTGTATGCTGGACGAACCAACTGGAACAATGGACCATCTTGGCCACGTCCCGAGTCGAATGGTTTGAATTACGCTTGAAGTAATCCCTTGCCTTCTTTGCGATTCACCTATGGGACTGGCCTGAACTTTTCACGGTCACGCCCATATTTTTTTGTCGAAGCTGCTTGAAAGTAATTTCGATAACTACTAAAAAGGTTGTGACGAAATTTTGCACATGTAAACTATACACTGTAAACTTGTTTATCAATTATTAAAAGAGTAGTAACATGCCTAAGGACTGTTCATTGAAGAAAGTGGACACCTGTTTTTGTGTTTGGAAAAAAATCATAAGTTTGCTTTAATAAAGAGAAAATCAACATACACACATATGTTCAAGTTCACGTGAGTTTGAATGAATTTACTTCTCATTTCTTAAGTACACACGCTTGTACTTCCAATTAGGGCCTGCACAACTTTTTCCGTAATTATTCGTTATACTGCAGACCAAATTTTCATGACGCAGTTAACAGAGCTTGCTTCTTTTTCATCATTCCTAAGATGCCGCTGAATTATTACCCAGTATCTTTCGATAGGACGCAGTTCAGGACAGTTTAAGGAATTTTTGCATTTTTTGACATCCGTCCTCTGGTCAGCGTTGACAAATTCCGGCCCCGGAAGGTTACTGGTATCCAATTTGACGTACGCCTCGTTGTCCATCAAAATACACTGGTTCGGTTTTAGGAGGACAATGTCACACAAGTTCAGTGACTGTATTTTCAAATTATCTTTCTGTGAATTTGTCCTTCTGGAAGCTTTCTGCTTCTTGTAGGTTTTGATTATCCGCAGGCCTTTTTACGAACTTAACATGTTTTATGTGATTTCAAAACGCGTACTGCTGCCAGCTCCTTTTAATAGTCCGATGCCCCTTTTAACGTCCAGATTTCAGTAAATTTTCAAGAGAACACGTTTCTTCAATCTTTTTTACTATCTTGAAAACTGCAGATTTGGTGGACTTCACGCTTTTTTCCAATTCTCAAAACGACACCTTTTTGGTAAACTATTTGTACAGAATTATTCTGCGATTTGTTAAGCTGATCGTTAAAAATTTTCACTTTTTTCGATTTTTCAGTTAAGTTGCCAAAGTTAACAATGTATTTATTTACTGAACGAAAATTCATAATTTTTTGTTAAGTTTTAACTCTTACACAAATAGCTGTAACATTTTTAATGAGCAGCCCGTAAATAAGAATCATTTACCAGCCATATGTGCTATAATACGTACAAATTAGATGGT
This sequence comes from Aedes japonicus, assembly GCA_034211315.2. Classification (NCBI taxonomy): domain Eukaryota; kingdom Metazoa; phylum Arthropoda; class Insecta; order Diptera; family Culicidae; genus Aedes; species Aedes japonicus. The sequence continues at coordinate 70,464 of JASCZW010001387.1, read as the reverse complement.
ACCATTATCACCATACATCAATGCGGTCCTGCGTCACCGTCGCGGTTAGGTCTCTTATAAAGGGTATGCGACGAGTTTTAAGCAGTTTACGCATCACTTGTGATATTTGATGAAGCTGTATGTATTCTATAATTAGAACTGCAAATGTTCGGACGTTAAGCCCTCTGCTTACTTTCTATTTAGGCTTTGTGCACAAATTACGTAACGCAGAAAACCGGGATTTTGGACCCCCTCTCCCCCCTATGTAACAATAAGTAACGCGTGACTAGACTCCCCCCCTATAATTACGTAACGGTCACGGACCCCCCCCCCCCTACTTCTCAATTGTTATAAAATCATCTCAAAAACTGTAATTGAGGTGGTTTTAATGTTTAAATCTCATTTCGGTAACTTGAAATTAGTAAAGATGGCAAACATCAGTCAATTAATGTCATTTAAGTAACTTAAAGCAAATTTAAAGATTACGAAAAACATTGCACTCATTGTATTGCATTTATTCAGGTTACTGAATGTTTTTAAAACTGTTACAAATATTAGTTCAAAAAGTTCACTCAAATGTCGTTCAATTATTTAAAGTATCACAATTTTTTTTTGCTCATATCACTTAAATCTAGTAAAAAGATTGCAACAGTATTTTATGCAATGCATTCTATTAACCTGTTGCAATTTTATTAATTTATTTTATTATTAATTTTTTTTTTTAAATATCTCAATCAGAGTTTTCCGTTTAATCAGTGCAGTGCATGAATTAGGGCTGTGTACGACTACTTCATGACGGCAAAAACATAAAACAAAAGGGGCAGTATCAAGTGCATTTGATGTAGGCTACACGCAGGGGAATATTGGGTGATTGAACGCAAGGAATAGAATCAACATTTTCTGTGTATTAAATCAAACTACAAATTGTTTTAGTATAATGCAATGATATATCATCAAAAACAAAATTTCTTATCGAATCCAATATTGTCAAAGCGTCAAAGACGAACCAGCCACCGGCTGAAAGTCTCTCAAATAAAGATAAACAACAACGTTGTTAATCAATTATTACTTCCACAGAAATAATTATTGATTCAACAAAATAATTTTGTAGATTCAACAATCAACAACAAATTTAACAAAATTCCTTATTATTTGAATGGTTCCAATAAAAATAACTTTTGTTACCCTTCTTACATCAATAGAAGGGTATTAAGATCGCTTGAAAACTCGACTTTTTATCCGAGGCCCACAGGGCCGAGTGTCATATACCATTCGACTCAGCTCGACGAACTGAGCACATGTCTGTGTGTATGTGTGTGTGTATGTGTGTGTGTATGTGTGTGTGTGCGTTACAAATAATGTCACATCGGTTTTTCAGCCATCTGTGACCCGATTTTAGTTCTGTTGACGGCAAATGGAAGCTACAACATTCTCATAGAACGCTATGATATCTCCAAATAACTGGTCAAAATTACATTATGATTGGATAATCCTTCATGGAGATATGACCAAAACAATACCTGAGAGCACATAATTGTGAGATGACAATATACTCGTTGCAGTGCAAAACCGAACAAGACCAATCACACCAATCGATGCCGCTTGCATTCTATTGTGTCGCATCTGGAGCGTTGCGGACTAGCCACACTATGTGACTGTATAGAATTAGAGCAGCATCGATTGGCTCGAGTGGTCTGGTTTTGAACTGCAACGAGTATATTCGAAAATTACACGAAGTCTCCATTTACTATTTCCAACGAATATGTACTTACTAAGCATCTTGAATCCATATCGATAATCAAGATTGAAGCTCAGGATTGAAGCTTTGTTAACGCCAAATTAAAGTTATAAAATCTTCAAATAAGTGTTCAAAATTTCATTATGTGAACTTCCCTTTTTTACCCTTCTTACATCAATAGAAGGGTATTATGATCGCTTGAAAACGCGGTCTGTTGAAGTGGCGGATTTAGTCCGTGCTTTAACCTACCCCGCAGTGGGATGTTAGGCAAAAATGTCGTTGGTTCGAGTACCACTGTACACATGCCCTTTTCGCTCAATTTTCCTAAAACATCTGCTATGTTTCCAAGCCTGCCGCACACTAGCGGAACTATCAAAACTTTCTCTTCATATTTTTCATTCTAGCCAGAAACATTGTTGTTCACTCTTGGTGCCTCATGGTGATGAGCGAACATCTCCTTCTACAACACTATAATTGGTATTATTTTAATTTTTGTTCAATCCTGAACAATACGTTCAGGATTGACAAATAGTTCATTTTATCAACTGAATGTATGGCATATTGAATATTTCTGAATCTTCTTGGAATTTCTGATGAAAATATGTATCCAGTACAATATTGCCCACATTTGAGTTTGTAATTCTGGTGAAGTGTAAGAAGAGTTCAGTCTCACCATCGGTGGATTAATGCGGGTTTTTTTTTTTCAATTCAACCGCTTTGGTATAATTAATGCAGAGGTGTATTGTTTCCAAAAATCTTATTTTTTGATTCAACAATAAGTGCTTTTTGTTTTCAAGAGAAGCCTTCTTTACAGCGCTTTTAGAAGCAACAAAATTTATTGTTGGTTCAAACAAAATCCGTATTGTTTGAATAAATGAAAATTATGGGTAAGCCATGAGTCAACTATACAATTGCTTGAATTTATACAGAACAATACATTTCTCGGCATGTAGATGTACCGTTTATGGACAATTGCGCCAATTGGTGATACAAATCGTCATAAGATACCTTTCGTTCAGAAGATCACATTTAAATAGTACGTCTCCATTAATCGAAGCTTTAGAGTTTGGTCTGAAATCAAAAGAAAAACTTCCATTTTCCTTAAAATTTCAGCTTTCTTGCTCCATTTAGCCATAAATGTGTTTTTATTATGGCCACTCCCATAAGGAATCCATGCGATTGGCCACCAAAGGAACCAAAATTTAAAACTATGGCGATAATTGGTGCAGTGTTCCAGTTATGGCAAACGTGATTAATAATATTAAAACAAAGCTTTGGCTCAGTTTTGATTTTTTCTTCAAAAAAATGATTTAAAGCTTTCATTTAACGCATTGAAAGTGGGGTTTTCGCAAAAAAATTAAACATGGTTCTTAACTAGTATAAATTAACCCTCTGCTACTTGTTACTTAGCTTGGCACGCAGGAAATTTTATTGATTTTCAATTGGCTATCACTTTTGATTTATATTTCAAATTGGTTATTTTGTTACGTAACGATTTTAAAACCCCCCCTCCCCCATATGTCACAATAAGTAACGGTTGCTCAACCCCCCTCTCCCCCCTTCATGCGTTACGTAATTTGTGCACAAAGCCTTATTGTAGCTTACCTTCAAAAACAAGCGTTGGACTAAGAAAATTTCATAGCGATAGAATAAAGTTTCGAATTGCACAAACCTATTAAAAACATGCGGATTGCTTTCCAATCATGAAAATGTTTTCTTCAGCTCCGCAATCCGTACATAAGTTAACAATACTGTATCAGAGCGAATTCATGCTTGTGTGGAAAGGCGAATGAAATAGGTCAGTTCACGATTTGTGATTTGCGATTTACTAACGTCTATTTCCTTAACCCACTCCTTCATTGAATCAATCGCTCTCGAAAACAATCAGCCATAACATGTCGATTGCTATGATCACAAAATCGTCTACTACTTATGAGACAGACGTACGCCACCAAACTTGTATTTTGTCATTGATCTTTAGATCGACAATGTTTATTTCTTATTTCTTTTCCTCTCACGGAAATATTAGACAAGACAACTGTGACGGCAAACGGATTGCTTCGTTTACAAACAAACAAATGTAAGAGACAGTAGGCTTTACGTTACAATACCGGTGCGCTGTATCCATGGTTAACAAAGAAGAGAGGAAACATGGGCTCTCTCAAAAGCAACAGTGATGCCATAGTTGTCGCTCAACAGTGAAGAATTATTAATCGTTGAGTACTGCTAGACAGCTCCAAAACATATTGAAACATATTGAAACATATTGAATTTATCAACCTCAAATACTGGAAGAAACATGAAACAAATAGTGATTTCAGATCACCTAAATCTCTACACATATAAAAATGAATTTCTGTCTGTCTGTCTGTTTGTTTTTCTGTACCCAATAGAATCGAAAACTAATGAACCGATTGGCGTGGGATTTTAAATGGAGGCGTTTTTGTGGCCGATGAAGGTTCTTATGAGAGAGAGTCTCGCCTCATGTTAATGAAAAAACAATTGTTAATAGAGGGTGTACGGAATCAAATTGTGACACAAACAAATATTCGGCAGAATTCGCCCGTTCAACCAATCATCTTCAAAGTTTCAGTAAAATCGAACATGTAATAAATATTTCACAATGTTTGTTTTATTCAATTTCAATTCCAAATTCAAATGCACGAACCTTCTTATTTTTACTACTCGTAAGGCTCTGTTCAACATTTGGACTAAATTTTTTGCGTGGCAATCCATTTTTTCTTCATATCTTCCTCCGATTTCACTTCTCCGGATGCTTTCAAAGTGCCTGCTTCATCATAGCCCAATACTTTTCAATTGGCCGGAGCTCCGGTGCGTTTTGGGTGTTGAGATGCTTCGGCACGATATTGACCTCCTTAGCCTTGTACTACTCCAAATTCTCTTGTGAGTAATGGCACGAGGCTAAATCCGGCCGGAAAACCGTAAAACCATCGTGTGACCTCAGAAGAGGAAGTAGACGCTTTTGGAGGCATTCATTTAGATACACCTGCCCATTGACCGTTCCAATTGTCAGGAATGGGGTGCTCCGCTATCCACACGAGGAAACTGCTTGCCAAATCATATATTTTTTGGCAAATTTTGAAATCTTCTGCTTTCTAACGTCCTCAGGGACATCGAATAAATGATGAGCAGTGAAAAACTGGAGCCCCAGAAGCTGCCGGAAGTCTGCTTTCGCGGCAATGTGGTTTCAGAAGTCTGCTTCCTAGGGAATGTGTGCACACGAGGCAATGTGGTTTCGTCCACATCGGGGTGTAGGGCTTCCTTGCACGTGTTTTACCTACCGTATTCGGCCGTTCATCTTGATAAGGCGCCTTTTGGAGTTTGTACGTGTGTAGTCCTGTTGGGACTGTTGGGATTCCTCTTGAAAGCTTGTACTACCTGTTTGTGATCCTTAACACTATACGAGGATCATTTTTTGCCTCGTTTTTCTTTCCGATCGATAGTCAATCGTTCGTGGTACCTGCTTCCTGCTGATGGCATGATGGGAAAGATCCGGATTTTCGATATAAGTGCGCAAAATTTCTTTGCGCCGCTGCTGTTCTTCCGACTCCATTTTCGCAACGATTGCACATTTGCTAATGACTTACGCAGCGTAAACAAACACACATTGAGCTAATTCCACCCAAAATTTTAATAAAAAATACCCGACGGGTTAAAAGTTACAGCCACTTAAAAGTGGTGCAATTTGATTCCGTACAACCTTTAACTCGATAACCAATCAAGCACATGGAACCAAATTTGTTATAAGAGAGTTTTTGAAAGAAGGAAATGTTTAAGTGGTGGTTTAAGGCACCTCCTCCCTCTGGAAAGGGGGATTCCCATGCAAATGAAACACAAATATCTGCATAACTTGCGAACTAATCAAGCAAATGGAATCAAATTTGGCATGTGGGGGTTTCTAGAGGCAATTAATGTTCCTATGGTGGTTTGAGACCCTTACCCTATCACGAAAAAATGGCTCTCATACGAATAACACAGATTTTTTGTTTGCATAACTTGAGAATTAATCACGCAAATGGAACCAAATTCAGCAGGTTGAGGTTTCTAAATGTAAGACATGTTTATGCGATGGCTCTTTAAAAGCGGGAGTGCGGTGGGGGGGGGGGGGGCTCTAATACAGATTAAACACAAATTTCAACCAAACATGAGAATTATCCCTACTGTTATAAAAATGTAAATGTATGGATTTTTGGCACCGGAGAAGATTCTCATGATGGATCGAGACTCCTCCCCCGTCTTAAAATACATACAAATAAAACACAACTATCTGCATGATTCGAGAACTTATCAAGCAAATGGAACTAAATTTGGCATGTGGGTGTATAGAAGATAACGGTTTTTATGGTGGTTTGAGACCTCTCCCTTACCTGTAAGGGATGGCTTTCATACAAATTAACCATCAATTTCTACATAACTCAAGACCTAATCAAGCAAATAGAACCAAATTTGACATTTGGAGGTTTTTGCAGGCAAAAAATGTTTCTACGGTGGTTTGAGATCCCTTTTCTCGATATGTCAACCAAATATAAGAATTATCCCTACTGTCATGAAAATTTATATGTTGGGGTTTTTGGGACCCGAGAAGGTTCTTAGGATGGTTCGAAGCTCCTTCTCCGTCTGGAAGGGGGAGGGGGCTGTCATACAAATGAAACACAAATTTCTGCAAAACTTGTATACTGCTCAATTTAATGGAACCAAATTTTACATGTGGGGGTAATGAAATAGAAATTTGAACCAAAAATGAGAATTATCCATGCAACACAAATTCAAAATGGGTATTTCTCGCGTAAGCAGCATGTTTTGTTATAAATTTAACCTCTTCTTAGTCAATAATGGGGGATGCTTGAGTTACTCTCAACGCTACATTTTCCACAAGAAGTTAATCTAAGGTTATGCAAGAGAAAATTACGTTCTAACTGGCAAGGTACGGCTTCGTTTGAAGATAAAGGTTTAGTTTATGAAATGCTTCTACACAGAAAGAAAAACCGGTAGAAATTATCGATCCAAGGGTTAGATTGAAAACACAGACCTTCGTTTTTAGAAAGCTCTCCCATTTAGAAATTCTGGATTAAAGCCTCATCCTGTGAATGGTGGGCTTGTGTTTTAGTTAATGAACCTCCGTGAATCTTTTGGTGATCCTATTTTTTCCTATCACCCATACTCATAGAAATACGATAATATTCGGGCGCCATCTACATAATGCCATGCTGGAAATTGAAAATATATCGGAAAAGTGGCTTACTCAAATCACCTTGAAAATGTATTCAAACTCATCGCTTCCCCATTTACCCCCCTCTCCGACTCGACGTTGTTGGTACCAGTACTAGCCGGAGGCAGCAGTGTGTGTTCCCCAGATTGAAAGTGCCACATGCTTTGTGAAGGCTCTTTGAAGCTGAGTGAATTTGACGACGGGCATGGGATGTAAGTGAGGAAAAAAGAAATCAAATAAAAGCCAGGCAAAAAAAAATCCCCCAAGTGAATGAGTGTCAAAGAAGGAAGAAAAATGAACGACAGTTACTTCAAAAGTGGTGGTAGTGTCGAAATTGGAGCAAGTGGCACTAGTCCCGGCGGAAGTGATGTAGGCCCTTCTGGCACAACCGGCACCGGTGCCGGTCAGAGCGACATACGCGATGGATCATGCTCCGGCAACATCCGAAGGCGAAGCACCAGCAATAGCTCCGTCTACCGAAGGAACCAATCAAAAGTGTGTATTGACAGCTATATTCTATCCTGTTAGAGCTTCGTTCCTCACTCTACGCACCAGCCAGAGCACAATCTATACATATCACAAAACTTCCTGCGTACGTAAGCTTAATCGTCGGAGCGGTGACAGTCTATTTCTTGTGTCACGTGGGCTCAAGTGCTGAGGGGGGAGGCTTTTGTGTTTCGCTCGCACTGTACTTTATCTTGCTCACCGAAGGAGGTACTTGCTTTTATCTATCGCTTCATCGAACGCACTTATTGAACCTGCGGCAAGTAATCTTCTATCGCTCGAAGCACTTTCCACCCGTGATTTTCCGATGCTGTAATTTTGCTTAGATATTTGCTGATTGATTTGAGAGTGAAAAATTCCCATGAAAAAAACAGGAATTTCGATGCTTGTTCGGACGTTAAATATTGAGCGAACGTGTTCTAAATTCGAAAACATCGTTAAACAACACACGGACGGCGCGTTCGAATTTCGTTTCATTTCCACCCACATGGTGCTATCGAATTTCCTCTGCAGCATAATAAATTTTAAGCTTCTCGCAACTGCCAGCGGCAATTTCGCTCTGCCTGTTTGATTGTTGTAACTTGTCTTCCGGCCACTCTGCTGGGGTTTCATGTTTCATTTATTACAGGCCAGCTCGTGTTTTTGTCCCACTTTTTCACTCCCTATGTTCCGAGAACCCCGCTCCGTAGCAAAGATGTTGAAAATTCACGGAAAAAAAAATTCGACACAAAAGTTTGCTTTCTCAATCCTCGATCCGCATCACAAACGAAGCAACTCGCTGTTATTAAAAAGGCTGTGTCTGTTTTTCAAGTTTTCCCACCGCTTTTTTTCTCCAGTTTGAACAACTTTTCCAGCCCAGCAAGTATCGGGCCATCCTCCAACTACCCAACTACCTGCGCTGAGATGCTTTCGCCCCTCTCTGATTGAAGATCTTTGAATCCTTCACTTCCGTTGCTGGTTCGTTTCTTATTTCCGCAAATGTGCATATTCGCAAAACCCGTAGTCCAGCGACGAACGCCGACTTCTTGATGATGGACGACTGTTTATGGCCTTGCTGAGCTGCCTCCGGAAAAGCGGTCCGGTTCCATAACCCTGATTTTTCATTCCGACTGACCGGATGATGGGATGGGATGATGGGTTGAAGGAAAAAGCAACAAAACAGATCACCGAGCATGGGCCAGTAAATTGATGGCGGTTTTGTTATTTCATTATCCTTCGCAAGGATTGTCAGATAATATTATCAGAAAACAACTGTGATTGGTTGCGAGGAGATGTTTCATGTTAATGAACGCAGGAATTCCCGGGATTTGATTGCTTTGGGGACTTTCCAACTAAGTGGTTAGGGGAGTAAGGTTCTAGTTAATTTGCCGAAACTCCATATCTTATTTAAACGAACATGCCAATAAGGCGTTTTTAGAGTACTCAGTTTAATTGTTTATCTCGAGAAGGGAAGCATTAGAAGCATTCCTCTTAGCATCTGTAATAAATTATTGCATTCATAATTTGGCAGCCAAGTAGTTCACACGCATTTTTAATCTTTTCAGTACAATTTTAACGCGGATCCAATATGACTGTTGCTTCCCCCAAAGTGAAGCAATTTTTTTTCCTTCAATTTCTAAAAAAAATGTCGTAGAGTCAAGTGAAGAGCTGAGTCAGCACCGACGATCCACATACTTTCCATTGCTAAGATGCATGCGAGAAGAAATTCAACGCTACTTGCATGGGGACTTGGAGAAATTATAGAATGCAGATTTGCTCCTATATGTTACTTCCAGGAGGAACTAACTAGATTAAGTTAACTGAGAAAACTGCTCAGAAGTGAGGCTTTTCTATTGCTAGATTTCAAATAGCTTTTTGCATTACGAAATAAAAATGGCAGTGGATCAAGAAGAATCGAAGAAAGGGTGAGCCGATAATTATTGCGACTCATTCAAACTTTCGAAACTCAATTCATACTTCACTTAAATTCATTAAAATTAGCCCAGTTTCTCTTTAGAGTGCATTTTTCATATCCGCTCCACAGTAACAATTTTAGTTTTATTCCAGCCGTTTAGCTCTGCTCCCGGCTTTGTTGATAAAACTATATTCAAAACTGTTTTGTGCACAAAAACCTCCTCTATGCATTTTTATAGCTAAAATGTGTACAAAGTGGCCCACTCTATAGACGATTGTGAAAACAAATTAATCAAATCTTTACAAGACCATACTGATTTTGAAAACGTTCTATTGAAAGAAGTTATGACCACTTGAGAACCTTCATAAAACCTATTTGGTTGTCATTAAAACCAGCATAGGGCCAAATGGCCATAGCTGTCAAACTTCACTGTGATAACGTGATTGTTTTGTGTTATTCTGATTTGTTCAATTCTCTGCCCATCTGATTTATTCAACAGTTAATAATATTCAAGAAAAAATTTCAAGTGCTGCGGAAAATTTGGTTTAATAGCAAAATATCCAAAACAAATTGAGTTTTATTAAGCGTATCATGCTCCAAATCAAACGCATTTAGTTTTATGGTGAATATTGGCACGATGAGATTCGAAATTATATGCACCTCGGAAATTATGCGAGTTTACAACAACAAAAACTAATATATTTTTGATAAATTAATTACGAATTACCTGAAAATTAATGGAATTCAATACGGTAATCTAAAAGAATGCCAAAATTGATCTCCAATCTACAGTTGATTTGCATTACATTTAATATTTATTGTAACTATTTTTTTCACAAATTTTAATGATTCCTTATATTTCAATATGGCGATTAACAGAAATCAAAGTTTCACAGCCAATTTATCTTTGCAATGGCTACTATAAAACTATTTGGTCATTTGGTGACTTCTCTTGACGCTAATTTGCCGTTTAAGGCATTTACTGGAGACAATATGTTTTCGAAATGTTTTTTAACTGACCATAATATGAATGATAATATGAATGAGTCCTAAAACGGCATTTCAAAACAGCATTTTACAAGTTCATAAAGTCGAAATAAATCCTTTGATAAGAGTAAAAGTAATTTTACAAGACAAGGTATCGTTGTCAAAAAGCTGTGTAGGTTCTCATAAACCTGACTAAAATATGAAACCTATTGGCACCTCTTGGTACCATAATAAAATCAAATTGATTTTCAGTGGCGTTCATAAAACTTTAATATAACTTTCTAAAAATGGATGGTCTTGGCAATGTTGCTTGGACTTAGTTGTGTAGTTGTCAGTGAAATTCCAGTCGACATAGACAAAAATCAGCAAACCCTTCAAGAATGTATTTTGTTCACTCATATGCAAAATCCTGGGTTGTCGCATCACTTATTAGGACATTCGACCAAAGGTTCCAAGAACCGTTGACGGTGACCACAAGACAGAAGTTCGACAAAAACCAGAAACAACGGCCAACAAGTCCGAGAACCCACTGCACAGTGGTCCAGTAAGCTACTTTAGGCGGACATGAGGTTTTCAATGGAAATTTGTGGTATTAGAGCATTGGTTACTTCTAAGAACTTGTTGCAAACTTATTGTACTACAACTTGTATGAAATTATTTTTTGTTGCATTAAACGCAAGAGTGGTGTATACTCTAAATTTTTTATGAGCCAATATCGTGAGATGATATGTTCAGTAAAGTTGTAGAAATTGTTATTATAAAAAATTTGTAGAACATATTTTTTGTCTAGATTCAAAGCCTACTGCGATAATTCAGAATTTTAGTAAATAATCGTTTTTCGACTAAAAGTCATGCATTTTTAACTTTTACCAGCTTGCTATGTTCTACAAAGTTGTTTGTTCAGACATTTGCTACTACTTCTTGTTTTCATTTTATAGTAAATTTTCAGTTCAATTTACGCCATACTATAGGCCTTACAACATAAAATGGAGCACCTGAAAAAAATATGGCATACCATGACTTGATTCAACACACCTTAGAGTACGTTTAAGGAGAATTTGGGAGAGATGATATTTTTCTATCTTTTTTAAAGCGACTTTCTGTAACATACAGTTTTCAATAAAAACATACATCAGGAGCTCAAATAGAAGCTCAAACACACAGAAATCATGGCTATCTATGTTCAGTATATGACAATTACCACGTGGTTTCATAGAAAAACGCTTAATAGGATATATTATTCAATATAGCTGGGAAACTACAAGTTTGATCTTCAAAAGAGTCATTCAATCGCTTTACCGATCGCGAACAGATGTAACATTGTTGTGAATAAGTTCCTGTCCAAAAAATATTGTGTTTGACAAAATTTGTCCAGAGAGCAGAACATCCCAACATCTCAATATGGTACGAATAGCCAAATTGCGCGACAAAAATCGATAACTCAAAAACTTATAAAAAAATATATCTATCATTAGGATTGTGTGGTGACAAGGGTGGTCCTTTTTAAGTTCATAATTTAAATTCTAACTTTTTATTGTTTTGATCTAGAGGATTTTTTTTAAACCTCAAGTAAGGATGCGGCTTGGTGGAACAACAAGCTTGAAAAACTTAGAAAATTAACAAGAAAACTTTTCAACAAAGCCAAAGCTACTTCTAATCGGACTGAATACAAAAAAAGTCTAACAGAATACAATCATGAAATTCGTAAATCTAAAAGAAGGGATTGGAAACTTACTTGTGAACAAGTCGAAAGTTTACCTATTGTAACTAGACTTCACAAAGCCCTTTCAAAAGATCACTTTAATAGACTCCAATCGCAGCAGATGAGAAGAAGGAGGTCCTTAAACTCGTGCAGGGTCACTCTTGTTCTATACCGACGGCTCTAAAATGGGTAAATCTACGGGAGCTGGGATAACTGGACCAGAAATCAACATATCAATTCCAATGGGACAATTGCCTACAGTTTTCCAGGCAGAAATACATGCTATTTTAACATGTACAAATATATATATGACAAAAAATATAGACATGCCAACATATGTATTTTTTTTTTCCGAATATCAGCTCAAAATGCTTTGAAGGCATACACATGCCAGTCAAAGTTAGTTTGGGAGTGCGTTCTCTTCTGTAATTTTGAAGTTGAAACTTTGGAACATTTACTGTGTCAATGCAGTGCTTTATTTCAGCAAAGATTGCGGATTCTCGGAAAGGGTGTCCTTATGCCTAACTAGATATGGTGTACTGAACCAAATAAGGTAAGAAACTTTATAAAAGAAGTCATACCTTCTTGGGGTGAAATGCAAAGTCATAGTGCGACCATCACTCATATTCATAGTGATGGAACGAACTGACAGTGCAAACATATCAAAGTGAATTATACCACAATAGATCTAACTAATGGTCGCAGTGGTTTGAGTGGTTTGCAGATACAAGATGGTTGCTAGTTATAGTAAAAGTGTATAAAAATACGTTTTTTCATGATGTCTATATGCAAATATTGGCAAACACAAAATACGTGAACTGGAAGTTAAACCTATGCAAAATCGTTTGTAACCTTTTGTCCCTTGATAGTTTTGCATTTTTTCTGCATAACGGACATCGATTAGCAGCACCTATAATTAGCATCAAAGTGCATAACCAAGTGAGTTTTTTTTAAAAATCTTCATATTTTATTTATTAGCATTTATATCACAGACAAGCAGACACTACTTATTGAACATTTTGCACAACAATTCATCGGCACCAACACACTGGTGCCATCTGTTGAGCACACTTTCTTCTTTTAGGCATTCAAGCTTATTGCTTTCACAATATGTCAATTCCTTGCTCTCAACTTAGTTTTCTAAATGCACTTTCACAGTTATTAATTGAGAGCTTTGGATGGCAGGTACCATTTTTGCATTAGTATAATAATGTGGCAAGTAAAATCATACCCAATGCCCAGGGAGTCAAGTAATTTTCCTTAACGAAAAATTCCTAGACCAGACCGGGACAATAATAATAAATAAATTTTGTACACTATTTGAAATTTCTTTTTCCAAAATTTTATAAAGATTGCATGAGAATTGTGCTCTCTACAAATGTTCACCTACGTGGTCGTGATTTTTTACTCCCATATAAAATGGATGGAGAATCGAAAAAAAACTTCAACTAAATATTCAAATGTGAGCACACACGCACACATACACCACAGTAGGCTTATTTTGAAGATTTTTTTGCCAGCTTTTCGAAAATCTGGGTTTCATCATGCGCAAACTTGCGCAATCATGGTTCCGGGAGGCCAGTGTCTGGGAATGTATGAGAAACACATACAATTTGTGAAAACATAAGTCTCGCAATAGATCCAATTTACCACGATTTTACCCTTCTTACATAGAAGTGTATATAAATATATATACATATGCATATAAACATAAGTATATATCTTGGAAAATCGCCATTTAAGCCGAGGGTGGGCCTAGTGTTATATACAACGAACTCAGCTCAATAAACTGAACACATGTCTGTGTGTATGTAACGAAATTTCTAACTCAGTTTCTCAAGCAACTACTGAACCGATTTGAATGAAACAATGTATGACATGTATTGTGATCTCATACGTCGTTTTGTAAATTTATTGGAATTGGTTTACTGGTTCCGGAGATACCCCCGGGAAAGTGGTCAATTTCTGACTTAGATCAAAACCCATTATGTGACAGCTCAAATTAAATGAGAATTCAGAAGTAAGTTCAATGGCAATGATATTACGAGTCCAGAACCACATTGGTCACATCCGGGTTGATGTTCCGGCGACTCCCGGGAGTGTGGCCAGATTCAAACTAGGGTCAAAACTGATCATGCGACACATCAAATAACATGAGAACTCAAAAATAAGTACAATGGTGATGATATCAAGATTCTAGGACCACAATGACGGCATCCGGGTTCGTATTCCTAGTACTACCAGGGAAGTGAAAAAAGGTTCATATCTCACAATAGGAGAATCAATTGAGGTTTATATTTTCAAATAAATGTACATGTAATTTACATGTTACGAATTCACTTCTTCCTTTCTGCCTTAGCGTTTCAAGCTTATTGCTTTCGCTTGTTGTTTCGAACTTTGCTTGTTGTTACTAAACTTCAAACCCCATTCCCTCTAGAGCATAAATTGTACATGACCCTTCAAAGTTCAGAGACACGCTGTTTGATAGTTTCGTGGGATTGTGGCTTATCTTTGGATCCAGAGGTTCATGGTTCGAATCCCGATTGTAACTTTTTTTTTCTGTGAAGAAAATTTTCATACGATCATTTTTTCCATTAAAGAATCGTATGAAATATGCAATTGTATCTTCTGGTAAATTTCCATACGATATTTTTATGATTTTCTCTCGTTATTTCTTGTCATGGTATACCCTTCTTTTGTGATAATAGTAAAAAGGATGAAAACGCATATTGGAATAAATCATTACAATCAAAATAATGACTTAACGTACATCGTCTGATTTTTCTTATTTGAAATATATATGAAAATTGTGGCCATTAAAATACTAAGAATTGGACCTTTTCATCTTTGATAATAAAATAAGACTCAATTACTATGCACATACTTTTTCTAAAAACTCATTTTATTTATGCAGAAAAAATTGAAAATCGGTCCAATTCTTAAAAACTATAAATTTGTCTAAACCTTGGTTTTGGACCACCCTATTTCAAAATGGGTCACCCTAAGGACAAAAAAAAAGTAAAGTCATATACTTTTCGAAACGAACTAACTTACCAAATGTTGTGAAACTCTAAGACCCACTGCTTTTTTTTGGTATACAATTGCTGAATTATCAAGTTTTACGAATATTCCGGACCTTCCGGAAGACCATGCAATGGCCACTTACAGAACCATAGATTGTTCTCCACGTCGTTTTACTTACATTTTATGTACAAATGGTTTTGAAAAAAATCACATTGCCTTAGGTCTAGACAATTTTTTTTATTGTTTTTGATGTTCCGGACATTCCGGGTACAATAAAGTGGCCATATCACGGTAGTGTGGCCTAAGACGACAATTTAAATAGCATATTTGAAATCAACGAACCTAAATTACTTGGAAATACATAGTTAAACTATGGAAAATCAATTTTTAGACTTTTTTCCGCCTTTTGTATGGGATGGAATCACTGTGCGGTGGTGTTTAAACTGCATGAAGAACTTGTTGCGTTGATTTGTGCTCGAATCAGTGGTGCTTCAATTTTCTGTTAGTTTAACTCATTTGATGATAATTCGATTTTCTGGTCATCTTTGACCGCCACTCCGTCAGATTGCGATCGGCCAAACTTAGCCTGTCCACGCTAAATTTCAGACACCAAAATAATAGCAGCAAAAAAAATAACACATAAATAATGTGATGTGATAGGAAGTGGACCAGTGCAGGACTTGCCATGGCGTTCAGTTCCTCTTAATGGCAAGATCGAAATGTATATACCTGTAATCCTCATTATTCCGTTGTATGATGGGCCAAAAACAATGGTGTGGATCCGTAAGCAGAAACACTAACACGAAACCTACTGAAAGGATAGAGAATCTCCTTCCAACGAAACGCTCTTATTACAGGAAATGAACAGTAAGAAATACTAATTAGGATTTCCGGCTGGTGGTTGAACATAGGGTTAACAAACTCACTGAAGACTGTTGGAAGATAATAAGACCTGTGCTGATCTCGATCAGATGATTTCTATCAAGGAAGGCATAGTTGTCAACCTTGACTTGAGCCAGATAATTACGAGTCGCTTATCCAGCCTACACCTCGTCTGGCACCATGTGTGTGTGTGTGTGTGTGTGTGTGTGTGTGTGTGTGTGTGTGTGTGTGTGTGTGTGTGTGTGTGTGTGTGTGTGTGTGTGTGTGTGTGTGTGTGTGTGTGTGTGTGTGTGTGTGTGTGTGTGTGTGTGTGTGTGTGTGAATGTTTTGAACAACACAGTTCATTTTATATACTGAAAATATGAAATTTTGAATATTCCTAAAACTTCGTGGAATTTCTGATGAAAGTATGTATCCAGTAATATATTGCCCACATTACAGTTCGTAATTCTGGTGAAGTATAAGAAGGGTTCAGCCTCACCATCGATGGATTCATAAGGGTTTTTACCATCTACTGGATTGTTACTGCAAAATGAAAATTTTGCACAACGAACACAACTGCATATGGCCTGCCAAAACTGTCAAAAACTTCTTCGGGTATTTGGACACCTGCTTTGTCCGGAAATGCCCAGCAACGGCGTTCCTTTGCATTGCGGTATAGAAAGCTAGACTTGAAATCTGTTTAAATTCTTCAAGTACGTATGTTTCGTCGTCCATTGTGGTACAAGAAAATGTTTGCGAAAAATAGGTGTAAAGTTCATTAGCACGACTTTTTGCAGAGAAATGTTGCTTATCATGACGGTTGGGTACCGATTCCACTTTTTACGCCTTCAGCCCTTGCCTTTGCTCCACTTTTCGTACGTATAATTTGGACTTCCCAACTTTCCGAGCCACATTTCTCACAGAAAAATTGGGCTTAAATATGTTTGATAGATTTTTTTTAAATCCACATTACTCAAAAAGAAAAAGACTTACAAAAAAGTGACGTATGAGTAACTTTTGAAAAATTGTCTAAACTTTTATGAAAAAAATTGTAAAAAATTGTAAAATTGATTCTTACAGGCTAAAAAAAAAATTTAGATTTAAAGCCATGTCAAGTATAACTATCTTGAAATTGGACAAACTTTTTTCTTAAAAAAGGCAATATAATTGTTTAAAAGTTCGCCATACATTGCAAGATGGACAATTTTAAGGAAAAATTTTTTTTACTAACAACAAATTTTTCATGTCAACATACCTTAAAAAAGACAAGACTTACAAAAAAAATGACGTGTGGGTGACTTTTAGCAAATTAGCTTAACTTTTATGAAAAAAATTGTATAAATTGTAAAATCGATTCTTAAGCGCTACAAAAAAAAATTTCATGTTTAATTTCGACCGTGTAACGCGCCAACTCGTCTTATAACTTGGTCCTAAAACCACACATTTTATTGTGTTAAACCCATTAAATTTTATTATAATGACAATTTGGATTTTTAAGGGTCTTTAAGTGTTTAAAAAATTAAGGCTACCATTTGAAAAGGCCTTATTTATAATTATTATATTTTTTAACTATTAGTGATAATACAATTAAATCAGGTGGTTGATCCTGTTTATTACCAAACTTTTGAAGTATATTACAAGAAGGACAATAAATTGGCAAACACAAGCTTTATCAAAATATCTGAAGTATTGACTCATGACTCAATAGCAGTTCAGTTGTTTGTATCATAATTTCTAGATTTCAGTAAACAAAATTCAATATATTGCTTAACAATTATGATCATGTCAGATGAAGCAGCGGCCCTTATTTGCAACGGCTCATAAGAAAAGTCCATTTGTTGCTTTTGGTGGTACTCTCAAGCTAATGGCAAAGAGAGCAAGCCTTGCTCAAGATTATGGAACCACAATCAATACCCCTCGGCAACTGGCCAGTTGAAAAGACAAATAAAAGTATTAGAAAACTGAATTTCTGCTTCATATCAGCTGAAAAGTATGCAAAAATGTCCTATTTGTATCAATTTGTACCTATTTGTGCCTATTGCAGAAAATCAAATTTCAACTACAAGGTTCTCTGATTCAAAGGATAATAAAAAAATAACCTTGTATGAGAAAGATTTATAAAGTGAATATATGTCAATTATTAATACGTGAAAATATACACATAAAAATAAAATAAAATAAAACTCTTACCAAGCAAAATCTATGCGTTTTCATTGACATTACAGTATTTCGAAAATTCATATATTTTACCTTTCCTTACCAATCAGACTAAGGCCGGCGTGGTCTCTGCTGTACACAGAAGTTGTTTCCATTCTATTCGGTCCATGGCTGTTACTCGCCAGCCTCGCTGTCTGCGGAGTGTCCGCAGGTCGCCTTCTACTTGATCGATCCACCTTGATCGTTGCGCGCCTCTTCTTCTTGTACCTGTCGGTTCGTTTTCGAGAATCATTTTCACAGGGCTGTCGTCCAACATTCTTACGACATGCCCAGCCCATCGTAGTCAACCAATTTTTGCGATGTGTACGATGGGAGGTTCTCCCAGCAACTGGTGCAATTCGTGGTTCATTCGCCTCCTCCACGTTCCGTCTTCCATCTGCACTCCACCGTAGATGGTACGTAGCACCTTCCGTTCGAAGACTCCAAGGGCGCGTTGGTCCTCCACTAGCAATGTCCATGTTTCGTGGCCGTAGAGAACTACCGGTCTAATTAATGTCTTGTAGATGGTCAACTTTGTGGTTCGGTGAACTTTGTTCGATCTTAGCGTCCTTCGGAGTCCAAAGTAGGCACGATTGCCAGCCATAATGCGCCTTTTTATTTCTCTGCTGGTGTCTTTATCGGCGATCACCAATGAGCCCAGATACACGAATTCGTCTACTACCTCGATTTCATCACCGTCGATCTGAACTCGTGGTAGGAGGCTAACATTGTCTTCTCGTGAGCCTCTTCCCTTCATATATTTTGTTTTCAACGCATTCATCACAAGCCCAACCCATATAACGTCATATTTGAATCGTCTTTAAATGGATATAAATTAAGTCTTATTAAATTAGAATTTTCGTACTAGATAAGACTTAATGCATTTCCATTTGAAAATGATTCAAGTATGACGTCCGCTATTTTATAGGTTCATCAACCCCCCCTCAATCACAATATTTCCCATTCCTTTAACATGTACTGTAACAAATCTTGACCTTCCTTCAACGCCCTTTCCCCCTCTTGAATAACTTTGACTTAAACGTACATTTTTGGTTCTATTTTACTAATATAAAGGAAAATTGAATGTTTTTTACCCTTTTGAAATGTTGGTCTAGATGATTATTGTTTTTCGCAAAGATATTCAAAATATGCAATTCTCTATGACTGCCTAATTTTATTGGATTCTAAAGGGGTACTGAAGACCATACTTGTACGAGTTTGCGTGATACACGCTAAAAAATAGGACATGAAAAAGTTGTTGTTAAAAAACTTTTTTTCCTTAAAAGTGTAAACTTTTAGTAATAAAAAACCTTAATAAAAAAAATCGTCCGATTCTTAGATAGCCATTTTCTACAAAATGACTTTAAATTTTCAAATATTTTTTTAGCGTGTGAGAATCAGTTTTACAATTTTTAAATTTTTTTTCAAAAAAGTTCAGACAGTTTTCTAAAAGTTACTGATACATATCTTTATTGTAAGTCTTGTGCTTTTTGATTTATGTTGATTTGGAACAAATCGATCAAAAAACTGAGGCCTTTTCAAATGGAAGTCTACATAAATTTTAAAAACAAAGTATGCAAAGTTGCTTGAAAAGACATAGTCTATACACCCAAAAGCTTCATTGGATTCTGAGAAGGTGCTGCCAACCACGAAGACGAGTTAGCGTGAAATTCGTCATAAAGGTTAAAAAGATATGTTAGCTAATTGAAAATTTTGAAATTCGAAAGAACTGCTCAGAGAAGGAATTTTTTTTCCATTGATGTTCAATTATTTCATGTCCCAAAGACATGAAGTTGAATGATCGTTTCGTGAGTTTATAAACAAGAAAAAACTACCCATGATTGAAAGAACGAATTTTTTTTCAAAATAGTTGATTGCCCCAAATCCCAAAATTTGTCTTGTTATATTGAGGAGAAGAAATCTCCCAATAAAGTTCATTGGTTGCATCTCAGAAAAGATATCAGACAATTAATTTAATCTTGAACAATACATGCTAACAGATTGAAAATTTTGAAATAAGATAGATCTACAAGACGCTATCTGATTGAAAGAAAAGATGAATGTTCATTAGTTTCATGTTTCGAAGTTTTCAAGATGGCATGTTAGTAGATTAGAGGATCAATATTAGAAGTATTTGCTCATGATTGTTGGAAGAATAATCTACAATTACAGTTCATTATCTTCCATAAAATGGAGTTGAGTTCAATCTTCTGCCTTACTAAATTCGGTCTATAGAACCAGTCGGCCTAATGGCTGTCGGTGTACTGATTCATTCGGATAAATGATCGTGAACAAAATGGCGTTCGGTATAATGGTCCTACCCCTATAGACTAATTAAAGCACAGGACTCCCGCAACTGGATGATATGTTCTTATATTTAATTCCTGAATGTGCTGCTTGTAAAATAGTTAAGAAATTGCCGACACAATTCCTAGATTATGTTTGTAATGTCTCCGTAGACTTCGTAATTTTGTGTGAAACACTATTCATATTTGAAAAAACTAACTATTTAGAACACGATTTAAATCCAATTTCGAGGACTGTGGGTGAGGACCGAGTAATCAATCAAAAAAAATTGTTGTTTTTTATTTCATCCGGCAATCTTCAAACCGGTTGAAAGCATCTGTTTTGACCGTTTCCCCTCAAGTTCCATCAACACCAGCCTGCCGTAGCAATATGTTTGCATTCCTACTGCACCCGATTGGCACAACCCGCGTTCCGCATAGCAATCGTTATTACGTTAGTAAAACCGGGAGATGACATGGTGAAAATTTGCTTCCTTTCCAACTCCTGGCACGCTTCTCCAGCCAGCGCAAGATGGCAACACGACGCGACACGGCGCTTTCGACAGAGAAAACCAAGGCCTACTTTATTGCGTAAAACACGGACGAAACCGTTTCGCATCTGGTCGCATGCCCGCAGCCAACCGGTTGGCAGGGAAAACTCATAAACGCGAAACAAGGCCATCATCGTCCTCGCCCTCGCCCGGCAGTTTGCTGGGGTGGTGGCGCTGCCGGTGGTGGTGACGACAATGCAACGACAGCCGTGTGTGACGTAAAATATGTACGATTTTGCCAACGACGACGACGACGTTGGCCATGGTTGTTGCCTGGCTGCCTCCTCGCGCTCCTACTGTCCGCCCCATGCTGGCACGGAAGGAAAATATATTGAGCTATTTATTATGTTGTGCCTGTCGGTTCCATTATTGCGCGTAATCAACGCCTTTTGGGCATTTTTGCTGAAGCTTCGGATGGTGGAGGTACTGAGATTTAAAGTGAAACGGGTTAGAGAAACCACTGAATGATGCGTAATTTTTTATGTGTTTGTTCTGAAAGCTGCAAAAGCCAATTTAGCCAACTCCTAAGGAATAGCAAGCCATTCCATTCTACCTTTATGATTGTGAAAAGCTTTGAAAATTACCTCTGAGACATCATATGAGCTATGACCACTTGGGGAGCCATCATCATATCGGCAAACCAACGTCTTTTTCGGCAGGTCTGTTCCACCACTGAGTAGGAATCAACCGCCAACAAGTACGGCGTCATATAGTTATGTGTGCATATGTCGCAATGGGAAGATTCACCACTCCGTAGTTTCCAGCAACGCGTGCCTTGAAGCTCAGAGCTACGTTTTAATACAGTGAAAGCCCATTTCGTTACAGAAATAGACGCGTCTCGGAATGGTCTCATAAGAGACTCCATTTGCCATCAGAATCAACATTTCATGAAGCATCGCTTATTTTTTATGGAATGTCTGTTTCAAAAACTTTTTCTCGACATAGCTTTCGATTGTGTATGTGTGGGGGTATTTGTGTGCGGATGTAAGCAGTCTTCCGAAGGAAGCGGGAAAGATTGTTAAGATCGTCGATGGCTTCCCGTGAACAGTGAAAAAATTAAACAAACACAATTAGGATGTGAATGATGGATGCAAAGCGAAAAAAAAGGAAAGCGTTTAGTCGGCATCCGGTGCGGCGGCAAGCGGCGACCAGCGAGAATGTGTGTATGCGTTAGTGTGTTTTGTGTCAATCCACATGCCCACCAACGACGCTCTAGGGGGTTCTTACTGGTGGCTTACAGCCGTACAAGCTCGTCTTCTCGCTGGCTCCAAAAAGTTCCAAGCAGAGGAAGAGTGTTACATTCGAACACTTTGCGAGGCGGAACTGGGTAATGTTTGATTTCAGTCAAGCGTACGAGTTTTCACCGATGGGAAGAGAGGCGATAAACTGTACGATGCTTTAACAGAGAAACACATCTCGCGTATTATTTGGAAAGGAACTATTCTTGTTGATCAGTTCTCTTCAGTGACTTTATTTTTGATTTATCAAGGTTAAACTGATGAATATGCAGCTCTCCCAAGTAACATTGAGAAAACCATCCAGCTTTATTGAGTTTTATTGAAGTTTTATAAAAGCAACTTGAAATCAATTTGGTTTTATTATGGCGGTAAGAGGTGCCAATAGGTTTCAAATTTAAGTCAGGTTTATGAGAACCTACACAGCTTCTTAACAACGATATTAAAACCTTGTCTTCTACAGTTCCTTTTACTCCCTATCAAAGGTTTTAGTTTGACTTTATGAACTCTGTAAAACGCTTGTTTTAAAATCCCGTTTTAGGACTCATTCGAATTATCCTATTATGGTCAGTTGAAAAAGCATGTTAAAACCTCCAACCGTTTATTCCTAAAAGCATTTAGCATTAAACGGAAAATTGGCATTGAGGAAAGTCACCAAATGACCAAATAGTTTTAGAGGAGCCATTGTGAAAATAAATTGGCTCTTTGGAAGAACTGTGATTTTTTTCAATCGCCATATTGAAATATATATATAACGTAGCTGACCCAACGGACTTCGTTCCGTCTAATATTAATTATCGCTTGCAATATCTCTAATATCGATTCACATCGGTATTCGATATTTACATAGACCTTTTTAAATTGCATGAATGTCCTTCAATGTTGGTCAATCGGAAAGTGACAGTCAATTGTCATACTGGTGAACTTGGATATTTTCGATTTTGGCTTCTTAGAGTATGACAATCGGCAGTCATTTCAAAATTGGTGATAATTTGTGATCAATTGGCCATTTTAGAGGGTGTATGTTAGAATACTGAAGTCAATTTTTTTGAAGTGCCAACGCATGAAAAATTTTGATTTTTGTATGATGTCTTGCCGGACCGACATGAGTTGATTACGGTGCTGTAAGATATCATAGAGAAACTTTCCAAAACAACAACGTTTTGTGCATTTTCAATGTGACAATTGAGCACTGGCATCTGAATTGAAGATGTTCTATTAAATGATTGTTGGAAATTGGGTTTTTCTTGAAGTTTTCTTAGTTTGAAAGTGAAGAAATTTGAATTAATTTGTGATTTTTCTGCATTTTTGACTAACAACATTTGATTTTTTTTGTGTGGAAAAGTGCCTTCTTTATTTTCCAATTTTCCGACGTTTCCTTAAAAATTTCCAAACTTTTTTTTTCTGAACATTTGTTGGACAAAATGGAACATAATCATCCGAAAACACCATCAAGATTGGTTCAGCCGTTCTCGAGTTTTAGCGTTACTAATAAACAAACATTAATTTGTTTATACCTAGATGAAAATGTGGAAAAATAAATACACCAAATTTCAAATGTAGTGCCAATGAACTGCAGATCAGAGACCAATTTTGGCATTTTTTTTAGATAACCTTATTGAATTTTATCAATTTTCCGGAAATCAATGATTCATTTATCCAATATAGTGGCTTTTGTTGGAGTAAACTTGCATAATCACCGAGGCGCATTTACTTTCGGCTTTTACAGTGCCAATATTCATCATAATATTAATTGCGCATATGATTTGGAGCACGTTATAAAACACTCTGTTTGATTTGAATATTTTTCCATCAAACAAAATTTTCGGCATCACAAGAACTTTTTTCTCAGATATTATTTACTGTCAAATGATTCAGAAGAGCAGAGAATCGAACAAGGCAGAACCACAAAAACCAACCATGATGCCACCGTGAGGTTTGACAGCTGGTTTTGATGGCAGCCAAAAGGTTTTATGAAGGTTCTCAAGTGGTCATAGCATCTTTACCTAGAACATTTTCAAAATTTTATCTTGTAAAGGTTTTAATAATTTGTTTTTACAACCGTCTATAGAGTGGGCCACTTTGTACACATTTCAGCTTTAAAGCTGGATAGAGGAGGTGTTGGTGGACTAAATAGTTTTGAATGTAGTTTAATCAAAAAAGCCAGAAGGAGTGCTCTACGGCTGGACTAAAACTGAAATTGTTACTAGGGTTGCTTGAAGCTTAAATGAAGACAAGACTTCCCTTTTTTCAAAAATATATTTTTAAATTACTGTTAAGAAAGATTTTTTAGAACGATTTAATTGGAAAACAATGAAAACTTAAATTTACACTTCACTTCATAAAATGCTGAAACACTTTTTCAAAATATCAATCGTAACCACGAGCGAATTTCATTGAACTCCACTATAGAAAGCTTTTGTATTGACAGTTTTCCAAAAAAAGTTATTATTAGCTTGTACATTGAACAATAGATTCTATAATAAATAATAACAAAGCCGCATTATTTACAGCAGAAAAGTCGATGAAGAGATTTGAACAACGAAGGCAGGTCAATTTGAAATGTGATTAGTGGTGACAGCATATTGCAAAATCAGGTTTGACATTTCGTTTTGTTGGTTAAGAAAAAGGTCATATGACAGGATTTTTCTTGCGCTCATTTCTCCAATTCAAGAAAAGAATTAATTGCTATCATGCTGATACCAGTCCATATAATGATACTTTCAAAATTTGAAAGTTATTATTTAAAACACTTTGAAAATATAATGTAAATTTAGATACTCTAAATTGATATACGAACGCAAATTTTGTCATACTTTTGAGCACAGACAGACGTTTAAGCAAAAACAAAATTAATCGATAACATTTTTCAAATTGAGTTACATAATTGTGATCGTCGGGCCACCCTATCTTGGAGCGCAAATGAACTACTGTCCCATTTTGTAATCTACTCCAGCGGCATACGTACCGTTGGTGAAGATCGGTCAAGTTGGCTCTCAGGCGTTGAGATGAATTGTCTTGTTCTTCTAATGAAATACACTCAGACAAATTATGCTAAAAATTTCATAAGGTTGAACTTATGAACGATGCTATGGAATTTCATAAGGCTGACTTATGTATGGATTTTCACACGACGTTGTTCTTGTACGCCTCTAAGCTTTCCTAACTACAAGTGTTGATATATACTAGTGGGCAAGTCACTGGACCAATAACCTCCATTTTCAAGGTTCAAATCCAGGTTGCTCCATATTTTGATTTTTTTCGACATCATTATATATCATAAGATAAATTTATGAAATTCCTACTGATTTCTTGTAGAAATAATCATGAGGTGCAATCTTATGAATATCGAAAGTTTATTTCGCTGAGTGTACCACTATCACACTCTGTCAGTGGGTTAAATCGGTCCAAATAGACTCTTCAGTATTGTTAAAACTCACTTTGTTTTCCAAATGAAAAACCACAAATACAATTTGTGAATGGCCCTAATAGCATCCTTGATCTTGGTTTAAATCGGTTAAAATCGGTACTTATTTTCAAATATTTCACTTGACAGCTTATGGTTGACCAAAACGAACCCTCCTTCTTCCAAATCCTGTTATCCAAAATCCCAGTGATTTCTCGTGAAAGTGAGTACACTGCACACTGCACTACACTGCTTTCAATAAAGCGAGAATCACGACAACATAAAGGGTGTATTCGATAAAATGGCACACACATATATACTCATCAAAATTAAACTGATTATCGGATTTTCTTGAAATTTCCAGGGAATGAAGAACTATTAATAAGGTTTTGATTTACAGTATTTGTTTATTCAATTTCGTCTCCCATCCCGAATGCCCGCACCTTCCTTTTCACTCCACCCATCAAATTTTGTACAACCGATTTTCCCAGTGTTTTTGTTGTTTTTACCCAAATTTTCTTCAATTCTAGCTCTGTTTTATAGTTTTGGGATGTTTGCGGGGTTTCTCGTTTTCATAATTGCCCAGAACTTTTCAATTCGGACGAAGTTCCGGTGGATTTGGTGGAGTTTCATATCTTTTTGGCTTTAGCATTAATTGTCCGTTGGCTCGGTACCACTCCAATACGTTTCGAGCGTAGTGGCAGGATGCTAGATCAGGCCAAAACAGAGTTGATCCGTTGTGCTTCTTCGTGAATGGCAAGAGAGACGCTGCTTAAGGCACTCTTCCGTTATGCAAATCGCACCGTTTATTGTTCCGGAAGTGATGAAGGGGCAAATTTCGATAGTTCTTCTTTCGAGACATCCTCCGGAACATCGAACTTCGACTTGGCAGCGAGAATGTTCTTGCCCAAAGAAGTTGACGGAAGTCGGCCTTGACGTATGTTTCGTCATTCATCACGATGCAACCGGATTTGAGTGACACGCTTCGTGTAAAGTTTCCGGGCGCGGGTTTTGCGAGTGATGTTTTGTTTTTCATTCCGGTTTGGGGCTTTTTGCACTTTGTAAACATGTAACCCAGCACGCTTCATGGTTTTCTGCACAAAAACAGCCTGGCACACTCAGACTTTTTAGCGACATCTCGAATTGTTTGGACGGTTCTTGAATTGTTGTACGACTTTCTTCGACCGTTTTACTGTCCATTGGACCACTTTTACCTTCCTTTGGACCTCCTTCTTCCTTTGGACACTCAGACGCTCCTTGAAGGTTCTTATTACACGAGACACAGTTGTATTCAATTCCAAGCCTTTTAGCAATCCACCGGTGGGACGCCCCTGGATTTGATTGTGAATGCACAAAAATTTTCTCAGCGGACAATTTCTTGTTTCGACGACATGACTGGAACTACTGGATGTATAACTATGAAACTTGGCAGATGTAATAATACACTATGGATAAGATCTACTCAAATTTCTAGGTTTTTACTCATACGATTAAAAGTTACAGAAGATTTTCTGTGTGCCATTTTTATCGAATACACCCTTTAGTTCAACAATAAATTCTATTAAAAATGGTTCCGTAGCCGCATCATTTGATCATGAGCACAAGCAAAAGTTGCTACTCCGTTATTGTGAGATCAGACGTTATAACACAGAGAACCAACTGATGATGCTTGTGGCATCCTCACATGCATCCTCAATGTGTAATAACTGGTGATCCCAAACTAAGACAATACCAGCGCCGGCCCCGCCCGAATGCGGGGCAAGTAGGGAATGGGTAGGAAGTGTTGAAGTGACGTGAAGCCGAGGACACCTCTACACTGCCACAAGAAATCACTGAGATGTTGGATAAAATGGTTGGGTTTGCAGCGGGATCCGGGATTTGAAGTTAGTGGTTGTGCTGAATTCAACTGACGTTGGCAGCGAGTTACATATTTCTCTATGTTCCCGGTTTATTTTCTGTACAGAGTTGCGCAGTAAAATTATTCAAATTTTGGCACGGATTTAAACCACCAGTAGAAATGCTATTGTGACCACTCACCAGTGTGAGTAGTTTTTTTCAGCAAAATACCAAAATGCGTTAAAAAATTGAATTTGAGGACTGATTTAAACCAATACTAAGGCTGCTGTTGGGCCACTGACAACTGTGGCTAGTTGATTTCAAAGGAACATAAGAATAATTTTAATCGGATATGTTAACAATAATTCAGTTATTTTGATTAGATAGATCGTTTCAAAGGAAAATCGCGTTTAATAAGGCGTGGGTCCACCATTCGCATTCAAAACGGCTAGGATACGCCTAGGGATGGAATCGTACAATTTTCGGATTGTTTCGATAGGTATTTTATACCACTCATCGATCAAAACCTTCTCTAACGCTTTTAGAGACGATGGTGGTGGAAATACACTTCTCACGCGTGCTTCTAATGTAGACCAAAGTGGCTCGATAATGTTGAGATCTGGTGACTGTGCGGCAATCAAGGTGATGAAAGTCTGTGTCATGCTCTTCGTACCACGCCTTTATGATTTGAGCAGTGTGGATTGGAGCGTTGTCATCTTGGAAGATTCCTCTGCCATCAGGAAAGATGGTCTTCATCATTGGCAGCACCTGTTGGGCAATTGTGTTATTTTAAGTATATTGTGAAGGTTTTTCTAAAAAATACCTGGTCATCCAATATTTCTTGATAATCTTTGGCCTTTATTTTTCCCTTCATAGCAACTAAAGGCCCAAGAGAATGCCACGATATTGCACCCCATACCATAACTGGCCCCCGCCATGTTTAACGGTTGGCAGAAGGCTACGGAGTTTGATGTGTCGCAAACCGGGTTTGATACAGTTCTAACTCTGGCCATTACACTGGTAGGGTACTTCCTTCACGATTCCCGATAATGAATCCGGAACTACGGAAAATAACGAAATGTCCGCTACTCTTCCAAAAATTTGCATAAATTTGTGATCGTATGGAAAAAGTTGCATCTAATTTGGTTAAGGGTACGCAGAGTTACAGATAAATTAAAAAGGAGTTTTTCAACATAAGAAGTGTCAGGCAATTGGGTAAAAAACTACATTTTACGGAAATAGCCATATCTCGGTTGTTTATGAGCCGATTCACGATCTTTAACCACTGACAGACTTGTTTTGAAGTATTGTTTCTGAGAAAAATAAAATATTTCCGATTTTCAAGTAACATTAGAAATAACGATCTGCAGAAAATTAGCACATTTGACATAACCTCAAAGTATCCGTGATATCCGTAAATTCTCCGTCAAACGCTTCTAATTTCATCAAAATCGGTTAGGGAACGTCCATTAATTACGTCACGCAAAAATGATCTTCTATAACCCCCTCTCCCCCTTGTCACGTTTTTTGTATGGGACTGTCAAATTTTTTGTATGGATCGTCACGTTTTCCCAAACCCCCTCCCCCTTACTGCGTGACATAATTAATGGACCTTCCCTTAATTATTCACCGAACTGTATCACTTTAAATCTGGACAAAATTGTGCTAGTCTTCTCCTTGTTGATCATCCCCTGTACTTAAGAGGGATACAGAGAACTCGGCGACACTTCGAACGTGTCACAAGAAGTGGTGTGTCATTCTGGAGCTGTATCTCTCTCGTTTATACAGCACTCCGCACGCATGAAACACTCAAGGTTTATCTATATTAGGGAAGGTCCATTAATTATGTCACGCAGTAAGGGGGAGGAGGGAGGGGATTGGGAAAACGTGACGATCCATACAAAACAAAATGAAGGTCTATACAAAAAACGACGTGTACGGGGGTGGTTATAAGTAGTAATTTTTAAAAGCGACGGTGGCAATTAATGGACGTTCCCTTTATATAGAATTTTAAATTTTAAAGTTATCAAATTCCAAACGAAAACTCCGTGCGTTTGAGACGATACAGCTGATGAGAATTCGTTCAATTGAAAATTTGTTCAAGCATTATCAGGACACAATAACTCCAGAGCTGTTAAGTTTCGTCTGGGTGCTGGTAAAATCTCCATAATACATGTAATAAAAAAAAAAAGGTCTGAAAAGTTCGAAAACTACAAAACCGATCGGCGTGCAATTTTGCATGGAGGGGTTTTTGGGGCCGGAGAAAGCTCTTATGATAGTAAAAGACCGCTCTGTTCTCTGTAAGGGGAGGAGGGCTTACATACAAATTAAACACAAATATCTGCATAACTCGAGAACTAACCAAGCAAAAGAAACCAAATTTAGCATGTGCGACTATTTTGAGGCAAGAAATCTCTTTCTGGGAAGAGAGGCTCTTATACAAATGAAACAGAAGTTTCTGCATAACTCAAGAACTAATCAAGCAATCGGAACCAAATCTGGTTCGTGAGGTTTTCAGGAGGCAAAAAATATTTCTACTGTGGTTTGAGACCCATCTCCCCTAAATGAAAGGGGGGGGGGGGGCTCTCATTCCAATGAAACTGTAGTTTCATTCACATTTGGCATGTGGGGATTTAAGTGGAAAGAAATGTCTCTACGGCGGTTCGTGATCCCTCCTAATCAAGTAATTGCAACCAAATTTAGCATGTGGGGTTTGTAGAGGCAGGTTTCTTTCTACGGATGTGCTCTGTTACACATGAAACAGAAATTTTAACCAAACATAAGGATTATTCAGGTAATCAAAACATAATATATGTATTTCTGGGGTAGGCAGCATGTTGTGATAGAAGTTTGAACCTCTTCTTAGTCAAGAATGAGGGATGCTTGAGTGACTCTTCGTTCTACATTATGCACAAGAAGCTAATTTTAGGTTGTGCAAGAGAAAATCACGTTCAAACTCATAGGAAATGGCATAGTTTCAAGATACATGTTTTGTCTATGGAACGCTTTAATACAGAAGAGAAAAACCATGGTAGAAACTAACGATACGAGGGTTTACAAACACCAACGTGTTGGTGCACACATTTTAACAAAACCACATTGCTAAAACAAACCATGTAAAAGCAGCAGTTCTATCAAATTTTCATTTAGTGAAGCATTAAGATATTAAAAGCTAATAATTATACTGACTGAGCTAATAATTATTAGACTGACCATATGAGCAGTGAACGCTAACCTTTCCCTTTTATAATGAGAGATAACCATTATATTTCCTGGTATTTTGATGAGGTGAGTAGCAACATACTATTTAAAAAATCACAATTAGTTTTTCATTCTGTTCTAAAACGAAAGCCGCATCATTCCGTGTTAGAAACAACAACAGGGTTTCTGATCTTAGCCTATTAAGCAAAACTTGCAATGTGGCAAGTTTTCTCAAACAAAAATCAATTTTACACATTGACTTCACTAAACGCACCCTCTGATGTGCGAAATATTAATACACGGCAAATAATCCACATATATTTATTGGCACATATATTATTCACACATAAACAGACCCTTCTGAGAAACATAAATGAAGTTTATGTACCAAATGAAAAGTATGTTTGGCCACACATAATGATTATTTGTGCACATAGGGAAAACGTGTAGTTACAAATCGATATAATATGTTGATTATAATGCAATAATTCATGTATAGGACTCATAGATATTATTGTTGCTTTTTGTCAGTCGTACCGCCACATTTGAAGAGAAAAACTTTGTTTTGCGCTTGCCAGAAAAATATATGTTAACGCAACCATTTTCGGTCCACAGGTACATGAAAGATACCGCACTTGTACCCATCTTACTTAGTGGCAGGCACACAACAAACGAAAATCACCCTTCTCATTCACTTCAGCCTTCACGACAGTAGTACTGAACCAAGGTGAATCTAATATCTCAGGTGGTTAAATAATTATAATTATAATTTATGTATATAAGAATTTCAACCATGTTTAAATGCATACTAATAAGATCCATATCAAGTAAAGTACTGGTCTGACATACTGAAGTTATCTCCTAGCATTTTAAAATGTTCGTCCTATACTTTTACATGGGAGCTGTCAGATTTATCACCACTCGGTCTCTTCTTCTTGTTTCATCCTGAATTTGTCAATAGTGATCGTCCTTTACTTCTCTATTGCCAAAGCAGGTTTATGCTGATTCCTAACAATGCTACTCATCCACTAAATACACCTTCCTCGTAAAGTCGTCGTTAAATGCATTGCACCAAGACAACAAAGCAAATTTTACCATTTGTTCCACCCTCCTGCAGGATTTGCCAAATTGTATTTTAATCTGATAGAAACGGTGGGAAAGAAATCCCTTTTCTGCCGTTCGTTCGTTCGTTCAACCCTTACCGAATTACCAAACGAAGCGCAGCCACCGTCTGAGGAAGATTGTTGGAACGATGCATTTGATAATAACGATTATGATAATTGGTTCTGCACGGCATCCGACTCGTTAACGGAGCGGTTCCTTCGTTGTTTTCTGGGATTTCTCGTTATCGATTCACCTAGGAATACCTTTTCGTGACTTAGTTCTTTCCACGTTGGAGTTTTTTTGTTTTCGTTTACAGATTCGTTGATTTGGTAGGCTCAAATGTCGTTAAAACAATGCAACCGAGCCGATGAACAATTAATACAGTTAAGTATCAAAAAACACTTTAATCATAAAGTACTGGGCATTTGTTGTTTAAACTAACCACACTCGACCGATGCGGTTTCTATTTTTCTAATTGTGTGCATCGTAAGTAAACATCTATCTTATTAAAGCAAGAAGTTTGTTTGAAATTTTGTTTTTTCCAGCAAAATTTCTTGAGCGGAATCGTTGAAAGTGTTCCAGAAAGACTCAAGGGTATCTGTTTGTTCAAAAACCAGAGCAAACGAATAGTATAAAGAGTTCAAAAAGTTGTAGTTAAATGGTCGAGGACTTGCCTCGTTTCGGACGCCATTAAACATTGAAGATGTGGCAATTATTACGAAAACTGTGCTTGAAAATTTTCACGTGAGCTTCATAGTGACGAATAGTAATCCCAACATCTCATATAGAACCTATCGGCACATTTCTTAAATATGTTGGGTATGCAACGCGTTATCACACGGCTTGTTTCAAAAGAGCTGAATATTTTACAAAAAGACCACCTTTAGAAGGTTGCTAAAGACATGATATGAACAACTTCAGATAGAATACCCGTTTTGCAATCAACGTTATAGTTTGGCGTTTATCGTTTGCGTGCATGTGTTCGAATAAAAAACTAGGCACTTCAAAAGAGGAATGGCCAAACATTTGGAGTTTGTCACGCTCGCTGCAATAATGAAGGTTCGTTGTCGGAAAATGCGAGCAGAGTCAAAATAGATTCAAAACTTCAAGCAGAAGGATGCAACTGACCCTAACCTGAAGAACAGACGCTGTTTTGAACCACCCCTAACATGGAATACAGACGCTCGGATAAGCTTCTCCGTTGGAGATAGCTCCCACTTCCCTATCAGCATTTGACCACGTTTCCATTGGGATTTCAAGTAAAAACTTCTTCTAATATTATTTTTATAACATTAAAAATTAATTTTAATCAACCATTTCTGAATAAAAAAAATTCTGATTATTTCACACATAAAAACACATGCCTTTTCATGAAGAATTAGTCTTCATCAAGAACAATATTAATTGAGTGTTAAAAAAGATGCGTTGGAAGATTTCCAATAAATAAATAAATAAATGGAAGGATGTGATCCTAGGTTAAAAAGGGCTGCCAAGATAAAATTCTGCTAATAATATTTGTTTATTTGTTCATGGTCTTCAATAGATTTGTACAAACTGTTTCAACTTAATTACATCCAAGCAACGTTTTTAAAACTAGTTTCAGGCACATTAAAATCAAAAAGGTAAAAAATATCGTTAATGTCTCTAAGGCAGGATTTGAGGGGATTGTTGTAAACATAGCACGTTCTATGTCCGGAAACAGCTATGAGTTCTGAATACCGCAAATGACGCTGAGGAACATTTAGAGGTTTTTGTAAGAGAAGGTTCTAGCAATCGATGTTATTCTTGAGAATGTCAAAGACAACCTGCCGTTCCAATTTCAGTCGTCTTGTTGAGAGTAGCTTGAAATCAATTAGTTGATATCGTTCCGGATAGGGAGGAAGGCAGACAGGATCATTCCATGGTAAACGTCATAGAGCATACCGAATAGAAGATCTTTTCACACGCTCAATTCGAATCACCTGAGATGTGTGGTATGGAGCCCAGCGTATTTTAGGATACTGCGTACCAAAGCACAGAACAGAGCTTAAAGCGCATACACGTTGGTAAACTGGGATGCATTGCGACGGATGAATCCCAGCATAGCAAAAGCTTTGGCAGTGATTGTCAAGATGTGTTCATTGAACCGGAGCTTGGAATCCACGATAACTCCCAAATCATGTAAAAACTGTACACGGACCAACGCATTAGCATCGATAGTGTACTGATGATTGATTGGCGTGTAACAGGGGCATTCATTCCGTTTTCGACTGTAGTCTCTGCGTGAAACGTTGGCAGTTAGCTGCTACAAGTGCTACAAGCTCCTCATACGACGTTTCCACGAGGCGAAGTGCTTCACGGTTTTCGCTGCTTTTGCTATCAAAGTACCGTTAACGTACTTTCGCAATCTGTTGCGCCTTTTTCTTAACTCGTTAGTCCACCAAGGCTTCCTGCTGGCTCCACAGCACGGCGACGCACATTGGCACAATTGTGAAAAAAGATGGTCAAAAACATGTTCACTTTTTGTCATCATTTTTTCATCTAGGTGTTTTAGAAGAGTTGCTCAAAATGTTATCCCGCATCTTCTAAAAAAAAAACACTCCTTACCTTTCATAAGGTCTTAACTACATTTTCAAATTTAACCTTTTTCCAGCTACAAGATAACGGTTAATTTTTTGGACAAATTTGTAGAGCAACTAATTTTAAGAAAAGTTGCCCAAGACACTAAGTATCTAGAGCCTAACGTTTAAGAAATATAATTGGTTTTCTTTCAGCACAACCTTAACACCGGTTTTTAAGATAATTTGTACTTTTTTCAAATCTGACGGATCCAATATGTTCTGAACAATTGTACGAATTATTTATATTCACATTTTTGCTCAACACACCAATGCTCTCTGGTGACAACATTTTGATATATGGTTATTCAAGTTGTGGTTTGAAGCCCGCCTCCCTTCTCGGATGACAGGATACCCGAGCAAAGGATTATACTAAATTGATAACAAGTTCTAATACCAGGTTATCATTTTTTGGTCACTGACTATGTTATCATTGAGGCTGAATAAACAGCTAAAATAACAGAATGAATAGCAAAAAATATACTCGTTGAATAATACTTATTTTGTTATTACTGTGAACAAATTGATAATAAATCCTGTATTGTAAGCAAATTTATTGAAATAGCTTTAAATTTCGTTATCAATTTGAAATCAAATGCTCATGGTAATAAACGAAAAAAATATTTTGATTAGAAGCAAAATTTCTTGTTCAAATGTGCTGGAAATATTTATAGTTTTACAATTCAATTTATAACGTTCATAAAAAATAGTGTGTTCAAATGATAACAAAATTTTCCAATGGTGATAATGAAATTTGTTATGCGATAACAGCGGAAATCAAAACGATAACTGGGATAATAGAACTTGTTTCTCATATGATATCAGCTTGTTACTATCCTTTGCTAGGGTATAGAGGGCCTCGGACAAATTAATGTGAACAAACTAAAAGGATGTGTGCACGAGGCAATACAATGCACATGAAAGATTGGACTCTGTTTTCCTTGCCAAGGGTAGGTGAATCTTTGTGCAGAGCACGATTCTAAAAAAATACAAAAAGTTTCATAAATGAACTCGCCCTGATGGCATAAAACCTAATGACCCTTCACATATTTTTCCCTAATCCTTTATTTTTACTCTCATTTTTGAATGTCTTCTACTTTTTTTAGTGTTTCAACAAATATACTATTTTAACAATATATGTCACATCACATTTTTTCAGATGACCTCTTTTTTGTGCATGTGGCGCCATAAGTGCGAAACGTGACAACTACTACACTCTAAATCCACACATTCTCCAAACTATCCAACTATTGCTATACCTCGCGTAATATTTCGAAAGAACTCAACTGGCAAGTTGAAACAAATCGCAAATTTTAAATCTAAGGCCCCAACTAAGGAATCAATGTCCGAAAACTTCGCTGCAACACTGACATGTTGTCAGCTGCGAATGTAACGACAAAAGCAACACGTAACTATGGTTTGTTGCAACTTGAACAGAATACGACAAAGATCGGCTGCTGAGAAGAAAGCGAGATTTAGGGCTTGAAATTATTATTTTGGATTACCATCGAATGATGGTCAAATATTACGAAATAGAGAGATACTTTGTTGCAATAAGATAAAATTTTGGCCTGAAAATGATCCTCAATTCACGATTTAAGAACACAGAACAATCATTTTTTTAAATCTTAGTTGCCTATAAAAACATTCGCATTTTTCTATTGTTGGCTAATGCTTGCAACGAACACAAGTCGACCTACTCGTTTGTTGCTAGTTTCAAATGAATCGGAAAAGTTGAAAACTTCCAAAGAAGTTTAGGAGAAATCACGGCGGCACATTTTTTTTCTATTTGGATTCCGGTTCGTTGCAGTGCAAAAATCAAAACGAAGAAAAACATCAGCAATGCTTAAGGAGACGTTAGGTACTTACATAAAACTCTTCTTTAGCACAGGTACTTCGAGGAAAACTGAATAAATCATTAAAATGCGAGTGTATTGCCTTCACTTACGTATGACTTGGCAACTGGGTGCATATGTAAAATGGGCCACACTTGTTGGCCATTTCTTTAAAATGCGAAAGGTGTGTTGTTTGCACGCCCGTGGCAAAACAAGTTGAAAAAAAAGCATAAAAAAATCAAGTTTCATGTATTTTTATTCGGGAAGAACTAAGAACTCAGAAGTCTTTATAGATGCCATCTGCTATGTAAACAAGTATTTTTAAGCATAGAAAAGCATCACAACTACTATAACAAGTGTGGAAAGTGACAGATGCCGTAAAAGCACACAGAGAACAGGACATCCAGTGCTCGAACACCATTTTTCACAATTTACTGTGTGTAAATTTTTAAAAAGCAAAACCGCTGGAAAATCAGCACCGGCTAGTCCAGGTTTCACCAAATTAAAAATGAGCAGACTATCAAATCTCAAGCCGCGTAGGTGGCGCCATCAATATAAAAATCACCAAGACTAACGGAAACTAGCTGTAATTTTAAAAAGGCAGTTACTGTTACGCTCTAGCTTGGATGTCTGTTCTCTGTGGTAAAAGCAAATAAATTCAATTTTCGTCGCGTGTTTGGAACGTTTTTCATCTAACGTGAAAAAGTTAAATAAATAGTGCCATCGATCTAAATCAAATGGATAACACTAGTCCAGGTTAGTAAAGTATATTTTGCTCATCAAGTGTATAAATTTTGACCTCAGTTTTGAGGAATTGGCATGTTGAATTCGCAAAGAATTAAATCCGCAGAAAAGTCAAATTCAAACTTTTATCATTCATTCAAAAAACCACCACCGTTCCACCGAGTTCCACCGTAAATCCGGCACAAACATGTTCCGTAGAGTGTGTTTCAAATGATCGTTTATGAAATAGCTGCAACTTTTTGCAACAACAGATTTTTGATTATTTGTAGGTCAACATCAATCGGTCTTAAACCAGCAAATATTTGGAAAGTGGGTTGCTTCTGATAAAAGCAACAGAACATCATATGTATATTGCCTCGACTCTACCTGAAGACACACCAGAGCAGGTTTTACGAAAAATTGTACAAAATTGACCATAAAGTGGGTCAAATGTCATCGAGTAAGGGATTTTTTTAAGAAAAATTAAGATGGTTGTTTACAGTAACCAGATGTGCTCCCTCGACTTGATGAGAATGATGATGATAATTCCAATAAAACCCGATCTCGTGGACGTCCTCAGAAAGAATTTGAAAGTTGTTCTACTAAAGCCAAAAAACGACGAGTTGCAGAACTAGTTTCAAAATACGCCCCAGAAGAGCTAGCTTTTGCGGTAAACGTTTCTGCGAATTTTTCCATTCCAGAGAAGGATGAAAACTAGTTCTGCTCAAGCTCTAGCCCTAATTGTTGGTGTAGATCTGTCAGAACGGTAGCGTTGTAAAAGATTGTTTTCCAAGTCTATACGCATTAAAACAAGCCAAGAATAAAATCATCCCAAAACAACTTACGGGTACAGAAACATCAGTCACGGTAGATCTTCAAGAACTGCTTAATCTAACAGTAAACACTCATCCCACAAAGGCAAGATTGATTAGCGAATGGGGCAAATGGATGGTAGCTCTGGTCAAAGCATTTAGAAATAAAAATTATCAAGTGCGAATGCAACCGACGAATTATTGTTCCTAATAGCTATGGTTCCTGTCAAACTAATTAAAGCAGAAATAGGAGAAACTTTGTGGAACCCTAGGCCAGGCTCTACACATTTCTGTAGACCCATAAGGTTTATATTTGCTAAAGAGGATTCAACTATTATTCTTAATGAACAAGCGGCTGTGGAATCTCATATCAATTGATTAGTCCCATATAAAACATTAATTTACGGTATTGACCTTCACATGTTTTGAGTTCCTTTTCACAATACTCGATGGAAGAGCATGTAGCACGTTGTCCCACGAAATAACAGCAGCCAAATGTTACATATGCGGTGCCACCCCAAAGGACATGGACAATTCAAAAAATGATCAAAAGCCTGAAAATACAGTCAACTTTAGATATGGGTTATCAGTTCTGCACTGTTGGATTAAGACGTTTGAGTTCTTCTGCATATTGTTCACATAGGTTTGTACACTCTTTTTCCTGTGAATCAAGCGACTAATTTTTCTTTCCAAATGTTGTCGCTTAAAACCTGGCAGGTTCGTGAGAAGCAAACAGAAAACTTTTTGAAGAATGCAAGAAAAGAATTCAGAATCAGTTCGAAGCTCAAATGGGATAAATCGTCGATAAGCCCAAACCAGGATACGGTGTCTAACGACGGTAACACAACGCGTAAATGTTTTTTTCTGAACCCTAAATAAGTCTGTATCACGGATTGATGGAAGTCTAATAATAAAATTTGCTACAATATTATGGGGTAGTTGCCAGCGGAAAAGAGATTGACATTCCGGAGATACCGAACATTGTTGCAGGAAACAAGAGATCAATATTTATCTCTTTAAAGCCAGAACATGCCACATGTCCTTGACCGAGCATAAAACTGTGCACATTTAATGTTTGAGCTACCCGTTGGCAAACATTTCTGGAAGAAGCCCTGGAAGCAACTTATAAAACTACTACAGACAAACGAAACATTGAATTTTCTACGTTATCTAATGTACATAAAGTGGCATACCAGATTTGGCAGAAATGATGAGATATTTCTGTGTGAATTCTACGATAACGCCTAAATCTAGCCTATTGCATGAAAGAATTAACATAATGTTGTATGGCGCATGAAAAATGGTAAACAATCTCGTTGTTTAAGAGACATTTGCCGAAAATGAAGTTGAAAGCGCTGATGAGCAATCGGAGTAGAAGTGAAAAGAAAATTTCCATGATTTTTTTTCCAAACCTCAACTGATTTGTATTGTTTTCTATTTAAGTTTTAAATGCGATGGTTGATATTTAATTCAAAATTTATAATGGAAGAGAAAAAAGAAGAAATTTATTGTTGAATATAAGTCACTTTCGCGGTAACGAATAAAATGTGTCATATTTGAAAACAACACTTCATGTCATTATAAGCAACTTATCTAAAAATAAATTGGCGCTTGAGATAGTTTTGTGATTTTGTGAATATCGTATGACATGCATATATTGCAGCCTCTATAATCACGTGCAACTTTCCCTTTACAACAATGGGCTGAAGTAACGAGTATTATCCAGTTTTGATTTTGTCCATCTACACAACTGTTAGAGAGGAGAGATTTCTGATTGAAAGAACACAAGTGAATGTAGCCTATAAAAAAATACTAGTTGATCTTGTTTTCCTGAGGCTGTGTCTTATATTATTTCATTAAATGGTACACCATTTTTTTCAGAGCAAAACACAACATATTTTGACACCAAGTTCAACATACAATAATGACTGATAAAAAGATTATATGTGGTTTACAGTGATATACACGTTAAGATGATGTTTTACTAAAATGATAGAAAATTTGTTTATCGTTTTTATCACTAGTAAAATGTCGCGCGCGCTATATTATGTCAGAGTCGAGAAATGTTCTTAATTACGTACTTCTCAGACGTTTCTGAATCGAATCAACTACCTCCGTTATGTTGTTTTGTAGCTGCCTTTATTGATCATCGTGAGCAAAGATCCTTTGCCATACACATTTCTTCACTGCACCAGTTGTTATGCAAAATTGGGAGAGTCCTTTTATGATTGTATGTGCTGCTGACGCACTTTCACGATGAGATAAAAATCATGTGTCGCACAGTCGTGTCAACGTCTGAAAAATTGTTAAATTGTCGAATGTCTGAGGAGCAAATGAATGGAAATCTTACGCCTTCCAGTTCAACATTGAGACGAAGGAGGCCCAGCGATGATCAACTGTATGTCTTAATGGCCGTCAATACAACTTTAATCATGCATTCTTAAGGATTAAAACGGATCGCCCAGCAGAAGCTGAAACTGTCCACATCCGTTCCTCAATAACAGAAAACGCACTTCTGCTGATTATGTTACATCTCAAACGTTTATTGCAAGAAATCCAGCCTGATCCAATCACAAAGCAGCATCTGCATATTTTTCAAGGAATGTTTCAATCACGTCAATTGGTAAATGGGGTTTGTGATCTTATTTTCGTCGTTCTCAAGATGAACCGCGATTTATCCCTCGTATGCTGAAAAAATTGAAACAAACACGGAAATTGATGTATATGAGGTAACATTCAAACTTATTCCGCCTTCGGAACTTATTATAGTATTTGAGAAAAGCTAAACGTAATTGCGATATTATCAAAAATCGATCAGCTATTCTTGATCCCAATTTCGTACCACGGTTTTTATTGTCGTTCTAATAGATAATAACGCCACTGGTGTCGGAACGCCTCTTTTGTTTAAAAAAAATGGTCGTGGACGTGCTTTGAGTTGAAGCTTATAAATTCAGACACCGTCGATGGAACGTAAATCGGCAACCAACGACGAACTAGCGCTTTACCCTATTTGCCTTCTGTTTGCAATGGTCTTCTTTTTATTCGAATATCTGTCTAAGCGACGCCATTAGACGAACCGTTGTCAATCCGGGTCTGGCAACTTCTCACCGCTTCAACAATGCCGATCCAGCTGTTTCCGTTTGTCTTTGACATCATCATCATTAGGTGTCTCCATCCCTGCCAGTACCCACATCAAGTCGGGAAGATGGGGACGTTCATCTACCTTCGTCCTAATGATTGAAAAGCAGAATCCGATGAATAAGTGATTATTTTTTAAACAACCAGGAGGGAACTGAATTTGAATATTTTACATTTGCGATGATGTAAAATCCTCACTCGTCAAGGCCAAGATAATGTTTTGAATCCGGGAAGGAAGTGTTGTACCCTTCTTTTTCCACTTTCAGGGAAATCTCGTCCGTTGCCATTGTTCATCAATCAATGGTCAAACGGAAGCACATAATTGTTGCCGTTTGGTCATCATGTCCCCGGACTGTCACCGGCAATTTATTCGGTCATTAATCAACTATGTATGTGTGGAAGGTCCAACCTTGCGGCTTCCGATGTAAATTTGTCGCTTCGTGCTATGGCTTCCGTTGCTCTTGGAGAAAATTAGGTGCAGAAACGCCCTCTGGAAAGCTCCGGCCACCGCCCGCTGACGATGAGGATTACGACAATGACGACGATGGCGGCGACGGACGCCGGAGGTGGACAGATTCATTTAGCTTAATAGCATGCTTAAACCCGAAACCGGTCCCAAGCGCTGGCAAATTCCGGGCAGGAGAAAATCTAATCAAAAAGAAATAAGACATAATTGAGGACGATTTCCAAAAAGTCACAACGGAAAAGGGAAAAAGAAAAACGTCCTACCATTCCA
Organism: Aedes japonicus; assembly: GCA_034211315.2. Classification (NCBI taxonomy): domain Eukaryota; kingdom Metazoa; phylum Arthropoda; class Insecta; order Diptera; family Culicidae; genus Aedes; species Aedes japonicus. The sequence continues at coordinate 28,887 of JASCZW010001387.1, read as the reverse complement.
AGCAGAACTTTTCACTCGGATGTCTAACGGGTGCGATTTTCCCGAGTGGGCGGCTGGTTTTTGTCTTCCACGGATGGGTTGGATTATTCCCGGGATTTTTCTGTCTCGCATGCTGTACCGACAGAAGTACCGACTTTCAGTAACCATACTCAAACAACCCACCCCCGCCCGGGTCTCACTTTTTGCCTATTCACTTGTTTATCTTGCGATTATGCCCAAACAAATCTAAGCTTTCCTCTGGCATGCGAAGCTCTTTGGGCCCGATTGGAATCGAATGGAATTTTACGCCTCATTTAAACTCGGCGCGGAAGATGGAACCGACCCCAGCAATGTCCTAGCAAATCCACGGTCTATTGATTTTGGTTCTTCTTCGAGTTTCGAAAGCGAACACCGGGCAAGCAACAGCTTACGAATACTTCGGGATTGTTTTGTCAGCTGGAGTGGTTTAATCCGATTATGGAAGCGATTTGCAAATGGATTTTACGAGAGGCGAGCTGTGGCAGCAGCCAGACAAGTTTCATTACATATTTTCCAAGACCGAGAAAATTCTGGACACACCCAAGCATCACTCCCCCCGAGTTAAGAATGGAACATTTTTCCTGCTCTCGAGGTGCACTGCATTCGAATTCGAATTGCTATTCTCATTGCATCTCGCCACGTTCGTTCTGGTACAGCTCAGCGCACTTGACAGTCAATAAAATGGCAACTTTTGAACAATTTCTCCAACGCCGGGCTGGGATGAACATTTCCTCTTCTACTTATTGTCCATTTTTATCTTATCGCCTCGTTCGGTCGTAAAATTTTGCGATACGATGTGGATCGTAAGACAGTCGATTGAATGGGAACTCCCCGCCCCACTCCGTGGCCCAACGCAAGAGTCTTGTACAAAAGTTTACGGTCGTAGTTTTTGTGTGATTTTGTGCTAGCTATCTGCCATTACTACGGACGCGGAAGTCAGTACCGGGGATTGAAGGGAATCTGTACAGCTTTCATGAGTTTTCTAATCGCATGGAATTGCTCACAAATAGTTACTTTAACACAATTTGAGTTACAATTTCTGTCCTATTTGAATTTTCTTTTTGTTATCCAGAAATATTCAAACTCATCTGGCAAAGTCACCTTTGCCTACGGTTTTTTTTTACGATTGTATGACCTTGCTGTCGAACTGATGCAGCAACTTTTTAACGATATCACTATTTGGACAGATAAAGTTTTCAGCTCGTCTGGGGGAAAAGAGAAGGGGCGTTTTCTACGGATAGCTTTCTTCTCTGGCGTCATTTAAATACGTCAACAATCGCATTGGAAATGTTCGTCTATTTCCTCAGGGTTGAAGAAAACTATCCGATGATGATATCGACTGTAGACTGTCAAGTTTGTGGTTAATATGTTAGCTTGTGAAAATCACCTACTTCACACATACATTGATTCCTCCATCCACGAACCAAACCGGGGGTTAGTAGATTGAATAAGTTCGTAAAAGAACCTCGTTATTTCGAATTCAGTTCGTAATAAGAGGATTCCGTTAATTGTAAATAGGGTAGGGAACGGTTTAATCAAGGGTCACTATTTTAATCAGTTGTAAGGAAATAGGTCTTAAAGTCCTACATTTTCCAAATTATCTCACTTTTACGATCATAAGCTCTTTCTAGCGGGCTTATGATTCGATGTATAAATCATGATTAATTGCCAATTTATTACTGTCATTTTGAAGATTTAAAATACATCATCTAGAAAACCATCAGTTTCCTACCTGTTGAAGACATTTGCTCAAATTTTTCCTGTGTGTATTTTGCATCTGTTCGCGTGTACCAGAAGGAATGTCTTCATCAGCTCCTTCTAACATCTAAGCTTGTTGACAGAATATGATGTTGAACATTGAGTGAAAGTTTTAGGGTTTTTTTTTTTTCATTAGGGCGAATCTGAAATTTAAAGACTCTTTGATTACTTTCTGTTTCATTCATATTCCATTCAGCTTTACATTTTTCATTCTACTATTTGTAGAGTATGTTAGCCGGAATGTTGTATCTGTTTCTATTTGTACTAAAGAATCCCTCAAAAGTTTGAAAATGCCACTGTAATAAATGAAAGAAAGCGAAAGAAGAGAGAATCTATCATTGTTAGATTCGCCCTCTTAAAAAAAAAATTCTAGAATTTATTCCATTTTTTAATGATCTGAAATCACTTTTTATTTAATTTTTATTCCAGTCATAAGAGGTTGATCTATACTTATTATTATATTGTCCATCATCTGGCACTATCATATACAGTACAAAAATATGTTTCGAAGCTGTCAATAGTACCCAACGATAAATAATGCTTCGCTGCTGAGCGGCATCTATGGCATCACTGTTGCTTTTGAGAGAGCCAATGTTTCCTCTCTTCTTTGTTAACCATAGCTATAGCGCACCGGTATTGTAACGTGAAGCCAGCAGTCTCTTATATTTGTTTGTTTTTAAACGAAGCATCCCGTTTGAGTAAAAGAAGTAAGAAATACACATTGCCAATCTAAAGATCAATGACAAACATAAAGTTTGGTTGTGTACGTCTGTCTCTTAAGCTACTAATAGACGAGTTTGTGATCGTAGCAATCGAATGTTTTGGTTGGTTGTTTTCGATAGCCGATGGGTAAAACTAAGGAGTGGGTTGAGCAAATTGACGTTTGCAGCAAATCGTGAACTGGTCTATTTCAGTTTGCCTTCGCACACATGCACGAAATCGCACTCATAAAATATTGTTAGTTTATGTACAGGTTGCGGTGCTGAAGAAAAAATTTTTTTGATCGGAAAGCAATCCGCATGCTTTTAAAAAGTCCCTGCAATTGGGAACTTTATTCTATGGCTATGAAATTTTCTGAGTCTAATGCTCGTTCCTGAAGGTGTGTGCCGCTAGACCAGAAGTAAGCAGAGGGATTAATGTCTAAATATTAGCAGTTCTTATTGTAGATAAAATACAGCTTCATCAAATGTCTCACGTGCTGAATAAACTGCTAAGAACCCGTCCCTTATTTCTGCAGATTTCAAAAATTAAACGTAAAATTCACTCAAGGTTAACGTAATTGAAAATGTGATCGAAATAAACAACAACAAGAAATGAATATTTCTACTACAATCAAAAATTGTTCTAGGTTTTCCAAGAATTCTGTAAAATAATGGTCTTCCGATCTTCAAGAGAAACTACCAATGTATTGATAGTTTGAGTGTATGTTATGAATTTATAGAGGCCCAAAGATAGAAGTGGAAATCCATAAACTTTATAGAATTAAAGTCTTTAGATATAAAGGGCGATACGGTCAAAATTTGGTCAATATCAACTTGACGTATTTTTTTCAATTTTGCATTTAAAAAACCTGAACACCCCTCATTTTGAAGGTGTGTGTGTAGAATGTTGCTCCTATTTTGATTTTGGAATTCACTCTTCAGTTGTCAAAATGCCGTTCAAGCAAGAAGAGCAGCGTATCAAAATTTTGCTCGCGCATCGCGAAAATCCGAGCTACTCGCACGCAAAGTTGGCAAAATCGCTAAAAGTTGCCAAATCAACCGTTACAAATGTAATCAAAGTGTTTGGGGAACGTTTGTCGACAGCCAGGAAGTCTGGATCGGGGGGAAATCGAAAACTTGAAGCCGCTGAGACGACAAAGAGAGTTGCCGGTAGTTTCAAGCGAAACCCTAACCTATCTCTTCGAGATGCCGCAAATAAGCTGGGTGTATCGTCTACAACCGTGCATCGAGCCAAAAAACGAGCCGGACTATCGACTTACAAGAAGGTAGTGACTCCAAATCGCGATGATAAACAAAATACGACGGCCAAAGCGCGATCCCGGAGGCTGTACACGACGATGCTGACGAAGTTTGACTGCGTGGTAATGGACGACGAAACCTACGTCAAAGCCGACTACAAGCAGCTTCCGGGACAGGAGTTTTATACGGCAAAAGGAAGGGAAAGGTAGCAGATATTTTCAAGCACACGAAACTGTCAAAGTTCGCAAAGAAATATCTGGTTTGGCAAGCCATCTGTACCTGTGGCTTGAAAAGCAGCATTTTCATAGCTTCCGGGACCGTCAACCAAGAAATTTACGTGAAAGAGTGTTTGAATAAACGTCTGCTGCCTTTCCTGAAGAAACACGGTTGTTCCGTACTGTTTTGGCCGGATTTGGCATCTTGCCATTACGGTAAAAAGGCCATGGAGTGGTACGCCGCCAACAACGTGCAGGTGGTTCCCAAGGACAAGAACCCTCCCAACACGCCAGAGCTCCGCCCAATTGAGAAATACTGGGCTATTGTCAAGCGGAACCTAAAGAAGACCAAACAAACTGCTAAGGACGAGCAGCAGTTCAAGGCAAACTGGCTTTCTGCGGCGAAGAAGGTGGACAGGGTGGCTGTACAAAATCTGATGGCAGGGGTCAAGCGTAAGGCCCGGCAATTCGGATTTGGAAAAGCGGAAGCCTAACTGAATATTTTTCCTGAATTTTATACTAATTGAACTTGAAAAAGAAATTTAATTTGATTTTTTAAATAAACGATTTCACCGATTTACACGCGTTTTCCCTTGACCAAATTTTGACCGTATCACCCTTTAAATGCAAAAACACCAATTATTGCGTAGTTTTATGTCAAATCTACGATCTAAGTCGAAACAAGTTTAAAGTTTCAGAAAAAAAACTCTGGAAGAAGAGAACAGGTTAAGGAACTCTGGAATAGAGGTCTTCAGATTTTTCAGCAAAACAACACACTTTTGATTGTTTATGGGTATGATATGAATTGATTGAGTTCAAAAATTCGAAGCTGATACACGATTTTAGGTGAAAGGTTGTTCTCGGTTATCCAAAAGCTTTTTAGAGTTTTGGTGACCAATGATAAAAAAGTCATTCCGTATATGAATTTGTAAATTACTCCGTAATAAATTAGTCTAAGAGTCATAGAGTTGCAAAAGACCTGGGCGTTATGCTACATCCTCTCAAAAGATGCATATGGAAGTTTGGTTTGCCTGACTATAATTTATTTAACTAGTATTATAATTGATTGTGTTCTTCATGCAATAACAAAACCTAATTAGATAAATGTATTTCAATGCATAATGGAGACTCCACCAAAACATGCTGTTAGAAGATCAGCATACAACACCTTACCGAGTTTCTCTCTGAGGTTTTTAATGTCACTGACGACGAGAGAAACAATACCGGTAAAAATAGGAAGTTGTTTTGCTCAAAACCTGTATTTGGAAATTGATTTATGTCACATGTAGCCTTTAGGAAGTGTAAACAGAAATTTCCCATCGCTCGAACTGCTCAGTGCCGTTGGTGGTAAATGAGCTTGATCAAGACTCAAGTTTCCCATAGGCATTAGCATATGCGGTAAATCAACCGTGAATATGGATTTCAGATGCTACAAGCTTTATATTGGCATTATATGCTGCTATTAAATGCTATTTTAATGCTTGTAGCCTGTAATAAGCATCAAGCTGAGAAAAATCTTCTGAACTGCACCACGGCTCACTCCATGTCTCTCGGCAGCTGCCTGCTGGGTATGGTTCTGATTGCAACTACCCGCTATCAATTTTCGGACCTGAAGCGAAATTTTTTTTGTCGCCCATGTTAATTGCTTTAAATCTCTTCCGGTGAACCTATATACTCTTTTGACTGGCGGCCAGGGACGCCAGATATACAGAGATATTTGTATTCATACAGACATTTGATCATGCATACAGATCTCATACAGATTACAGATATAATACATGAAGAATGAAAGATATGAAGAGAAAGTTTTGAAAGTTCCGTCAGTGTACGGTAGGTTGGAAATAGAATAGAAGTATAGAAAATTAAGCGAAAGGGCACGGTTATTGTAGTACTCGAACCAAGGACGTTACCCTTTGCCTAACCTCCCACTGCAGGGTAGGTCAAGGCACGGACAAATCCGCCACCATATAAAGTTGTCTTGTTCTGTGTATGGACCTAAAGCATTCAATTTATATAAAAAGTATCCCAGATTTTTTTTTAAATTCTCAGATGTTACAGGACCTAAATTTGAAGCTCCTATTATATCCAAACAGACGTTAAGTTAAGTCATCATTTTTAATATTTGGAAAATATGCGATATTTGAACTTCGCCAGATCATCTATTTATAGCAGTCTGATGACTTAAAAGTTATTCAGTTACGCAGAGAATATTGTTTGTACTTCTACATTCACACTTTATTTGCCAATGCATTTACTAATAGTAAGCCGTTTTAGTTCTTTGTGAATCATTCGTAAATGCCCGATGTTACCAACAATCAATAGGAAACTAGCGACTTCAAATTGTTTCATTGTTTTAGAACCGCTTGGTCCTAAGTACACCTCGTACCATGTACCTTGCCATATATTCCTGCGCTTATCGGTAATTGAATCTTTGTTTTTGTTTTGAGTCGCGGTGTTATTTTGACAGAATGTTTGCGGGATTGTACATCGTAAGTTATGTTTTTATGGATGATTCATGCAGCTTGGGACCGATGTGCTGGTACTTTCCGAGCCAAAAACTATGTGCATTTTTTTCTTGACTATCCAGCCCCGTACAGAAGACGTCGGTCAAAAATAAGTTTTAGAAGTTTTAAGCTTTAAAACATTGAGAATTTTTTTTATTAAATTCCAAGAATCTTCTAAAACCTTTGATATTGGTGTATTTATCAGAATAAAACAGAATATTTTCATAAATTACAGCAGATTTATGAACTTAATAATAATAGAAATCAAGAGTTTTGTCGTTCTACATGCTTAATAGTCTGTATGTGTATATGTATTTATGTATGTATGTATGTATGTAAAGTAGCCACCATCCCTTCTAAGACCTTGTCATGAAATTGAGTTACCGGTTTGCATTCACGTAGTTCTACTTGCTTACCCAAGTAGCACACTACAGTCATTATTAGTTGTAGTAACTTGATTATGACTTGGCAAGTCATATATATGTTGTCTCAACTGAATGGCAGCTAATGTGCTTCTAGGGTAATTACTCAATAAAAATGTTACAAATGAACAATAATTGATTAATTTAAAATAGAAATAAATAAGGTGTTATAAAAACAGTTTGAAGTTCGTGTAAGCTTTCATTTGTGTTATTTAATTTTGACTGCCTTGGATTGGAAATTTATTGTGAATCCCCTGGCTTTTTTCAAGGTTCATGAGATGTTCAGGAAAGAATTCAAGAAATGATTTTTCAAATCGAATACAGGAAATGCATTGAAAAAAAGTATCAATAATTTTGAAAAACGTTTTTGAAAAACTTCTTAAGATTTTATTGCTGTTGAAAAAACTATACAAGTTTATTTAAAAAACGAGAAAAAAAACTACAAATCTATTTAACCTACCTTTGAATTCCCATAAAAATAAAGGAAACTTATCAGATAATCAAGAAGATAAGATTTTGTTTGGAATGTTGTGGATCCCATATTCAACTTACTTGAAAAACAGAAAATATAGAAGAAAACTTTTGTTAAATTTTTTGAAGATTTGCGGAATTTATTAGAAATACTATAATATTTAAAAAAAAGCAGATTGAAGTTTAAAAAAGTTGAATTTCCATACGCATTGAAGCATATTTCTTCAAGTGATCCTGTGGAATATTTTCTTGTGAATACGGATTTTTAATGCCTTCCCATGTGCCTTCCGACATTTGTTGACAATTTATTTCTAGGGGTGAATACCTAAATAAAATTATTTAATATATAACTTTTCTAATATTACAAAATCAAAGCTAAAGTATTCGAAAAAAAACCTTTAATGTGATAAAAGTCAAACTTGTGAAAAATTCAGAGAATTATATCATAAAGAAAATCAAATCAGAAGAGCTAAAGGTAAGCATTAAATGATCTTTTAAGAAGCTTTTGACGAGGTATTCTATACCATTCTGAGAATTAAAACAAAAAAGCGTTAGAAGACTTAAGTATATAACTTTCAAAATTTTAGTTAACGTATGCATTAAAAAATGGACTAATTTCGAAAGGCTATACAAAAAAAAAACTACAAAAGATGATGAAGTTTGCAGCAGCAGATAATTTCTCATCTCCATGCGAAGCGCTAGGAGTGGACAGTAATTTATTGCTAGAACGAAATAGACATGAAGATAAAGTGTATTGATGGTTCCGTATAGGGCAACGGCAGGCTTTGAAATTGAAAGAAAGTTTGAAAACCGAGCAGAGGGAATTTGAACGGTAGTATCCGATCAGGCACATAACCCTTTGTCATACTACTCCATGCAGGATAGGCAAGGGGGGAAATCTCCATGACTGACAAAAGGCTATGCAACCGATATGGTTCTTATACTACCTATTGCTTTTTTCTAGTTCTAACGATTTGTCCCTCTCCCAATACTGCCTAACACGGGTGATAAATTATAATTATCTCCCGCTGTTGGATTTATTTTTAGCATGCACCGCATTTCACACATTCGCTCTTCTCGTCATACTATAACTTATAGATGTCGGAGAGAACGACGGTGAGTGGTGCAAATACTGATCCCCACCAGTATGATTTAATGGATTCCCCCACTATGGGCTTTCTACACTTTGATTGTTATTTTTTGATTCCAAAGATGATTCAATGCACCAAAGTTTCCGTAAATACTACGTTTCTTGAGTTTTCTACAAAGTCGTTTTGATGGTTCGCGTAGAATAGTTGACCGAAACCTCAACCATGGCCGATAAAAAGATGAATTTTGGGAGCTCTTTCTTGGCTTGGCCTCTCCTTTTTGGCCACAACATTATTTGAAAAGATCCTACATTTTCTATCTGTCGCAGGTAGTGGTCCCCAATAAAACGTTTATCTTCAGTCGATTCATCTCCTCAGTGATATTTTGGCATAATTTTTCGTGTGATACCTCTTGATAAAGGTGACAACTTCGGGCAGGTACTTCGTAATGTATATCTCCTTGTTTACCGCAAACAAAGAGAAGCGATTTGGTCATTCCATTCTTGCTGATCGTCAGGAACAAAAAGGCATTCTTCGGGAAATTGGAATGGAAGATATATTTGACGTCAACGCTTATATCCTTCAAGGGGGCGTCAAGTATCCGGTCTCGTGCACGCTTCGCCGAAAGGAAGTTTTTCACCAATTGTGTAGTCCTACACACTACCAAAATGTCATGTAAATGTCTGTCTGCTGAGACCGACACATGCAAGCGTCATTTAGCACATAAGAATGAGTTGAAAGAGATGAGAAAATAAATTCAATCAAACGCACATTTCGTCGAATTGCGTATGTGTCGGTTACAAGAGACATAATTTTACACGAAATCTTTCTTTACGTTCCCTGACTTTTTACAAACATGAATTACGTCTCGTGTAAAATTAATAATTTTTAAGTGTGTGTTAATGAATTTCAACAACCTCGTAAAATTTCCAGTCGCCTAATCCCAAGCCAATGGAGGCGTAAACAACGAATTTGTTTGTAATATTTCATGCGCCATACAACAATGCTTGCAATCTTTCACACAACAGGCTAGAATCAGGTGTTATCTGATTTGAATTTACATGAAATTTCCCATTTTTTCTGCCAAATCGGTGGATTAATTCGGGTTTTATTAACATTGTTGCTTTAACAACACTCAGGATAGAAGAATTCCTAAGTGTGGTTTATGTGCTTTATGCCATCAGGGCTAAATTAGATTACCTACAACAATCTATACCAAAAAATTCTTTCACTATCTCACTAACAAATTGCATGTAACAAGCGCGGACTGCAGGAATGCTCATCGACAAAGGAGTCAGCAAATGTGATCGCATCAAGCGAATTGCTGCCGTTGCTGCATTCCACGGCAACATTCTCAAAAAGCGAAGAGCGGACACAAACAGATGCAAATGTTTCAATTGAGAGTTCTGTATCCATTTAGATAAATTTGTTCCCCACCACGTGTGACACTCCGTTCTCAATCTGCAAAATGCACCTCGCGGAAGCACTTTCCTCTATGGTTTTGAATAAATTTCTCCTGTTCGAAAATATACAACCTTGTGGTTGCTCGCTTGGCTTCTCAGAAGGCAAAGGAACTCAACTAGATAGAGTGAAGTACGACCTTCTGCTGCTTTTGTTGCTGTTTGCTGTTGAATGTGAAAGATGCAATCCATTTTAACCTGCCAACACAAGCGCATAAAGCTCGATTCACTTAAAATCTGGACGCACTGCTTATTTTATCACACTGCTCCTAGTGGTTCGGTTCTCGAATATGTTGACAGCTTGTTGTTTGGGATGCTATCTTCTTGTTTTGTTACGATTCATTAAGAAATGAAAAACGTTATGACAGGAGGAAATTAGTTTTGGACACACACGTTCCAATGTTCAACGTGCTCATGTTAAAAAAATGGCGATATTTTTGATTTTGGTTGAATATACCGAGAGCAGTATCCTCAAACGTTTCCATGAGTGGAAAACAGTTGTTTGTATTGATCACGCAAAGTATCGTAGTGGAATTTATGATCAGCAACTGCATTGGAAGATATTAAGAATAATTAGGGCAAATCCATGGCAAAGTATTTCGAAAAATGTTCCTAATTTCATCAAACTGGAATAAGACTGTCGATCTTTCCTGAAATGACAATAAAAAGTTTAATCTATGTATATAAAAATTGAATTTCTGTTATCACGATTTCTCGGAGACTACTGAACCGATCGGTGTGAATATTGGTATGCAAGGGATTTTGAAGCCGGAGAAGGTTCTTATGATGGTTTGAGACCCCTCCTTCTCTGAAAAGGGGCCTCCCATACGAATGAAACACAAATTTCTACACAACTCTGAGAACTAAGCAAGCAAAAGAAACCAAATTTAGACATGTGTGAGTTTTTGAAGGCGAAAAAGGTTTTTATGAGTAACTTGAGAACCTCTTCCCGTCATGAAAGGGGGCTCCCATACAAATAAAACACAATATTCTGCATAACTCGGGAACTAATCAAGCAAACGGAACGAAATTTAGCATGTGGTGGTTTTTTAAGACAAAAAGTGTTTCTATGTTGGTTTGAGATCCCTTCCCATCCTAAAAGGGGGGGGGGGGCTCCGATACAAATGAAATACACTATTCTGAATCACTCGAGAACTAATCAAGCAAATGGAACCAAATTTAGTATGTGGTGGTTTTTAAAGACAAAAAATTGTTCTATGATGATTTGAGACCCCTCCCCTTTCTGAAAGGGGGGGAACCTATTCAAATGAAACGTAAATCCTTGCATTACTCGAGAACTAATAAGAGAAATGGAACCAAATTTCTTATGTGGAAGTTTTTGAAGGAGGCAAATGTTTCTAGGGTGATTTGAGACTCTTCCGTCATATGAGTAGGAAGGGGGGAGGGTGTGCTCTCAAACAAATGGAACCCAAATTTCTGCATAACTCGAGAAAGAATCAAGCAAATGGAACCAAATTTGGAATGGACGAGTTTTTTAAGGCATGAAATGTTTTTATGGTGGTTCAAAGCCCCTCCTCCCTCTAAAAAGGGGGGCTCTCATACAAATGAAACAAATTTTAACCAAACATGAGATTTATACCTACTGCTTTGCAAATTTGTGTTCAGTGGTTTTTGGGTCCATGATAGTTCAAGAGCTTTCCCGCTTCTAGAAAGGGTGGGATCCCATGCAAATGAAAAACAAATTCCTGCATAACTCGAGAACTAATCAAGCAAATGGACCAAAAATTCGTATGGGTGAGGTTTTGAAGGCAAAAATGTCTTTGTGGTTATTTAAGATCTCTACTCACTCTGAAAAGGGGGGCTACCATACATACGAAACACAAATTTAAACCAAACATGAGAACTATCCCTACCGCTATGCAAATTTGTATGCAGGGGTTTTTGGGTCCGGGAAAGGATCTTATTATAGTTCCGACACCCCTCCCGCAACTTTAGAAAGGGGGGTTCCCATGCAAATGAAAAACTATTTTCTGCATAACTCAGGAACTAATCAAACAAATGGAACCAAATATGGCATGTGGAGGGTTTGTAGGCAAGAAATGTTTCTACGGTGGTTTGAGACCCCAAGCAAAAGAAACCAAATTTAGCATGTGTGAGATTTAAAGGGCAAGAAAGGTTTCTATGATGGTTTCAGATTCCTCTTCGCCCTGAAAGGGGGGGCTCCTATACAAATGAAATACAATATTCTGTATAACTCGAGAACTAATCAAGCAAATTGAACCAAAAATGGCATGTGGAGGTTTTTGTAGATGAATACTGTTTCAATGCTAATTTGAGACCCCTCCCTTTTCTGAAGGGCGGGGGGCTCCCATACAAATGAAACACAAATTTTTGCATAACTCGAGAACTAATCCAGCAAATGGAACCAAATTTGGCATATGGAGGTTTTTGAAGGAGAGAAATGTTTTTATGGTCATTGAGACTCTTCCACCTTCTGAAGGAGGGGGGGGGCTCTCAAACAAATGGAACACAAATTTCTGCATTACTCGAGAACTAATAAAGCAAATGGAATCAAATTTGGCATGTGGAATTTTTTGAAGGAGAGACATATTCCTATGGTGGTTTGATACCCCTTTGCCCTCTGAAAGGGGGGGCTCTCATACAAATGAAACGCAATTTTCTGCATAACTCGAGAACCATTCAAGTAAATGAAACCACATTTGGCATGTGGGGGTTATTGGAAACAGGATTTTTATTTATATTAAAATGGATTTCTGTCTGACTGGAGTGAAAATATGTATACAGGTATTTTTGGGGCTGGGGAAGGTTCTTATGATTGTTTGAGACCGCATCTCCCTTCCGGCTCGCATACAAATGAAACACAAATTTCTGCACAGCTTGAGAACTAATCAAGCAAATGGAATCAAAAAGTATGCGGGGTTTTTAATGCAAGAAATGTTTCTATGGGTGAATTCAAACACAAATTTCAACTAATCCTGAGAATTATCCGAGGTAACTAAGCCACAAACTGTGTATTTTCTGGGTAAGAAGAATGTTCTGATAGAAGTTTGAACTCCTTATTGCTCAAAAAAAACTCATTAAAAAAGCGTCAGTTCTATGTGTGTTCATTCATTTAGTTGCAGGCGTAGCAACGCTCGCACCGGGATCAGCTAGTCTATGTATATAAAATTGAATTTCTGTTTGTGTGTCTGTCTAACCCTTATAGAATCTGGTTTCTTCCGTCCAGATATTAGGTGAATCGAGCTTTACCAACTTGGCAGTCGTAAAGGCAAGCTTCATCTCACTCATGCGAAGTGCCGCAACTGGAAGTTGGAAAATTCAAAGTTCAAACGAGAGCTCACAGTACGCGGCAACTTGGCATCATTTTTCAAGATTGACAATAGATTTTAGCTTCCTGAACGGGGAGTATCCTGGATCAGGATGGGAGAGGATTACCATTCTATGTCATGAATTGCAAACGGGTGATTCACCAAATTGGAAAATTGATAATAGGGGCTATTTTGCCTTATCATCCTGTTGTATGCGTTGATGTGACCACGCTATATGATCTCACCTATTTATATTACCTGTATATATATTTTCTAGGAATGACTTAATCAAGGATGACTGTTTTTATCAGTTGTAATAAGTTAAAATCATATTTTTGCTAGATTATCACACGATCAAATAATACGAACATAAACTCTATCTATCAAGCTAACGATTCTGTTGATCATGCAGTAATCCATGCAAAGTAAAGTAAATGATTTTCTCAAATTTGATAGCTTGAGGGTTTCTCTTCTTCTAAGATTAAGAGTTAGATACATTCACGTCTGTCATGTGTCAAGTATAACACTAATTAATTTGGATTTCCCTATGAAATAGGCATTAAAGAATACTCATTGCATGAGGGATTTGAGCTAGTTGTGCTAAAACTTCTAATATGTGGCATTTTGAAGAGCTGGTATCCTGTAGTTCTTGAAAGAAACAGTTGTCACAGTTGGTGTAATATGAAGATGCAACAAAACTTTCAGTGAGGCATAAGCTGGACCTGGACCTACAACAATTGTCAGTCGATCAATATTCGAAATTAGTCTTAGAATCTATTGTTTCTTTTTCTTAGGAAGATCTGAACATAAACATTATGAATTTTAAACATAGAAATTATGAATTTTAAACGAGACGTAATTCCTGCTTGTAAAAGTCCAGAACGTAAACAAAGATTTCGTTTGAAATTATGTCTCCTGATACTCACACATACCAATTTGACAAAAGATGTGTTTGATTGAGTTATTTTCCGTCTCTTTCAACTCATTCTTATGTGCTAGAGGATGCTTGCATGTATCGGTCTCTGGGGACGAAATTTACATGACATTTTGGTAGTGTGTACAATTTGATTACATTTCCAATGTTGTTCTAGAAAATGACCCCAACGAGGATATCTGTGGGCCTTCAGATATACTGAAACAATCGTGAAAGTGGTCAATTTATGAAACAAGCTATCTAGTTTTCCAAGTGCTTTGACACTTATCATTTGTTTGCATAGACACTTCTGATTTAGAGCTCTGAGCCATTTGAACAGCCAAATGTTAGAACTTAACTCCAGATTGGATGATCCACCTAACACGTGCTCCGGAAAATAACTGAAAACTTGTGAAACATACTTGAATCGTTCCAATTGGCCAACGCTGGATGGGTGTAGCCTGGAGGCTGGGGTCTAAACTGTCCATCCGAGGTAAACGTATCCATAATCCAAGCTTTCCGGTGGATTTCTGATTTGTTTGAGCGGTTAATTTCGACAAAATTACCATTGTATTCAGAGAACCATTGTTTCCATATTCACGGCGAAATTACATTGTATACACGTTCTGTCAAATCTGTCTGAGTGCGGTGCGTTATCTTTTGAAACGTCAGAATAGCTGGTGCTATCAGCGTTATCAATGTATCAGTTTCATCCTTTTTCTGCTACTGTTCTGCTATCACATTAGCCCAATAATCAAAACAGAATCGGTTAAATCAGTGCAATCGAAATGGATTCGGATGGAGAGGAAAAACCGTTTGTTACATATGTGAGAATCTAGAAGAAAATGTATCCCGGATCATTGAATGCGTCCAGTGCAAGAAGTCCGTTCATTTCCGTTGCAAAAAGATATACGGCAATGCAATAGCGAAAGTTAAGAAACATCCATACTTCTGTTCTGTGGAGTGTATCGACATGTCTGCGCATAGTAAGAAGCAAGGGGTAACTACGATGACGTCATTGCTGAAATTCGCCTTCTTGGACAGTCTGTTCGAGATGCTAATCAGGAGTCTGCCCATGTTCGACGCACGGTGTAGAAAACTCAGTCTCAAATGACACTCCTGATGCAAACAATCAAACACATCGAAGAGTCGCAGGAGTTTCTCGCAAAGCAATTTGATGAGCTGCAAGAAAATTTCAACGCCTTCAAGCAGCAGCTAGGAGGTCTATCGGCGGAAAATAAGAAGGTACGGAAGGAGGTGGACGATCTGAATGAGAAAGACTCCAACCTGTTGCTAACGTTTGAGCGACTGGAGACGGATATGGACAAAGTTAATCGATCTTCAGTGTCCAAAAATGCTGTGATTCTGGGAATTCCAACAGTTGAGAACGAAAATGCTAGGGATCTGGTAATTCAGCTTGCAAACACTCTTGAATGCGGTCTGCAGGCAGGTGATGTGGTGGATGCTCGGCGGTTAATGAAGAAAAATACTGCAAGTCAATCGGCGCCGATATTGGTCTCGTTTACTTCGGAGGAAATTAAGGAGAAGTTTTTCGCACAAAAACGATCACGTTACCGACGGCAACTGTTAGCAGTACTTTCGCTGGCTCAACATCAAGAGTGGTTATTCGGGATGAATTGACAGCTTTTGAAGGAGCTCTACAGCGCAGCTAGAGAGTTTCAGACATCGACGGGATACAAGTACGTCTGGCCTGGAAGAAACGGGAAGATCTTACTGAAGCGTCAAGATGGAGCGAAAGTAGAAGAAGTCAGCAGCAAGCATCAACTGCAGGAAATGCTAAAAAGGTCGACGAAGCGTACCCTGAACTCGTCATCTGCTAGTTCAGGATCCCCTGAGCAGGACCATCCTTAAAGAACCATAAAACTTCCAAAATGTAATGCAACATAGATCTGTTAGTATTAAGGCCATTATTTAAGTGTTTTCGACATAAATAGAAATAAAACTATTATTATGATACAGTTGATGAATTGAATAAAAATATCGCTTCAAACGGAAAGAATTTGAGAATTCTGCAATTCAATATCAGAGGAATGAATTGTATTGATAAATTTGAGAGCATTGGAGAGTTTCTGACCTTGTATAAAGGAAGCATTGACGTTATTGTTATTGGAGAAACGTGGATCCGAGAAGCTAATGCAAAATTGTACCAGATTAGTGGATACAAGAGCATATTTTCATGCCGTCCCGATTCATCTGGTGGAGGCTTGGCGATGTACATAAAAACTCGATTGCTTTTGAAGAAAAGGAGAATAATCATGAATCAGGTTACCACCACATTCACATTCGGATGAAGGTTAACGGATCTCCTTTCAACATTCATGGAATATACAGACCACCATCATTTGACTGTGCAACCCTTTGGTCAAAGTTGGATGCAATATTATCAGTCGAAAGATTCAACTCATCCTCAGTCATTGTTGGAGACATAAACATACCTGTCAATCTACTAAACAGCAATATTGCGCGTGAATATATAGACCTCTTGAACTGTTACAATTTTACGGTAACAAACACGATTACCACAAGGCCAGTTAGCAATAACTTATTGGACCATGTTATCTGCTCCGAGTCTGTAACTCATGTTGTAAATGAGACCATCGCAACCGATATTAAGCGATCATGGGATGATTTTGTCAACGTTCAAATTGGAGAAACCCTTTGAAATTCGGAAACTTGAAAAGGTTATAGTAAACCAAAATAGACTGCATGAAGCGTTTCAGATAGCTGTGCAAAGTATTTTACAAGTACCTGCAGTAGATCGTTTAGCATATGTGATAGATTTGTACAACACACTAAAGGATAAATTTTCTAAGAAGGTGTCTGTTAAAGCTAAAATTAAAGGTCACTGTCCATGGATGACGTTTGACCTGTGGAAGCTGATCCATATAAAACACAACGTTTTAGCAAGTTGTAGACGACGACCGTTGGATAGTCAACCACGAGAACTCTTGCTTCACATCTCAAAGAAAGTCCAGCACGTTAAAAATGAATGCAAGAAGCGGTATTATGAAAGTCTGTTTTGTGAGGCCAATTCTAAGGAACTTTGGAAAAACGTTAATCAAGTTATGGGACGAACAAAAGGGGATCTTGGTAAAATCGAACTAACAATAAATGGACAGCCAACAACCGATGGATCGGATGTTTCAACTCTTTCGTCGAGTTCTTCAGCTCGGTTGGACTCCAGCTTGCATCAACTATCCGTAGCAATAAGGACATAAACAAGTACAATACACTTAGTCCATTGAATGCTTCAATTTTTCTGCGACCAACGACAGTCCAAGAAGTAATACTCCAAATAAAGGATCTTGATCCCAGAAAAACCAGCGGCCCAGATGGTATTCCAGCTTCATTCATTAAAGATCACCATTATATGTTCTCAGTCCTGTTAAAAGATGTATTCAATGAATGTATCTGCACGGGGAGTTTTCCAATGTACTCAAAGTGGCTCGAGTGACACCCATTTTCAAGGCAGGCAGTAAGACAGACGTGAATAATTATAGACCAATATCGGTGTTGTCAGTTCTCAGTAAATACTAGAAAAGTTGCTGGTATCCAGACTATCACACTTTTTACATGAGCATAAGGTTTTGTACAACCATCAGTATGGATTTCGTGCAGGATCAAGTACGCTGACAGCCACAAGTGAACTTGTTGATTACATATACCAGGCGATGGATTCCCAAAAATTGGTTGGAGTGCTTTTTCTAGACCTAAAGAAAGCATTTGATACTATTGATCACCAGATACAGCTACAGAAACTCGACGTCTGTGGAATTAGAGGAGTTGCAAACGACCTAATTCGAAGCTATCTAAGTGGCAGAACTCAATATACTTGTGAATGGTGTTTCCAGTTTACAAAACCATTAATGTTCCATGTGTTCCTCAGGGCAGTAATTTGGGACCTTTACTGTTCCTAATTTATATCAACGATCTTGCAAAGATTGCTTTACATGGGAAGCCGAGGCTTTTCGCTGATGACACGTCCTTATCATATGAAGACAGAGATGCTGGGGAAATTCGCCAAATGACAGAAGATATGGAAAACTTCAAGGATTTTTCGCTGAAAATTTATTATCTCTAAATTTATCGAAAACGAAGTACGTTATGTTCCACTCTCACGTCTGAGTGTTCTACCTCATTCGGATGTTGTTGTTTCTTCAACCAGAATAGAAGAAGTAGAATGTTACAAGTACTTGGGCCTGAACTTGGATGCCATGTTGTGTTGGAATCAACACATCGCAGAACTACGAAAATGTGTAAGCTCAACATGTGGAGCAATGTGGAGAGTCTCTAAGTTTTTGCCGCGGAAGGCTTTAGAAACTATGTACCATGCTTTCGTCCAATCCAAGCTTCAATATCTGGTGTCTATTTGGGGTGTTGCTGCAAAGACACGATTAAAGCTACCGCAAGCTACGCAAAATAGGTGTCTGAAAGTGGTGTACAAAAACCTCACTTGTATTCTACCTTGATCTGTACAACAATGCAAATGCATCCATCATGCCAATCGCAGCTCTGCGTGAAGTCCAGTCCTTGTGTCATATCCACAACCTGATGTATAATCCACGAGCTCATCACAACCAAACCATACTTCAAACGTCACATAGATATCAGCTAAGAAATCCAGCAACATTCGTTATCAGTCGTCAAAATACGGAAATGGGCAAAAAATCCGTTGCTCATTACAGTAAAACACGTTTCAATTCCCTTCCACCAGATTTGAAATCTGAGCGTGTTGGTATAAAATTCAAAAAACAAGTAAAGCTACGTGTGCGGACCAGGATGGCAAACTATTTGCTCTAGGAATCAAAACATACATCCTCATCGAACTTGAATCATCTGGCTGTCCTCGTGGTTCTTGAAACATGCACTCGGGCTACTCTGGTAGCGAGGTCAACTATACTGTAAGGTAAAACGAACAAGTATATGTCTGGCCGAAGCCAGAGATACTGCGCCCCTAATCAAGCAATTCAACGGTTTCAGCATTTATATCTTCGACCATCGTCATAAGCAACCCAGTCTTCCGCCGGTTTCAACATAGTCCAGGTCTCGTGCAGTTGGGCTACTATGGTAGCAAGATGATCCTCGGCAAATCAGCACTCTTCCGGTTATACAAGGTCCAGGTCTCGTACACTCGGCTACTCTGGTAGCGAGGTCAACTATACTGTCAGGTAAAATGAACAAGTATATGTCTGGCCGAAGCCAGAGATACTACGCCCCTAATCGAGCAATTCAACGGTTTCAGCATTTATATCTTCGACCATCGTACTAAGCAACTCAGACTTCCGCCGGTTCAACATAGTCCAGGTCTCGTGCAGTTGGACTACTATGGTAGCGAGGCCAACTATACTGTCCATGGTCTTCGCTTCGCCTGTGGCTCCGTGATCCCGTATCCATACCGTCAGATGATCCTTGGCACATCTGCTCTCTTCCGGTTATACATGGTCCAGGTCTCGTACACTCGGGTTACTCTGGTAGCGAGGTCAACTATACTGTCAGCATTTATATCGTCGATCATCGTCATAAGCAACTCAGATTTCCACAGGTTCAACATAGTCCAGGTCTCGTGCAATTGGGCTACTATAGACCAACTATACAGTAAGAATTCACGACATCTTCGGTCGAAACTAGATTATAAATATTAATAATTAAGTAGTTTATAGCTGCCACCGCACTTCCTTAACAGAGTAATTAAGCTCACTGGAAAGTGCATGTATTGTAACAAAATTTTGAAGAGATTGAAGGTTTTGTGCCTGTTGAAGAAGAGGCTTAAAAGGAGCTTCACTCCAACGGGTTTTCCTTCACTAAGAGAAAATAATAAAAAAATAAAAATAAATAAATGACCTCATATCCAACGGTTTCATAATACCCTTTGTTATGTAATACAAGTTTCTTGAATATTAGACTTACCATTTAATGGTTTATTCTGACCTTTCGGTTCTTCCTTTTAAAACACATATACAAAATGGTTGCAACACGGCACTGTTGTAAAAGTTAAATGCTTTTTTTCATTGCTAGAGAGGTAAAACTTAAAACACTTGGGTTCAAATACTGGTGCACAGCCTCCCAGAATATCTCTGAAAATATTTCAATGCTTATCTGGAAGTATCCCAGAACAATTCTGGAATCATTTCTGAACGACTCAGGAAACATCCCAGAACTACTCCTATGCATTTCAGAATTATTCTGGTTGAAGTATTCTGAAAGCGTCATACAATTTCTCTAGAAGCATCTTGAAAATGAATTGAAAGCATCCCAAAACAACTTTAAGAGCAGGAGGTGACCCCGGCGTAGTAGTTCGGGTTACGAAAATACCAATAAGAGGTACGGGAGATTAACCAGCTTAAGGCTGGAAATCTTGATAATGAAGATCTTAAACAAACGAACTCTGAAAAAATTCGAGAACTATTCTGGAAGCATCTAAGAAATATTCCGAAAGCTGCCCAGAACAATTTTTGAAGCACTCTGGGGTAAACCTGGAAGTATTCGAAAACGATTCCGGGAGCACATACTCTGAATTCATTTCAGATCGATTCCGGAAGCATCCTAGAACTACTCTCGACGAATCTCAGTACATTCATTCTAGAAATATCCCAGAACAACTCCTAGAAATATTCTGAAAGCAACTCAGCATTGATTCAAAAGCATCGCAGAAGGATTTTAGAAATATACCTGAAGAAGTTTGGAAGCTTTCGCGAACTGTTTTGGAGGCATCTCAGAAAAGCTCGGCCAAATTAAATTCTGAAGGCTGTCTTTAATAATGTTGAAGGTATTTTAAAATTATTCTGGATGCTTCTTTAGAAAACTCTGGAAATATCCGAGAACTTTTCTGTAATTTATTCAGATGTATTCTAGAAGTATCAATGGGAACGGAGGCTGACGGTTATAGCGGGATTCTTGCGGAAAGATAAGGAACTATCTCGTTTGGAGGGCTATATCATACTAAAATTATAGGTATATCGATCGAGTGGCGTGTGATCAGGAGTAAGTATTGTATTCATGTAAGGTAATTTATTTTAGTTTGTTTGTGTTGTGTTCGCCACAGTACTCCCCATAGTTTTACCAATTTCGGCGAAGGATCTTCACGTGGCGTCCGGAGCGTGTTTGGTAGGTAGTATTCTCCATTGTAGTTGTTGTTTGGTCTGTTGCGCCGGTTTTGATGATCGGTTGGTCTGTCTGCGTGAAAACTGCCTTTAGACGATCGATTGAAATCGCAGTGTTTGCCTTTAACATCAACAACACAAACTTTTTCTCCCTACGGATCGGCATATGTCCATCGTACGGCTGCGAGAGGTGGTTTGACGGATTCGTCCTACAAAGACGTGGCTGCATGTAGACAACAGTTTCTGCATAAAAGTCGTTTCCTTTGAGTGATTGCTGGTTGGTGTTGGTCGTAGCTTCAACATGATTGTTTTCAAATCAGCAACAAATTCGGGTTTAGACACGCTACTACCACCAGAGGTGAAAAATTCGCCAGGCAACCGAAGAGGCCAGGCAACGTAAGCTCAGCAGCGGTTGTTTGCAGATCCTCTTTCAGCGATGATCGTATCCCGAGAAGCACGATGGGAAGAACTTCGGTCCAGCGAGAGTTTTGGAGGCACATGATTGCTGTTTTGAGCTGGCGATGTGTTCGCTCGACCTGACCGTTTGCTTGGGGGTGATACTATTCGAACTGCCTACCACAATTGGTTTAATGTTCGTTGAGACACCGAACTGTGTGATCCAACCGTTCATGAAAGCATGGGCTACGGTGAGTGCCGCCGTATTCGGTAGCGGAAAAACCTCTGGCCATCGAGTGAATTTGTAGATGATTTCAAGCAATACAAATTTCGTTTCGAAGGTGGAAGTGGGCCGATCAGATCCACATGCATGTGAGCGAATCGGCTTTAAGGTGTTGAGTTTATGGTTACTGGTGTCTGATTGTGTCGCTGTATTTTCGATTTTTTGCAGAGGATACACTGTGGGACGAATTGCAAGCAAACTCGACGGAGAGACAGCCATACGAATCGCTCAGGCACCAAGCGAGTGGTTATTCGGATTCCTGGGTGAGATGCACCATGTATTTTCTCCATAATTCTTTGTCGAAACTCCAATGGTACAAATGGTCTTAGATCACATTTGCGTGGTGCGTTACGGGGTATCAGATCTATCACCGAACCTAGTCCGAATTAATTCAAACTAGGGAACATAAAGGGTGTCCACGATGAAATTGCCACACTATGAAATTGCTCTAACTTTTTAACCGTTGGGTAGAATTTAATGAAAATTTGGGTGGATTTAGTTCATAGTGCATTATTTACATCCTGCAAGTTTTAAAGTGATCAAAACTCGCGGAAATGGAACATCGAAAGAACTGCTCGTGCGTGATAAAATCTTGCGCATTCATCACGAGAACAAGGATCTCTCGCATCGTTCCATCGCTAAAACGTTGGGAATCGCAAATTCCACGGTGTCGCGAGTGATTAAGCGGTTCGAGGAACGGTTGACCACCGATCGAAGCCCAGAAGTGAAGGAAAAAGTATTCCGTACAACACCAAAATCACAACCGCGTAGTTGGGGCCTTCAACCGAAATCCGAACGCCTCCGTTCGGGATGTAGCTGAAGCTGCACCTAAGCCGAAGTTTTGTCAGAAGGCCAAACTAGGCTGGGCTTCGAAACGTTCAAGGTACAAAAGGCCCCTAATCGCGACGAGAAGCAGAACAAGTCCGTAAAAACCCGTGCCAGGAAGTTGTACCTCAACATGCTGACGAAAGTTGAATGCTGCATCATGGACGACGAAACATATGTGAAGGCCGACTTCAAACAGATCCCCGGCAACCTGTTTTCACGGCCAAGGATAAGTTCAGCGTTCCGGAGCATGTCCGCACTCAGAAGATGTCCAAATTTGCGAAGAAATTCCTGGTTTGGCAAGCCATCTGCACGTGCGGGAAGCGGAGTGTACCTTTCGTGACCCAGGACACGATGAACGGACAGGTGTACATAAAAGAGTGCCTCCAGAAGCGGCTGCTTCCTCTCCTGAAGGCCCACAACGTCCCAACAATCTTCTGGCCGGATTTGGCCTCATGCCACTACTCCAAGAACGTGCTGAAGTGGTATGCGGACAATAAGGTCAATTTCGTGCCGAAAATGTTCAACCCTCCCAGCACTCCGGAGCTCCGCCCCATCGAGAAGTACTGGGCGATTATGAAGCAGCACCTTCTTAAATGACCTAAGGTAGTGAAGACAGTGGAGGAACTGAAGAAAGTATGGGTTTACATGCAAAAAACGGTTGATTCACAGATTGTGCAGAATCTTATGGCCGGGGTTAAGGCCAAGGTGCGGGCATTTGCGTATGGACTGTAAATAAAATACGAGTAAAATGGTAAAATGAAGTTTAATAGTTGTTTCTCAATCCCTGAAAATTTGATGGCAATCGGATGAAAACTCGAATTTTGCGAATCAATTTTGTGTGTGGCAATTTCATCGTGGACACCCTTTATTTGAATTTGTAGTCAAAGGAACGTGTAATAGTCTTAATTACATTTTATGTCTTGTTAAAAGTGCCCAATACTCGGATTGCACCACCGAGGATGAAGCGCGCATAAGTAAAACATGGTTAATCTTAATTTATGTGAATTTGATTTTCTATTTGATGTTCTATGGTTTGAATTGGTTAGGACTAGGGTTCTGATGCATGGTCAGTATCGGAGTCATTGTTTGTTTTGTTTGCAACGAATCCGGTTTTGACTGATAAAGGGGCGCGCCTTTGAAGAGTGCTTTCACCCTCAAATAGCGGAAATTTTCAAGTAAACCTGATGCATTGCCAACAAAACAAACAATGACAACTGTAACAACACCGAATACTTCATCATTTCTCAATAGTGATGAAGTAACTCGACATGAACTAAACAAAGGATATGAGATGTACTACTATAGATCAAATTACTGGTCGCAGTGGTTGATGTCTCGAACAGACGACAAAAAAAGTATCATCAGCAGGTTGGTAACTGTTGATGAAACTTTTTTTTTGACACCAAAAATCCTTCCCATTGCTCTCACGTTTGTGTTTTTGGTCAGGAATGAGCATGCGTAGCACCCAGCGGCAGAATAACTTTTTCATATGCAGAATCTTGCCCAAAATATGGCGAGTGCGTTCAGTACCAATCTTTGTGGCATCTCGCACCTTGATTTTAAGGTCAGCCAACTCGAACTTTTTTGACATTGTCCTCTGTAAAAAATAATAATTTATGCGAGAACGAAAATCGTTTTTATCCATATTCAACATGATGTCAAACACTTAAGCGACAATCAGCTGCCAAAACAAAACTAAGGGCAGTATTGCACTAAAATTTGTCGGGTATGCCTAAACATGGACGGAATACAAGGAACTTTTACCTTTTTTGCAGTAGCATCGCATTTTGGCGATCAAGGAGGTTACTTTTCACCCCACCTAGTATGTTCGTTGTCTCCTGTCAGCCGATGAGCTGTAATCGTAGTTTCGTCGTGGAACGCTAATCTGTAGCAGTGCACCCAGCAGCAACAGTCATACGTTTATATAGGTGTTCTAATAAAAATCACGAAAATCAGGCTGAAAATTTTAGGCTGCCAAAGTGTACTACCCCCTTAAAGTAAGGTTGACAGAAGGGATCTTTTACCACCATGAGGTAGCGATTTCGATGTTTGCACGTAGACTCGTTATATTTCAGATGTGTTTTGTCATCTCAATCAGCTACACAATCGTTATCACTATGAGTTTTAAAACATTGGACAATATTTTTCATACATTTCATAACTTAGCAGCAAATTAATATGCTATATTTTTTTTATTTTTCAGGTATGTTTTCATTGTTATGAATAGAATAGTTGATTGTTGGTAAGTTATCCATACAGTTTGACAAAACCTTTTTTTTCTATATTTGTTAATGAAAATCGATCATTTTGAAGTTAATTTAAAATTTTCATACAACTCAATTATGTTACTCATCCTCACTGTAAACCACCCTAATATTTGGTCCAAATGTTGCTCTATCAGATCCAATTTGCATGTACTCAAAATAATTGCAGATTTTGCAGAAATTAACCTGAATCTTGTCTGTTGAAATAAAGACTGAGAATATTGCGCATGCAAGATTACAAACAATTACGCTTTTTACACTTCCTTTGGCTCGAACTTAAACGACAGATAATTTAACGCGCCAGTTAAAATACATTTTTTTCTGTGTATGGTTAACAGTCTCAGATTGGGTGGAATTTGGCGCTTAGACCATTTATTTATTTATCCATGAAAATTGTCACCATATTGAACTAATTTTTCTCCTTTGCTGCTAAATATCTTTACGTATGAAGCACGATTGGGCAACATGTAACCAAGTCAGGATCATAAAGGAAATCCAGAGGCCTAGGAAGATAGGTTTCGGTAGTCTCATAAAAATTGCTAAATTATGATTTCAACAGAACCTAGAAGAGTTCTTCGTGCAGCATATCAACATAAACATGCGCACAGCAAAATCTATCCAAAGCAAAACTCACTAAATCCGAAAAAAATAATCATCGTAAAGGGTGTCCACGATGAAATTGCCGCACACAAAATTGATTCGCAAAATTCGAGTTTTCATCCGATTGCCATCAAATTTTCAGGGATTGAGAAATAATTAATAAACTTCATTTTATCATTTTATTCGTATTTTATTTACAGTCCATACGCAAATGCCCGCACCTTGGCCTTAACCCCGGCCATAAGATTCTGCACAACCTGTGAATCAACCGTTTTTTGCATGTAAACCCATACTTTCTTCAGTTCCTCGACTGTCTTCACTACCTTAGGTCGTTTAAGAAGGTGCTGCTTCATAATTGCCCAGTACTTCTCGATGGGGCGGAGCTCCGGAGTGTTGGGAGGGTTGAACATTTTCGGCACGAAATTGACCTTATTGTCCGCATACCACTTCAGCACGTCCTTGGAGTAGTGGCATGAGGCCAAATCCGGCCAGAAGATTGTTGGGACGTTGTGGGCCTTCAGGAGAGGAAGCAGCCGCTTCTGGAGGCACTCTTTATGTACACCTGTCCGTTCATCGTGTCCTGGGTCACGAAAGGTGCACTCGCGCTTCCTGCACGTGCAGATGGCTTGCCAAACCAGGAATTTCTTCGCAAATTTGGACATCTTCTGAGTGCGGACATGCTCTGAACGCTGAACTTATCCTTGGCCGTGAAAAACAGGTTGCCGGGGATCTGTTTGAAGTCGGCCTTCACATATGTTTCGTCGTCCATGATGCAGCATTCAACTTTCGTCAGCATGTTGAGGTACAACTTCCTGGCACGGGTTTTGGCGGACTTGTTCTGCTTCTCGTCGCGATTAGGGGCCTTTTTGTACCTTGAACGTTCGAAGCCCAGCCTTAGTTTTGGCCTTCTGGACAAAACTTCGGCTTAGGTGCAGCTTCTTAGCTACATCCCGAACGGAGGCGTTCGGATTTCGGTTGAAGGCCCCAACTACGCGGTTGTGATTTTTGGTGTTGTACGGAATACTTTTTCCTTCACTTCTGGGCTTCCGATCGGTGGTCAACCGTTCCTCGAACCGCTTAATCACTCGCGACACCGTGGAATTCGCGATTCCCAACGTTTTAGCGATGGAACGATGCGAGAGATCCTTGTTCTCGTGATGAATGCGCAAGATTTTATCACGCACGAGCTGTTCTTTCGACTCCATTTCCGCGAGTTTTGATCACAGGACTTTAAAACTTGCAGGATGTAAATAATGCACTATGAACTAAATCCACCCAAATTTTCATTAAATTCTACCCAACGGTTAAAAAGTTAGAGCAATTTCATAGTGTGACAATTTCATCGGACACCCTTTAACAAAGGGTTAATGTATAACTTTCTTTAAATCAAAATACTATTATTCGGAAGCATTTAAAAAATCCATTTTATCAAAATCTTTGATTTTGTTTGACTCTCCTTCCGATTTCCCATAGGCTTCGCTTTCACAATAGCCCAATTTCTTTAAATTGGACGAAGTTCTGGGGTGTTCGGAGGGTTCCAGTTCTTTGGTACAGATGGGAAATAATGTGTTCTTCTAAACGAGAAAAACAGGTCAAGATTTCTTGAATATGTTTGTTTTCGTGTTATGAATAAACAATATTTATGAGATCATGAACTATTTTCCCGCCGCAATGAACTCATGAATAAATCGGGTCAAAACCATGAGCTGAATTCCTGACACTGAATAATGTATTCATAAAACTGGGAAATCTACTTTATTGACTCTTGATGTAACAAAAATAAATCCACCTCAAGAATTCGAACAAAGTCTTGATGTGGAGAGCTGTGATAGTTATTCTTGAAAAACTCTGACTAATGAAGCTGATTACGCAACTAAAGATTGGAGGCAAAACAAGACTTCCTAGTCAGTCAAGGGGATTTCCTCCTTGCCCTATCCTGCATGGGGTAGTATGACAAAGGTTTATGTGCCTGATCGGATACTACCGTTTAAATGCCCCTCCGCTCGTTTTCAAACTTGTATCTTTCAATTTCAAAGCCTGCCGTTGCCCAATACGGAACTATCAACACACTTTCTCTTCATGTCTATTCGTTCTAGCAATATAATTACTGTCCACTCCTAGCGCTTCGCATGGCGATGAGAAATTATCTGCTTCTGCAAACTTCATCAAAGACTTCCTATGTTGATGACTCACATTTGTTATTTCAATAATGAAACCATGAAAAAGAGTCATGAATTCATAAAATAAGATGAGAGTTCGGTTTATGATTTTTTTATTCATGAAAACAGAAACGAATTTGTCTCCGTGCAATGTTGACGTTGTTTGCTACATACCACATCAGAGCCGTTTTATCATAATGGCAAGACGCCAAATCAAGCCACAACAACAGAGAACTCGTGTCAACCTTGCCACGTTGTAATGCGTTTACAACTCAAGACTGCTTGAAATCTGCTTTTACGTTTGTTTCATCATCCATAACCACGCAGTCAAATGTTGTTAGCAATTTGTCGTGCAGTTTTCAAACTGGTTTCCTGCTTCTCGTTCCTGTTTTTTAATACCTTTTAATATCTCGAAAGCTAAGGTTCGGGTTCTGCTTAATCAGCAGAAGCACTGCATCCAGCTTGGATTTGAAGTTGGCGTTCCGCTTGCCGCCAGATCCCACACAGATAATAAGAAACATTGAATTTTCTGCGTTTTATAATGCACATGGAATGGAAGTGCAAGATTTGGCAGAAAACGTTGGAATTTTTAATGTACATTTAAGTCAGATAACACCTGAATCTAGCCTGTTGTATGAAAGATTGCAAACATTGTTGTATGGCGCATGAAAGTATGCAAGCAATTTCGTTGTTCACGCCTCCTTTGGCTTGGAATTAAACGAAAGGAAATTTTACGCGCCTGTATAAATAATTTTTTTTCTGTGTAGTTTCCGATCGAGAGTCAACTGATCCCGGAAGCGTTTCAATACGCTACTTAGTATTGAACGAGGGACTCCGGGTGATTTTGCCATTCATGATGCGACATAGACTTATTTTCCGCATTTGTGTAAAAATTTAGATCTTTCGACTGCATTTTCAAAACAATGCTCTTATGATAGCAAACCGTACGTCAAAACGTTCCACACACACAATGACATTGGCGTTTAACCTTTTTTGTGATATCTTCATGCTGGCAAACAAAAATGATGTGGCTAATAAACCATGGCTAGTTTTTACAGAGCGCATACCTTATATATTATTAGATTTACAACTTTCGCATTTTGAAAATGCGTTTCGGCTCATATCGATACAAATGC
>JASCZW010001386.1:0-97045 GCA_034211315.2 Aedes japonicus | reverse complement strand
CCACCATATATGGCTGATCTTCCGCCTGCCCGCCTCACCGCTTACTCAAGGCCATTTATGCATGTGGGAGTGGACTATTTCAGGCGGATAGAAGTCGTCGTTGGAAGGAGAGTAGATAAGCGGTGTTTGGCCGTGCGAGCAATCCAAATAGAACTAGTACATTCGTTCGTGCATCATGGCGATCCGCAACCTCATTGCACGCCGTGGTACACCGATAAAGATCAACAGTGTCCGTGGAACGAACTTCTTCGGTTCTAGTCGGGAACTGAAGCAGGCAAACGAGGCAATTAATCGCGACAATCTCATGGGGAGTTTGCAAGATCTAGAATCGAGTTGGTGCTCAACCCGCTGTCGCCACACATGGGTGGAAGCTGGGAGTGGTTGACTTTGTGTGTCTATTGAAGAGGACGAAGTACTTCGCAATTTGCTGGCCGAAGTGGAGGACACTGTCAATTCGAGGCCACTAACATATGTGTCAAAAGACGGTCCCAGCGTCATTTCCTGCTTGGGTCGTCCAATGGTTCTAAGCCACTGATTAATCTCGACGACAGCGGTATGGTCCTCAGGCAGGATTGGTACACGTCGCAAGTACTCACCAACCAGTACTGGAAACGCTGGATATCGCTGGTTATCAGCACCAAGACCAGTCAGGACGGACAGGTTCGGTCTGCAACAGTGAAGACAGTGAGCGGTGTAACGAAGCTGGCTGTATTAGACGTCCGGTGCGACGAAGGGTAAGCCAAACAGGAGCTTGGCGTACCCTGGGGGGAGTATTGGTCACACTGGCCTAAGCGCACTTACCGTTGGGTACACTCCCGCTTTACTTTACTCAATTTTTGAGTACAATTGTATGCTATTTCTATTTCTCTCACGGAAATGTTACTCAATCTTCAAAAATTGAGTAAAGTGAAGCGGGAGTGTATCTACGAGTGTCGGCACATCCCTGCAGTGAGTCGACACAAAGTGACAGCGGAATGTCAAATAGATCTGTCAAAGCTGGTGAGTACGGGAGAAAAAAAAGACAAAACAAAAAGAAACAATATTAAAGTGTCATCTTTTCGGCGTTTCACAGAAAGTATTTATTGCCGTAAATTTTGATTTTGTTGAGTCTATCTTAAGCTAGTGAATCTTAGTGCTAGATACAAAATACCACCTTCTGAATATTTTTTTGTCAGTCAAAATCAGTTTAATCTAGCTTAAACATAACTTACTATTTATTATTCACATAAAAGGTTACAAAGAACAAAAGCATCTCCATAGTGCTTCTAGCTCGGCTTATAGCGAAGCTTCAAACTACAATCGGTGAGTATATTATAAAACTATTCATTTCTTCGAAATATCTTATGGAAATTACTATGCTGGATACAAAACAACATAACTCGGAGAACGAACTCTAATCGTTATTTACCTAAAGGACCTAAACGTAAGTTCTAAAAGCCTAAGTAATAATTTAAATCCGAATCGATCTTACGTGCTGTTATGAATTTCAAGAAGCACTTGAATTATTTTAAAATATTTTTGCTAATAATAAACCCAACAGCGGGAGATAATTTCTAACCCGTGTTAGGCAGTATTAGGAGAGGGACAAATCGCTAGAACTAGAAAAAAAGCAACAGGTAGTATAAGAGCCCGATCGGTTGCACAACTTTTTGCCAGTCAAGGGGATTTCCTCCCCCTTGCCTACCCTGCATGATGTAGTATGGCAAAGATCGGATACTTCCGTTCAATGCCCTCTACTCGTTTTCAAACTTGTATCTTTCAATTTCAAAGCCTGCCGTTGCCCTATATGGAACTTTCAATACACTTTCTCTTCATGTCTATTCATTCTAGAAATAAATAACCGTCCACTCCTAGTGCTTCGCATGGAGATGAGAAATTATCTGCTTCTGACAAACTTTATCACTTAAATTATGCTAGTATTTATAAATTGATGTAAATTAATACCTGTTAAAAATGGCAGCCCTAAGTTTGCACCTTTAAACTGAAGAAATGATCCATTAAAAATTGAAATTCATTCCATAAAAAACGTATTCATGACCCATTAAACTCTGGTCAATATCCATAATAAAATGGATATGATGCCATAACATTTATCAATGTGATCCGTAATTTATATAAAATTTAGCAATAAAATATCAAAAATGTACCGTTATATATCTAGGGAATATGATCAGTGAATTGTACGGATTACCTATAAACATATAGCAAATGTTCCATAAAGGTTCAATATCATTCCTTCAAATCTGTAAAATTGATCCTTGGAATGTAACGTTTGTGAACTTAAATATATACACATGATCAATAAATGATTGATCCAATCGTCAATGATCCATGATAAGTTTTGAAAAATTAACCATAAGCTTCTAAATATGGCCTACAGGAAATAAACTTTGGGCATTTAAAATAATATGTAGGATCCATAAATAGTAGCAGAGTTATTACAACGTTGGGTTTAAATTTTTCAAATTTTGGCTACAGGAAATCGACTGTTGCTACTACTCAGATCTATTAACATGTCCGTCTCTTTAGCTATGCGGCTCAAATATTACTGTTAAGGAAGGATTGTTTTAGATGATTTTTCAATTTTTCAGAGAGCTGATTTACTCGCGGTTGCATCGACTGTACTTTTACGAGCCGCAACTGCGACACATGTTTCCCAATAAATTTATGAATTAAAGAAGAACTAGTGCATGTGAAAAGAACTGAGAAGATTTTCCTATATTGATCTCATCACTTTGCAATTCATCCTACTTGAAATTAAACAATGAACAGGTGACAGGATTCGTTAGTAATGTTTGTTTTTGTTATTAACCTCGGACCTAACTATAAAAAACATCCTCCGTTTGCATTATACCGGGCAAATGCTTGAATCAGTCGTTAAATTGAAGACGATATCGCAAACTTCGACCGCTTTCTACTTCCTTAGTTCTTCAATCCTCAACTGCTCAGCAGAGCAACATTGATATTTCTAGCACTTGAAGTACACCATAACAAATCGTGGCTACTGTGTCACATTGTACAATATAGTGTGTCTAACTGAGGAGCTGTTTGATTTTTTTTTTTTTTTTTCTGAAAACCAATGTTTGGAAAAATTGTAGTTGAGAAAATTTTCTATATGAATAATTTGCTACGGATCATTTATGAGTTTATTGATTATTTATAATTTTGGATCATGAACAATTTATTTATGGAACATTTTCAATAATTTATGAATCATGTGCACGTATTTTAGTGCACAAATGTTACATTCTGTGGATCAATATTACAACTTTAAGGAATGATATGTGAACCTTTTATGGAACATTCGCTATATGTTTATGGGTAATCCATACAATTTTATTGATCATACCCTAGATATATAACGGTACATTTTGACATTTATTGCTAAATTTTGTATAAATTATGGATCCACATTGATTAATTTTATGGATCATATCCATTTTGTTATGGATATTGACCAGAGTTTTATAGGTCATAGATGCGTTTTTTGTGGAACGATTTTAAGTTTTTAATGTATCATTTATTTGTTTTTATATGCAAAAGTATGTGTGCCGTTAAAAATCCTACATCCTACAGGAAAATTGTATTCTCGCAAAAACCGAGTAAACGCGTTTTATTGCCATCAGTGGAGAATATTAATACCAGAAAATTACCGTCGAAAACGAATTTTCAACAAACCATTTAATACAAACATTTTCCTTTCCAGCGTTCAAATTATATTAATTCAACGACTACGAGCGCCTCCATCCCAGATGTTGAATTTGCTCTAGCCAGCCATTTTCAGACAGTGGTGCCATTTTGAAAAGTGTGAAATCATTCTACAAGATTGCGCAGCACCATAATCTAACTCTAAGACCAGTAGGTCCAATACAAATACGATTTTTTCTTGGCTCAGTCAGTACTAGCACATCGGTCTCAAGCTCAATAATGCGCCCCCAAGAATGTACTCACACGAACACACTCTCAAATATTCTGTCAAAATAACACAGCAAATCAAAACAAAGGCACACATATGTGTAGCAAGGTGCTGTCTTCAAGGTGTAATTCGGACCAAGGGGTTGTACAACAGTGAACCAATTTCAAATCGCTAGTTGCATATTGATTGTTGGCAGCACTGCAAAATTGAAAAACAATCTTATTTTAGACTCAAATTAAGCACGGTTTGTATCAAATGTTTCATGAAAGAGTGCCACCTGTTTTCAAGGTGCCCGCGATTTTCTAACCAACTTAAAAGTAGCTTTTTTGAATTAAAACTGAAAATATTACTTCCATACGAAACTTCAAGTCAATAGCCGTTAAGCTAGACGATTTAAAAAAAAAAAATCATGAACAAATCAGGGATGGTTTTTGGAAAATTTTCAACCATAATTTACTTGCAAATCGACACAGCCTACTTGGCCATTCATGGTTAAAGTCGTCACCAATGTAGAATTTTGCACGTACAAATCGGTTGGAAAATTTCGAGATTTTCGCTTCTGTTGGTGGTCTAAGATCGATCTTGCATTTTGCAGTGTAGAACTGATGATTTGGAATCTGAATAAAGTCCTCCTTTATGTAGGTCTCACCGTCTTTTACGGAGCAGGGTTTTTTCGTCAGCATTTGCATATCAAACTAACGTGCCCGTAAAAAATACAGGGTGAGTGTAAATTCCTGCCAGTGAAGTATATCATAAAAATGAGAAGCTTGCATGAATTTTCATTTTCATTGTATTTCCTGATTGGTGTATCTTTAACATTTGTCTTAATTTAGTTCAGTTCAAATCTTTCTCCTCGCCTTAATTGCCAGCCGCATACACACTCATTTTTTTTCGCTGGAAATCAGCAAAATTTTACTGTATTTTGCCGAGCTGTAAAACCAGCAATCTATCCAGCAAAATTAATGTTACTGTTATTCCAGCAAAAACAAATTTCATGAAACTGACAGCACTTCACTGTAATTTCAGCAAACTTGCTTGCTGAACGATCAGCAAACCCACAATCCTCGTAATTTGCTGTATTGCCAGCAATGTTTTTGGCGCTGCTGAAATGTCAGTGCAATGTTTACTAAATAAATATTCAATCTAAAATGAAACAATAAATAAAAATAAAGCTGAGGCAACTTTTTCGGACATGTATATATTGACAAATGCATTCAAGTTAATAAAGTTAATCAATCTTTGCTTACATTCACAATCAACGATCCAATTTGAGGAGTTTACTGCAGATCCATTTTTATTCAATATAGCTCATATGAATGTATACATAAATGCAAATCCAAAAATAAGTATAAGAAAAAAAACAGTATCAGTTTACTCCCACAAATATACTTATATTTGACAGGTTAAAAGGGTTACTGGGATTTCAGCAACATTTTTGACATTTGGTGTTTTTCAGTTACTGGTAAAAGCAATTGCTGGATTTCAGCAAAAAAGGAATTGCTGGTTAAAAACCAGCAAATCATTTTGCTGAAACGAAAAAACAAAATTTGGTGTGTACGTTTTTGGAAAGCGTCACAGCTGGCATGCACGATATCTTGAGGCATTTCGTTTCATAATTTCACCAAAAGTTTGCCAGCATGTAGCCCTATGCATAGAAGTCGAGAGGATTTAAATCAGGTGAAAAGGCAGGTTTTTTTTTCGACGAAATAAAATCAGGAAAATTGTTCTCTCACCAAGCCTGTGTAGCTTTCACCTGGTTGTACGGTGAAGAGTCTTGTTGGAATCAGTATGATGCATTCTTGTAGTGATTCTTGACGAGGGGAGCAAATGGCTCTTCAATACATTGCCGATGTAATTGTTCCTGTTGATTTTTACACCAGGTTCAATGAACAGTAATGGAACATCCCCAATTCATCATTCCTGAATCATTCTGGAACCTTTGAACAATCACACAGTTCGAAAAAAGTAGTGTGAGTTTCTTTTCAATGTCATGCACTTAAATGGAGCGTCACCGAACCTACAAATCAAATTTATAAACCGTGTAAAGTTTTGGGACATTTCATACACATAGTATACAAAAGCTTGTCTTTTTTGCATCTTTTTCATGCAAGTAGCTGCTTCGCGTGGAAGGAAATACAATTTTACATGCTCTGATATTAACTTCGCAATAAAAGTTCAGATTTTCTTTCTGCGTAGTTTATCATCAGAAATATCAGAAAGATGTGCTGCACCCGATTATTTTGCTGGTTGTGGTGATCCTGTAGCAGGAACATTTTTACGTTAGTAAACAGAGTTTAACAATCACCGTGTCGTTTCAGCAGTTTACAGCATCTTTCGGATCTTGCTACCTTCTGCTTTTCAGCTAAACCATGCACCTTTTGCTTTTTGTATGGATTCTGTCCAAGGTCGCCTTTCGAAATAGTGTTGAGTGCGATATTCCCAGTTCTTTGGCTATTTTTTGGCCAGACTTTCCAGGATTCCGCCGAGTCAGCTCTCTCAGTCGGCTTCCGGACACCTGAGAGTGCGTTTACGGCCAGGTCGGGGAGGTATTTCTCAACCACTGGTTTCTTATTAGCGTTTCATGGTGCGAGATGAATCATTTCAGCGCCAACATTAGATTAGGGCAAATCTGCTTTTGTAAACAATGGCTTTCGTAGCCATTTTCTCTTGAGCAAAAGGTCACAAATACAAATTCAGCACTTCTTAAGGAAGAGGAGTTTTATCTCTATCCGCTGATATATTCAAAGTTTTTTTTTACAAAAGCAGTTTCGCCCTAATCTAATGTTGGCGCTGATTTGTTTGTTCCGAATGGATTCAATTTCTTTAAAATAGTACACGGTCTAAAATGTTTCAAAAACAGACTTATCACGAGCTCCCTCCTTGCGTCCATGATTACCACGAGCCTCAAACGACTGAAAATTCAAAACAAACCTGCACGCCGTGCTGACATTTGAATGCACTCTTAAAGAAAAATGTGTAAACATACCTTTGATTAACCCATCCAAAATTACACCAAAGTAATACAGAACTTAATCCACGCATAGATTCAAACATTTTACCAAAGAGAACAGACATTGATGCCCGTATACTTTTTTTTGAAAAACGTGTGTAAAAGTTAATATGGGCAGCCGGTATAAGTAGACAGTCAAGAGAAAAAATTCAGGTTATGTGCTAGGCTTTTTATTGATAAACATTTACATGACAGTTATCACACAACTGCAGCGCCACGTACCAGGAGCATAACGACATACATTTGAAATGTCGGTTAAATACTTATCACAAGTAGCAGACCGAAGATGAACTTCTGTTCTCTGTAATTTTACCTCAAAGGCAAAAAAAGTTGTAGCTATTTGCTTCTTTTGCAATTTTAACTTGTACCTCCTTCAGCAAATTACTATCCTTTTAAATTATATAGGGCATGTGTCCCTTGACTCAGCCTATTATGCAACCAGCGATCACATTTTTTATTATAACTCATAAAGTTTTTAAGCTGTAGGCGAAAGTCAACTAGTTACACACTTGCAAAGATAAGTTTGATATGACATTTTGTAGCATGTATCACTAAAAGTTACACAACTATTTTTATAATGCCATAAACTTTCGAGGGATGTGGATTTAATGTTGGTCTATAGGCACCAAATTGGGTCTATTCGTGGATGCAACTTCGTCCCATTCGATAGATTTATTACTAAATGCTGTCTTTGTACGGTTTTTTTTCTAATTTTATGAATTAAGGCATTGTAAGCTGTACTGGATTTACTTAATACAACATTTCACAAAACAAACTAAAGTAAAGTGCCTCGAAACACTTAAGCGGTGTTCATTTATGATTTATCAGCCGCTCAATAATGAAAACATTATAATTCACTATACAATGATTTTGTTCCTACGGTTTGTGTTTAGATGAGCCACTTGAACATAAACAACCGCAAATTCATGCATTTCAACTTGAAATTTTACCAATAACAACCTTTTTACTACGTTATTGATTCAACAGGCCATAGATGGGAACATACAGAAAAATATGTCCCCAACATTGGGTCTACGATTTTCTTGTAAAATCATTGTTATTTTAGCTATGTGAATAGTTAGTTTGTAACTATTTTCTGAACATCCAGACTGCATTACTTGCTTTATCGATTCAATTAAGCCAAATATTGATCATTTGAAGATCATGTAGATCATCTGTTCAGCTTAACCAGTGAAATCATGATGCCCCAAAAGTTCAAGAAATCGATAATTACGCGGAAGTGAGCAACTATAAGTTGATTAATATTGTCTCAATTGCTTCGGATTACATCGGTCAATCTAATAGCACCATGATTTTGTTGATTATTGCTAAATTAATGACACTTTTAGTACATAGGCCGAATGAAGGAGCTAGGCTAACATTACATCCTCTTACCCTATACAATGCAGCGATTCCACGGGAAAAGAATAGAGTTGAAAAAAAAAGTTGTCCGATTTTGCTCAAAATCGCTTGGTATGTTCTTTATCGAAAATAATAAGACCGGTATTTTTTTATTTTTTTATTAGGGTGACCATGTTCGATATAGGGTTACCAGAAAAATCGACATTTTGCGAAATTTTTTATTTTTGAAAAATCATAACTTCTGAACCGCTGCATCGATTTTGAATATTTTTTCAGAAATCGAAAGAATATTACATCTTGTTTTTATTAAAAATACTGATTTAAATAATTAATGTACTCAAATTTGCTAAAATGGTCAATATATTTGTTTTTTTTATGATTTTTCAAATGTTGGACAACAACGACTATTTATTTTTATATTTTTTTATTAAAATTCAAACATTTTTACATAACATATCAAAAAATCTCAAATGTTCATTGAGCCGTTTTTGAGTTAAATTTTTTGAAAATTTCAAGTTTTTTGTCTATACACACATGGAATGAGCATCATTTTCCATCTCTTCAAAATAACTGCGGGAATCATTTCATTGAAGTTATCAAACTTATTCCTAATAAATTCATGATAACCATGTTTACAAATCTAGTTTTATTTGTGAAGTATTGTACTCATCAAAAGTAGGGGAGGCTGGTTCAATTCTGACCCCATTAAATGTAAGAACTATAAATCAGCCTCAAATTGTTTAAAAGCAGATACCAACATTGCTAGGGTTTACTCAGCCATGGTTTACGCTATAACTGGAGCCACAATGATCCGTTAGCGTCCAAATTCAGCATGAGTGCTCATAAGGATGGCAGAGGCACACATTCCGAATTTGAGTTGTAGCGTAAACCACGACTGAGTAAATTTAACTCATATTTTGAATTATTCCACATTAGGGTCATTTTAAGTGAACCGAACCGAAACTAGAATACAAATTTTTTTAGCGTGTAGAACATTTTTTCTCAAATATTGTAAATTTTGAAGTCCAAAAAACACAATTTCTTCTATATTTAGTGATCGTCAGTCGGTGCGAATCAAAACAAACCCAAAAAAAGGAGAGAGTTCCTCTCCCATGTGCGCATCAGTAAACAGAGTGCACACAATAGATCGCTAGAATAACTATACAAGCCACAGTGGTACATGAGCTGTCTTCCAACCGGACATTTTTGCCTGTTGAAGTGGCAGTTATGTCCGTGCTTCTAACCTACCCTGCAGTGGGATGTTAGGCAAAAATGTCGTTGGTTCGAGTACCACTGTACACATGCCCTTTTCGCTCAATTTTCCTAAAACATCTGCTATGTTTCCGAGCCTGCCGCACACTAGCGGAACTATCAAAAACTTTCTCTTCATATCTTTCAATTCTAGCCAAAAACATTGTTGTTCACTCTTGGTGCCTCATGGTGATGAGCGAACATCTCCTTCAACATCACAATTTCTTCTACCAATGCAGTAAACGTTGAATTTCTTTGTGTAATGAAAGCTTTCCATTGGTATTAATAAAAATTTGGCAAACCAGCGCTGTCTGAGAGAATCTTGGGAGGTCGGAATTGGCCACAGAGTCGGGATTGGACCAGGCTCCGCTATATTGAGGAATTGGAGCTCAAATCTCAAAGCCTTAGACTACAAGCAAGGGTTTTCTCAGATTACCTTCAATTAAACTCAGCATTTAATTTGATTATTTAATTATTTTTATTTTTCATAATTCATCAAAAAAAAATAAATTACAAAGCAAAATTCTAACAATTTAACGCACTTTTCTTTATCTGAAAATGAAAACCGATCCACGATAATGTAATTTTCATTTTGTGGCTTAAAATAATGAAACGATTGTGTCGTTTTACAGGAGTACAATGGTTCTTTATTTTCTTTTCCATTGCATTGTAGTATTTTTCCGAGAAAAACAAGTAATATATTTTGGAATCTACTTAAGAAACAGTCCAAGAGTAAAGTTCGTATGCAGTTGTAATATGATGGCCTTGTTAACTTGCTTTTGAAGCGTTTCGCTTTAAAACGCCTCTTCAAGCGTCACAAGGCCCTTTTCCATGGCAAGTGGCAAAAAAGTTCCACTCTGCATTAAGACCGAAGTCCTTGTACATGTGGCACAAATTGAAAGCAGTCATCTTATTTCTGTATTGACTGCCTTCATTAGAAAAAAAAATATGGATATTTTTCAGGTAAGGTAGCTTTTTTAAATGAAATTCACACAATTTGTTATAAACAGCCGAGCCGCAACATGGTTATGTTTAGTAAATTCTGCGATTGCTATGATGCTTGTAAAGCGTCCAGAATAACAAAAGAGTAATTTTCAGAGAAGTTAACAATTACAATGCAGTCAGTTGCTTCCAAATTAATTTTAAGTTGTTTCAAGTAGTTACCTTGTTGCTTTGCAATAAAATTATGTGGAGATAATTCGCTTAATTTTTCTAAAAATGTTTCCACAAACTCTTCTGCATCCATTCGCATTGAATTTAGATGACAACAATCTGTTTGCTTCTATTGTTTAAATTCTAAGGAATCGATGTTTTCAAGAAAGTTCATCAGGTCATTTATCCAGTGTCTGCGTACCCGGGCAATGATCACAGATTTTCAACCAACATTTCTCCGTAAGATTTCATGGTACGTTTTAAAATGGTTAGGAATAAGTTTCTCAACCTTAAGGGTTTTAAACATTAATTTAACATTCTGATGATAAATGCATACGCAGACAGTATGCGTTGCACTTGAACCAGCCAGAATACAATTTTTTGGGCGGCTACTGAAAAACATTGAAAATCCAATTTTATAAGTAGGATATTGCACTTTGAATATTAAACACGGTTCAGAAACGGTGAGTTCTTGAGTTTCACATTCTAGATTAACTGCACTTGGAGTTGCTGGCTCGTTTTCTTTCTTGATAAAGCGATAAAGTCTGTAATAGCAGGTATTACAAAAGTAGGAATAGCTTTTATCCAACTTTGTTCTCCTTTCCACTGCATAACCATATAGTTTAGGAGTAGGTTTCCTGTAACTATTAATCTAAACATGGCAATTTGAGCAGTCATGCTTCATTGTATTAAACGTTTCTTTAGTAAGGTTTCAGTTCGGTTCACTCAATGTGGATTAATTCAAAACATGAGTTAAGTTTACTCAGTCGTGGTTTACGCTACAACTCAAATTCGGCATGAGTGCCCCTGCAATCCTTATGAGCACTTATCAAGTATTTGGACGCTAACGGACCATTGTGGCTCCAGTTATAGCGTAACCCATGGCTGAGTAAACCCTAGCAATGTTGGTCTCTGCTTTTAAACAATTTGAGGCTGATTTATAGTTCTTATATTTATTGGGGTCAGAATTGAACCAGCCTCCCCTACTTATGATGGGTACAATACTTC
Source organism: Aedes japonicus (assembly GCA_034211315.2). Lineage (NCBI taxonomy): Eukaryota > Metazoa > Arthropoda > Insecta > Diptera > Culicidae > Aedes > Aedes japonicus. The sequence goes on along the minus strand of JASCZW010001386.1, from coordinate 85,346 downwards.
ACAAATAAAACTAGATTTGTAAACATGGTTATCATGAATTTATTAGGAATAAGTTTGATAACTTCAATGAAATGATTCCCGCAGTTATTTTGAAGAGATGGAAAATGATGCTCATTCCATGTGTGTATAGACAAAAAACTTGAAATTTTCAAAAAATTTAACTCAAAAACGGCTCGATGAACATTTGAGATTTTTTGATATGTTATGTAAAAATGTTTGAATTTTAATAAAAAAAATATAAAAACAAATAGTCGTTGTGGTCCAACGTTTAAAAAATCATGAAAAACAAATATATTGACCATTTTAGCAAATTTGAGTACATTAATTATTTGAATCAGTATTTTTAATTAAAACAAACAGTAATAATCTTCCGATTTATGAAAAAAATTTCAAAATCGATGCAGCGGTTCAAAAGTTATGATTTTTCAAAAATAAAAAAATTTCGCAAAATGTCGATTTTTCTGGTAACCCTATATTGAACATGGTCACCCTAATAAAAAAATAAAAAAATACGGGTCTTATTATTTTCGATGAAGAACATACCAACTATTTTATTCAACTCTATTCTTTTCCCGTGGAATCGCTGAATGTCAATAAGCTTATTAACGTTAACGTTTATTTTTAACTTTTTAAATTTTACTAATCAACACTTATTTATTCTGGAAAAAGAAGTAATCACTTTTGAAAACAACAGTCTCCAAAACAGAAACACACAATAAAAACAAACTACAGTTTTTTTTAACCAAACGAATACCACAATATTCCTCTAATTGGTCGCAGTGGTTTTCACGATTCTACAAAAAAAAAAAAAAACAAATGGATACGGTAGTCTGGAGCGATACACCTGGATATTACTATACGTATTGAGACAACATCGACCGGTGCATTCAGACAACCGCCACCAACACTGCACATCCACACGCATAGAACCCAGTAAATTTGCGTTGTGCGCGACTTTAGCACACGGTCGCATCGATAAGTAATGACTGACACAGATTCCGCCAGTTGCAGTCTGTATCACGCCGCGCACAGATGCACAACTAGTGCGTGATACCCGTTCCGGTTCGAATTATATCGCTTCATCGTTGTTCTAAGAACCCAACCTTTTCGAACCCAGCTCCTTACGGTAAAATTGGATTTTTACTGAAACTAAGTGAGTTGGACAACTTGTGATAAAGTGAAAATTTTCAAAACTTCTCCAAATGAACCTAGATGTTGTGAAATTTGTTCCCAGAACATTAAATCAATCCCGTTAGAGTCCGTAAATAGAATTTGACGAAGAAGAAAAGATACAAAATAAATCGGGAACGTCCAAGTGTGGCAGCGTTGTCGTCGTCGTGCGTCGCAGCAGCAAGAACAAGAACGAAAACAATTTGCAGTGCAGTGGAGACGCGTGGTTATTTACGAACCCAGAACTGAATACTGAACGACGGAAGGACGGAGGAGACGCAGTGCCGCTCAGAGTTGCATTCTTTTGGGTTTGTAAACAATACCTACCTCGGAAGAGCAGGAACGATGGAAACAAGAAGCGGTGGCCTCCAAAAATAAAGTGCCTTTGATGGTTTTGCGTACAGCCTTCAACTGTCGGTGGGGAAGACGGCGATTAAGATAGAATATGGCAAATTGGATCGCGGGGAAAGATGGTGTGGTGTCATGCAAGGTGGTGAAGTTTGATGGTGGAAAAGAGTTTTAATGGGGAAAGCTGGCATGGTTTGAAGGGAGCCGTGCGTTTTTGGAGTGAACCGTTCCTGCTCCAAGGATTTGGAGTAAAGTTGTCAAGGTGAAAGCGGAATGGTAAAGAATACAGATAATGTGTAACAACGTTATGATAAGGTGAGTTTGCTGATCTTTCATATACATGCGTTTGGGTATTTTTGGGTACTAGTTTAAAAACTATTTTCATATCATTTTTAATTGAGTCGCCTATGAAGTACGGTTTACCATACTATAATTTAAAAAAAAAAATAATGTTTCTCCGCTTCAAAATTGAATTTATCTATGGTAAACATCAAAAGTAACAGGAGTGCAATAATAATAAACAATAATTATTACTATTGAATTTTTGTTAACCGTATGCAAATTTTATCTTATTTCACAGCAAACATATGAAAATATACGTAATTCTAAAAATCACATTCCCTAGTGCACAAGCAAACCGTGAACATTGTTTCTTCTACGTTCCGCACTTTTGGAAGTTTTCCGAAGTTTTTTTTTTTTTTTTGTTGAACTTTTGTATTATACCCCTGTTTACTATACTAATTCGCATCTAAAAGCTAGATCACCATTTGTCAAGTGACCAGCCTAAGACGCGTCTCCCAGTCAGGCAAAATTGAGTTTATAAAACCCACCACCTTTCCATGATTTGCTGTCCAAATTTCTTTAGGTTGCATATAGCCACTGTACAGAAATTTAAGTCTGCTCTTGTACAAAGAATCACAACTGCAAAGCAGATGTTCCGAGGTTTCACGTTCCATGTTACAGAAACGACAGATATCATTCTGAACCTGGCCAATGTTTTTCAAATGATATCCACTCGGGCAATGTCCGGTTACTAGGCCAGTATAGGTACAAAGAACTCTCTTATTGAGCTCCAGAAGCTTTTTACTAATTGTAACATTTGGAATTATAAACCTTTTCGTTATAGAACACTTTGTGGTGACCAACCAATTGGTCATCACCCTTTGCTCTTCCCAAGATTTTAATTCCATTTTTATGGCACAGTTTGATATACCGCAGAATGGTTCTGGGCCAATAAACTGTGCATTTGAACCTTGTTTAGCAAGCTCGTCTGCCCTTTCATTGCCTTCAATGCCACAGTGTCCCGGAACCCAGAATAAATTTACCGAGTTCTCTTGGCACACCTTTCGCAATGAAAGAATGCATTCCCAGACAAGTTTGGATGTACATTTATAATTACTTAACGCTTTGAGTGCCGCTTGGCTGTCTGTAAAAATACAAATATTTGCATATCTATATTTTCGCTTCAGACAAACGTTAACACATTTTATTATAGCAAAGATCTCCGCTTGGAAAACCGTTGGATAGTTTCCCATCGCCACTGAGATTTCTACCCCAGGGCCGAAGATTCCTGCTCCCGTTTTTGTTCCAATTTTTGAGCCATCTGTGAAGAATTTTATGTAGCCATGACGAACAGTGGGACCCCCGACTTCCCAATCTATACGTGACGTTTCACATATCTTGTAAGGGATGTCATGGTTTTCCTCAGGTTTCATCCAGTCTCCATTCATTACATCACTGGCCCAATTTGAAAGCTTATTGAAATGCTCAGGTGACCGACTAATTCACCAGACATGAAAGTTTTCAACCGTTTAAGTCTAAGCATACTCTTTTCCGCTTCTAGTTGCACGTATTCGTGCAAAGGCGTAGAATTGCATTCAACGCATTTGAAGGAGTGCTGCGCATCGCTCCCGTTATAGCAATGGACACTAGCCGTTGAAGTTTTATAAGCTTTTTCTGTGCAGTAGCCTCCCACACAAGGGAAGCATACGTTACTTTTGGACGTATTATGGATGTATAAATCCACATTATCATTTTTGGTCTTAGACCCCATTTTCTGCCAAATGTTTTTGAGCATATCCAGAAAGCACTGGTTGCCTTACCGATCACACACTCAAGATGAGCATTCCAGTTCAGTTTGGCATCCAGTATCACTCCTAAGTATTTAACCTGTTCACTGAGATGGATCTTTAATCCTCCTAGCTGAAACGCTTTTAGACTAAACTTCCTTTTTCTAGTGAAAGGTACAATTACTACTTTTGCTGGATTAATGCTAAGGCCCTCCTTGATACACCAAGACTGGGTAAATTTTAGGGCCCATTGCATTCTTTCTGAAATAATGTTGTCAAATTTTCCCCTCACTATAATGACTATATCGTCTGCAAAACCTACAACCTCGAAACCTTTTTCCTCTAAGCTTCTTAGAAGCTTGTCTACAACTAAGGACCACATAAGTGGTGAGAGGACTCCTCCTTGGGGACAACGTTTCGTTGCCCGTATTGTAATAGACGAACTTCCCAGCTCTGAAGGGATTTCTCTTTTTGCGAGCATGGTATGAACCCAGTTAATTATGTTCATGTCAAAGTTCCTTTTCTTCATGGCACGAGCCATAGATGAATAGGATGCATTGTCGAAAGCTCCTTCAATATCTAAGAAAGAACAAAGTGCTATTTCTTTTACCGATAGAGCTTTTTCTACCTTTGAAACCACACTATGCAGTGCCGTAACTGTTGACTTACCAGACTGGTAAGCAAACTGGAACTCAGATAGTGGATGCTTGTTCATGTAATTTGAATTGATATAATCATTCAACACTTTTTCCATAGTCTTTAATAGGACTGATGAAAGACTAATGGGTCTGTATGATTTAGGATGCGTCTTGTCTCGCTTTCCTACTTTAGGTATGAAGATAACTTTTACCTGTGTCCATGAAGTTGGAATATGGTTGAGTCTTAAACTTGCCTTAAAAATCTCAATTAATGGCAAGATCAACACTGCTTCGCCGTTTTGAAGTAATGCTGGAAATATCCCGTCCATTCCTGCAGATTTGTAAGGCTGAAAAGATCTCAACGCATTTTCTACCCTGGCTGTCTTAAAGATTTTGTCAGCCAAGTCATTTGCAGCAATTTACGCTCCAACAGGCATTTGAGATGTCCTTGTAGAACTTTTTTCACCTTCAAGTGATCCATCTCTGATTGGATCTACACACAAAACTGATCCAGGAAAATGTGTTTCCATAATCAGCTTTAACGTTTCACTAGGAGTTTTTGTAAAAACTCCATCCTCATTTTTCAGATTCCCAAGTTCAATTGTATGATCCTTTGCAAGAGCCCTCTGAAGTCTTGCGACTTCCAGACTATTGCTTATGTTTTCACACGTTAGAACCCAGGATCTTCTTTTAGATTTTCTTATTTCTTTATTGTACTCAGTAAGGGCACTCCTATAGGGGGTCCAATCTGAGGTTCTTTTCGCTTTATTAAACAACCTACGAGATGTTTTACGCAGACGTTCCAACTTAGAGTTCCACCACGGAACATCCCTGTTAGAGGACGATTCCTTGATAGGACAACTAATATGGAAAGAATTTAAAATCGTATCATTTACCTTTTGGGAAAATGATTCCAATTTCTGAACTGAATCAATCTTTCCACCTTCTGTAAATAACTCCGAGTTTAAATGTTGTGCATATTGATCCCAGTTTGTTTTTCTTGGATTTCGAAATGTAGTAGTTGACCGATTTCCTCCACTCCATTCGAACACAATGTGTCTATGATCCGACAATGACGTTTCCTCAGAAACTTCCCACGTATTTCAACGTTCATAAATTGCACTATTGCACAATGTCAAATCCAAGACTTCTTGTCTGATAGCATTTGAAAAGGTAGGTTTATTTCCCTTATTGCATATGTCTATATTATTTGATGACAGATATTCCAATAAGCACTCCCCTCGACTGTTGATATCCGTACTGCCCCACACGGTATGATGTGCGTTGGCATCACAGCCAATTATGAATGACTTATTATTTGCCCTGCAGTACTTGACAAATGAGTCGATCTCAGGAGGAGGCACCTCAGGAGCATCACCTGGAAAATAGGCTGAAGCCACTATGACCTCAGTTTTTCCTCTGGTGGTAGGCACCTCAACCATGACCACAACAATGTCCCGTTTGAAGAATTCTGTAATGGGATAGCAATTCAGTGTTTTATCAACCAAAACAGCAGTTCTTGGCGTACTCTGATTTTCATCATAGAACAACTTACAGTCCTGTGTTTGAATACCAAGTATTTTTCCTTTGTTAGTCAATGGCTCTTGAATTAGTACCACGCCCAGCCCCTCTTTTCTAAACCTCCGACTCATGACAGCAGATGCTCCTTTTGCATGATGGAGGTTCACCTGCAGGAATTTAGTTGGTTTCATTTCTAAGGGTGGCATGCTCTTTCTTGCTTGTGCGGGGAGCGATAGACCCATCAATGTTTTTAATGGTCAGAGCAATAAGCTCGGCATTTACGTATGGAGTAAAATACCCAGTTACACCTTTTAGCCAGTTTGCTGTAATTTGATCCTTGCATTCAAGAGACAAATCACCTTGCCTGTAGCTACATTTTGTAAACTTAGATTTTACGTCATGTCTTTGCTCCTCTACTTTTTGTAGAGGAGTTTCTTGCAGAGCATCGAGCTGCACTGTCAAAATTTTGAGTTTTCGATAACCGTTAATGATTATTCCACTCTTTACCATTTTTGCCGATTGACCTCGATTTAAATAAAAGCACTGATACACTTAACTTTTGTCACCGGTATTGTTTCGACTATAATTTTTTCACTCACTTTCGATTTATTGATTCGTTATGCACTTGAAAAAGCAGAAATATACATTAGCCCGAAGACAAAAGTAATGTAAACACATCCAGTGATGCCATATTCCGAAGTTGATTTCTATGATAGCCGGTTTTTCTCGGTTTAATTACAACCAGTTTGCAGTTTACTGTTTTGTCAGTTTTGAGCACAACTAAGAAAAAGTATTTTTACTAGCGTTCGGTTTAATAAACATGAATTATAGACGGATTATATTGTAAGAAAATATTTTAATGAATCAGCAGATAAAATCTTACTCTTTATAACTGTATAAAGGGATCCATTATAAGTTATTGCCTCAGAGCCTTTTTGTGTGAATTTTCCCATAGTTTTTATGTCAATTTACGTCAATGCATCCGCAACGTATCAATTGTATCAACTCTTAAGCCGATCAAGAAGATTTTGCAATTTGATACAGTTCGAAAATATACCCCACAATCATGTATATTATCCTATCATCGGCAAATAGAAGAGCGAACAATAGCAACGGACCTAAGTTACTTCCCTGTGGGCCGCCAGAGCCTTTAGTGAACCAGTAAAAGACAGCAGAGTCAATTTGAACTGCCAGTCTTCTACCATACAGACACAGGTAAGACCTAAGCCATGCTGCTGAGCGTTGAGCGGAAACTCATAGCTTTTTAAGCTTTGCTAAAAGAATCGCGTGACAAATTCGTTCAAATGCTGCCTTGAAATCCGTGTAAACGGCATCAATCTGCATACCCCGGCCAACGTTTTCAATACATAAAAATGAAAATTTCACGAGTTTAGTTGTTACGTTTCGTCCTGGAAAGAGTCTATAATGTTTAGGGATGATGTATTGTTTCATATGAGAACACAGGTAGCTTGAGATTAATATTTCCAGTAATATAGAAAATCCGCATAAGAACGTAATCCCTCAGTAGTGCCTTACATTATTTTTCGCATCTTTTTTATGTACCGGGAACATGAAGGAAGCCTTCCAGAGAGTTGCTGCATTGACAAGTTGAAGATGTGCAGTTGCGGAACAATCAGACTCGCATAGTATTTCTTCAGAGCACAGTCAGGAACTCCATCCGGTCCAGGTTGGTACGACGTTTTCAGTTTAGACAGTGCCTTGGTAAAATTGTCTGCAGATAAAGGGTGTATTGGATAAAAATGGCACACAGAAAATCTTCTGTAACTTTTGAATCGTATGAGTAAAAAACCTAGAAATTTGAGCAAATCTTATCCATAGTGTATTATTTACATCTGCCAAGTTTCATAGATATACATTCAGTAGTTCCAGTCATGTCGTCGAAACAAGAAATTGTCCGTGAGAAAATTTTGTGCACTCACAAGACTCGTTAGCCACAGTGCAAAATGCGTCCACCCCGTTTAAGATTAAGAAGATAAGATTGATGATTTGTCGTGGATTGTCTGAGGGGAATTGCTTCATCAGGTGGCGAATAGTAGCTGTTAAAATCGCCTGTAATGGCAGGCTGCAAGACCCCTTCTCCTGACCCAAACACAGAGCCGGGACAACGGATGAATGCTGGCAGGAATGGCTCGACTGTGATGGAGGAACGTGCAAATACTGGTCCCGGGGAAAAAATCCTAATTGAATTTCATGATCGGGGTGACTTATGTCTCTTGTGGTTGAAGCAGTGGCGTCATTGGTCTCATGGTTGTTAATGGAATGCGAATGTTTTTCGCATCATAATTTTCAAATTCCCTGACTGGTAATCAGATTCACTAGACTAGACTAGGCTAGACTAGACTAGATTTCAGTGATGGATCTAATCCAATCTTGAAGGACACGGAATTGGTCATGCTGATGTCCTTATCCTTGGGGACGAGTTTCAGTACATCTGGATCAAGGTCCATTATTGACATCATCTGGTCTAACCCACGACAGGTAAATTAAAGATGGGGACAGAAACAACGTCGTCTTGCGATTGCTTGGACCCAATTCGACATTGTTCTGTTACCATAATCGCGGAGGCGCGGCGTGGATCAAGTAACGGTCAGCAGTTGTTTGCATTCGTCAACGTAGATGCAGGTGCTGGTGTTGTTAGTTTCGCATTCTTTTTTTTGATTTCGGTATGAAGCTCTGTGATTGCAAGCGGAGACTGTTTATCAGCTCGAGATGAAATAGCGCAGAAATGCGAATACTCAAAGAGGTCAGTGCACTTATCACACATCCAGAATAGATTCTTTTTATGCGTTGTGAAGTACGACAATATCGCACGCGTAACACCATCAGAGTATGTTTGCATGCGACAAGCCACGACAGATACACGGGAAAAAATCCGGTGCTCGAAACTAGCAAAATGGTTCATGATATCATGAAACACGTCTTTTTTCATGTTATGAATATACACCATGAACAAAAGTCATGAAATCATGAATCAGCTTACTATGATCCAACGTAACGCCACTATGGCGTTATGTTTTTGATTTTTGATGATGAAAGTGGCAACTTGATTCATGAAATCATGAAGCATCTGATTAGTAACCATAAATTAAATTCATGAAAACATGCACTACTATTCATGATTATTGGCACCTGTCATTTATGATACCAATTTTAGTGACGAAAACGGACAGTTTGGTTCATGATATCATGAAGCATTTCGTTTGGAACTACGAAAAAAAACATGAAAACATGAACATTATTCATGATTCCATATAGGTACCATGAAACGAGTTCATGGTAACATGAAACATACATATGAATATAAGAAAAAACGGATTCTTTCAGGTTTTTTTTCGCTAGGTTTTGTTGCTGCTTCTTTTACTGCTGCTGTTGTGTACCGTTGCTGCTGCGACTACGCGATAAGTTGTGCTCTTGATGTTTTCACACTATAATTAAGCACAAGTCAGTTTTTTTCGAGCATTTGTTAGGATTTTAAAACCTTACCTGAAAATTACCGCCGACCGGTAGGCACGCTTCGATTGAATTGATGAAATTTTTTGACAGGTTGACAGCTTTGCGTTACGCTTATAGAGCGCCCATGAATCAAATTCATGGATACGTTTGTTTTGGTTCATGATTTTTGGAATGAGTCATGATTCCATGACTCAGCGGTATGATATTCTATTCCGAGTTGGATTCATCAAAACGGGAATTGATTTATATTAACGCTTGTGGCGATCATGACTCATTTTCAACCGAGCAGTTGTTATTATTCATGATAATTATGGTTTTCGTCATGATATCATGAACCATAGTCATAATGTCATGAAGTGACACATATTATGATTTCATGAATTTTTATTCATGAATCCGGCAACGGATTTTTTATCCGTGTGGAAAGAGATTTGGCTTAAATGAGGAAGTGATTGCTGAAACTTAAGCATATTTTGTAGATCTCGATAAATCGTTCATCATCGGTGATATCGAAAAGCTCGAGAAACGTTGGAATGATTGTATTACTCTAATAGGAGGGAATATTGATAAATAAAGATGAATTTTGGCAAAAAAATGTTGTGTTCCTTGGCCCGGGACTTATTGACCGATGTGTTCAATGAATCAACAGTACACTTGCGCGGTTTGGGAACACACATATGTGATTAAGCATTTGGTTTGCAACATATAAAATGTTAAAAACTTCTACAGGTATTAACGAGTAAACCGTACACAAGAAGAAATAATAACTAAGCAAAGTTCAGAAATTCATCCCACTGAAATAATGCTGTTCTAGAAAGTTGGGTATTTTAATATTGCCGAAAGTTTTTTATTTGAATATTCGGTGAAAAATGTGTTTTTGGAGGTTAGTTTACAAAAGTTATTGTATTTTTCTACAACTTTGCTCAAGACATCAACTCTCAATCTCAAAGTCCTAAAAAAGTTAAATTTTTATCTCACTTTTAGGGGGATTGATCACAAAAATACGAAGCTTGTCTTATCCATCAACTTTGCCAAAGACGCCTTAGCTTTAGCTCCACTATTAAGGGAGCTATCAGTTGAGAGCGTTCAAAGTGACTTTTTGACAACTTCAGGTGCGAATAAATCTCAAATATTAAACTTTCGATTTCTTCTAAGTTATTGAGTAAGGGGTGTCCACCTTTAAAAAGCTCTAAAATTTTACCCATTAGGTTATTTTTAATGAAATTCTGGGTGACATGGCCTCAGCATTTATAGTTCGCATTGCGTAAGTATCATTCTGAAATTTTAGTAGTTTCGAAAATGTAGTCGAAGGGATAGGAAATCCGTGAGAAAACCTCGTACACTCACCTCAACAACCCATATCTAACGCATCGAACGATTGGCTGTTCTCTTGTTATACAACGGTTTGGAGAACGTTTCATTCTCGATTGGAAGCAAGTTAGTGGACGGAAAGGGGTTCCGTACAGTGTCTAAGATAAAAAGTTAGTGGTTTGGATATGGAGAAGTTATAAAGAGGAATGAATACACGTACCCAAGTTTATACACAGTTTTTCTTTCCCTGAAAGTTTCATGACAATATTAAGCAAAGAAATTGCACAACAAATTAAGTCTCACGGCAATTGACAGTGTAGTGACACTTTGCTAGAGGCAATAATTAAAAGAAGATATAAATCCGCTCAGATGCATCGGTCCTGGAGTCTAGAGTTTTGTTCATCAGTAAGTCGGTGGCCTCTCTTAAAAGCTTAATTCACTTTAAATCTGGACACACAGTTAATATTTTTCAGTGCTCCTAGTGTTACTTTACTATAGAGATCTTCAGCCTCGGGCTGGTTCATCTCCCTTCGTATTCACTCAAATAATACCTTTTGAATATTTTCGTAACTGGTCGATTAGTACTCGTGATTTTGGTGTGAGAGGTATGGATGTTAACCACTACGCCGCTGTATTGACGAAATCGTATGAATAATGGTAAGATATAAATCTAGAAGGGAGGCGAAAAAATCCACTGAACTACATGACGTACATTGCATTTCTAATAAATTCCCCAAATTTTCTGAAATTGTAAAATTAAATATAGCCTCTTGGGGTTGTATCCAGAGATCATCAGCCGTTCGTGGTTTTGAAATAAGTCCATAAATACTACCGATAATTCAAATCGACCCCACCACATTCATGTCGCCTGAGTGGTGGACCGAAGGCAGCCGTATGTTATGAATATAACGGCAAAGAGCAGCTCGAGTAAAGGTGCTGACATCGAATCGAGTCGAATGATGAGCGCATTTTTCGCTGAGTAAGCGGAGTTGTATCCGATTGGCCGATAATGACCATAATAGAACGCAGTCACTTGCCAGTCTTTCCACAGTAGTGTTTCATACGCAAGGCAAGCTGGGTTAGTTGGAGGAAGATGATTCGTTTCTGAACGAACAGCAAAAAAGCGAAAATACACGAGAGAGAGAATCGAGCTGTGGTTTACCGCTTTCGTCGTAGGGCATGTGGGTGCAAATTTTGGTGCGAGCGATGAATAGATCATCTCCAACTTGATGCCTTCGTTGGTTGACGATTCTTATTATTATTATTATTATTATTATTATTATTATTATTATTATTCTTATTACTATTTATACCTTATCACCTTTGATACATTTGTCTCAATGAAATGACAGTGCTGCAAATATTCTGATTTGTAGATGGGAAAACGTAAGTTTTGCAATTGTTGATTATTTTTGGCAACTAATTTATTTTAAACTCTAATTCAATGTATAATGCACAATGTACAATGTGCTTTTGATAACTTGGTACTAAGGCTTTAATTTGTTTAGCGTCCAGTGTGGATTAAACGTTTCTGATAGTGACGTAGTGAGTCACTCACATGGCTGATTTCTTCGGGTTCCATAGAATGTTTATGTAGGCCACCCAGTCGAATCAAATCTTCCGCTATAAATAGATTGAACCACTTGTTTCAGTTACATCATAAAGGGTGTCCACGATGAAATTGCCACACACAAAATTGATTCGCAAAATACGAGTTTTCATCCGATTGCCATCAAATTTTCAGGGATTGAGAAATAACTATTAAACTTCATTTTACCATTTTACTCGTATTTTATTTACAGTCCATACGCAAATGCCCACACCTTGGCCTTAACCCCTGCCATAAGATTCTGCACAACCTGTGAATCAACCGTTTTTTGCATGTAAACCCATACTTTCTTCAGTTCCTCGACTGTCTTCACTACCTTAGGTCGTTTAAGAAGGTGCTGCTTCATAATCGCCCAGTACTTCTCGATGGGGCGGAGCTCCGGAGTGTTGGGAGGGTTGAACATTTTCGGCACGAAATTGACCTTATTGTCCGCATACCACTTCAGCACGTCCTTGGAGTAGTGGCATGAGGCCAAATCCGGCCAGAAGATTGTTGGGACGTTGTGGGCTTTCAGGAGAGGAAGCAGCCGCTTCTGGAGGCACTCTTTTATGTACACCTGTCCGTTCATCGTGTCCTGGGTCACGAAAGGTGCACTCCGCTTCCCGCACGTGCAGATGGCTTGCCAAACCAGGAATTTCTTCGCAAATTTGGACATCTTCTGAGTGCGGATATGCTCCGGCACGCTGAACTTATCCTTGGCCGTGAAAAACAGGTTGCCGGGGATCTGTTTGAAGTCGGCCTTCACATATGTTTCGTTGTCCATGATGCAGCATTCAACTTTCGTCAGCATGTTGAGGTACGGGTTTTGGCCGACTTGTTCTGCTTCTCGTCGCGATTAGGGGCCTTTTGTACCTTGAACGTTCAAAGCCCAGCCTTAGTTTTGGCCTTCTGGACAAAACTTCGGCTTAGGTGCAGCTTCTTAGCCACATCCCGAACGGAGGCGTTCGGATTTCGGTTGAAGGCCCCAACTACGCGGTTGTGATTTTTGGTGTTGTACGAAATACTTTTTCCTTCACTTCTGGACTTCCGATCGGTGGTCAACCGTTCCTCGAACCGCTTAATCACTCGCGACACCGTGGAATTTGCGATTCCCAACGTTTTAGCGATGGAACGATGCGAGAGATCCTTGTTCTCGTGATGAATGCGCAAGATTTTATCACGCACGAGCTGTTCTTTCCGCGAGTTTTGATCACAGGACTTTAAAACTTGCAGGATGTAAATAATGCACTATGAACTAAATCCACCCAAATTTTCATTAAATTCTACCTAACGGTTAAAAAGTTAGAGCAATTTCATAGTGTGGCAATTTCATCGTGGACACCCTTTAAGAAATTTTACCAAAAATGGTCCCGCAAAATCAACACCAGAGTCGGAGAAAGCGAGAACAGGTTGCACTCGGTAGGACGGAAAGTAACCCATTAACTGCATTGTCTTCATTGGGTTTGTTCGGAAGCATGGAATACATTGTCGAATCACCTTTTGGATGGTACACTTCACATGGAGAGGCCAAAACCGTTGGCGTACAATTGCAAGAAGGGTGTTCTGTCCCGCGTGAAGGTTACTTAGATGCTCGTGGCGAATCAATGCTGCGGTCAGGGGGTGTTTCGCTGGTAATAGCATTTGGTGGTGACTATCGTATGGCACGAAAGCCCTTTTGATTCGTCCTCCGACTCAGAGAACGCCGTCTTCAGAACCAATGAATGGGTTGAGGTTTCGGTTGAGGCTTAGCATCATTTCCTTCCTTGAGCGCTAGCAATTCCGGTTGGAAAGCTTCTTGTTGAACCAAGCGTACAATCAGCTTCAAATCATGTCCTCTTTCTTGAACAGGAAGTAACCCTTTCGTCAGTATGTTCTTTTTCTTGGAGATAATGTAGAAGGCAAATCGAACCACATATCCCATTATGCGTTGAAGCTTCTCGAAATTTGAAATCATCTCAAAAATCGGCAGCCTCTTAACGGAAGCTGTCTCAGCCAAACAGGTACTCTATCGAATCTCACGAAGTTCGCCTTCAGGTACGGGTGGTGGCTCTTCAAAGATTATTATGGGTTGTTCCAGTATTGCTGGCCCATTCCACTATAAGCTACGATGAATTAAATTCTTCGATCGTTCTACTCGCGAAACGAGGTCGGCAGGGCTGTCATTCGTCAAAATATAGCACCAATTAAATTGATTCGTAAGTTGCTGTATCTCAACAGTCCTATTCGCTACAAACTGCTGAAGAACAACTGAGGATTTTTGAACGATCATCGAATTACTCCACAGCGTTACGGAAGTAAACTGTAATTCCATGGCAGCGATTGCTTTGCCATACGAGACTGATACAAAGCGGCGAGGAGTTCCACTCTTGAAGTAGTAATGGCCTTGTTCTTACCAGATTTCTTCGGAAGAATTCGAGACTTGCTACACACCAGTTTCATCGTTACATTACCGTTTGATAGTACCAGCCGTGTATACAGGTACGCCCCATACGCTTCATCAGAGACGTCACCGAAGCCATGAAGTTCAATGAGTTTCGTATCGTTTTGCAGAACTGATCGTGGCAGTTGAAGATCATTCAGTGCACAAAGCTCTTCTTGAAAATCACGTCAGCATTTTGCAATGACTTCCGGTACCTCTTCATCCCAGTAGAGGTTCAGTAATCCAACTTCACGAAAAATCGATTTCGCGGTTGTAGCTACCGGTCCACAGAGACCCAGTGGATCAAAGAACTTCGCTATTTCACTGAGTATATTTCGACAGGTCATCGACTGGTAGTCCTGTTCAGGTGACGAAATACTGAACGAAAAACAATCCTGGTGAGCACACCACACCTCACCCAGAGTCTTCACGACTGCCCTGGCATTTGCATCTTCAAATCGAATCTGGTACTCCAGAGGTTCTTTGCGCATCAAAACCACTATTTCACAGCAACTCCAGCAGTTCTTGGCACAATAGTTTTGCTTCCTCAATCGTATTCGCTCCACAAAGAGCATCATCAATGTAGAAGGATTTCTTCAGTGCTGCGGCTGCCAAAGGAAACTGTTTCTTGCCATCATCAGCTAGTTGCGAGAGTGCCCGTAGGTCACCATGAGCACCTGGCGTCTCGCTGGGGCTTATTTTAATTTCCTTCATATGCCCGAGTCGTTCATAAAGGGCGAACACGAAATTATTGCGACACCGAAAATGTAATGTTTAGAATCAAACCAAAATTTTAGGGTAGTTTTATACATATATTTACTTCAAAAATCAGAAAAAAAGTTAATCGATGGAGCCTTGAGTGTAAAATTGAACGCATTTTCGCTTGATGCCCTCCATCAAAGTCTTTACAGTGTCATCCGGTACCAGTTTCTCAGTTTTTTTTTCCATTTTCTTAACATGTCCTTCTTGTCTTTGACTGTCTTCTTGCTCTTCCGAAGTTCCAGCTTCATCATTGCCCAGTACTGCTCCACCGGGCGCAGCTCCGGACAGTTTGGCGGATTAATGTCACCACTCCAGGACACTTTTAGAATAGTGGCATGATGCAAAATCTGGCCAAAATAGCGGAGCTTCTTCGTGCTGCTGCAAGAACGGCAAAAGGCGCTTCTCGAGGCACTCAGATTTGTAGATCTCGCCATTTACTGTGCCCTTTGCCACGAAAGGCTCACTCCTCAGTCCGCAAGAGCAGATGGCCTGCCAAATGAGATATTTGGAGGCGAACTTCGACATTTTCTTCTTCTTAAATTTGTCGTCCACATAGAACATGCTCTTGCCGGTGAAAAACTCCAACCCCGGAATTTGCTTAAAATCGGCTTTTATATACGTTTCGTCGTCCATCACACAGCAGCCATATTTTGTCAGCATCTTCTCGTAAAGCTTCCGTGCCCGAGTTTTAGCTGTCGATTGTTGCCGCTCATCGCGGTTTGGGAAGTTCTGTACCTTGTATGTATGTAGTCCAGCTCTCTTCTTTGCATTCTGGACGTAGCTCTGCGACATGCCGATCTTTTCAGCCAAATCACGGCTTGAGACGTTGGGATTTGCTTTAATCATCCGCTTCACCTTTCCCTCCGTCTTTTTGTTTTCCGGTCCCGGTTTTCTTCCAGCTCCTTTGCCGTGGTCCAACGTCAACCGCTCCTGGAACCGCTTCAACACTCTGGAGACGGTTGAATGGTGAATGTTCAACATTTTTCCCAACTGCCGGTGCGACAGGTCAGGAAGTTCCAGGTGTTTGGAAAGAATTTGTTCTCTCGACTCGCGTTGGTTCACCTCCATTTTCGTTGAATCGAAAAACACGACTTCGAGTTGATGTAAACAATACACATCAATGAGAAAGTGTGCAAAATTTGGTTGATTTTTACCCAATGGTAAAAAAGTTATGCCCTGTTGAATGTGTCGCAATAATTTCGTGTTCGCCCTTTACTCAAAGTTCTGGTCTAGACGTCGTTCCAGACTTAGGAATCGTTTTGTTACCATCTGGAGTGTAGCTCCCAGTTCACTTTTTCGTTCATTAAATGGAAGTTGCACTTCAAATCTTCCATCCTGCAAGCGTTGAAAAGTGCTGTGTAAGTGCTGAATGCTATCGTTGTTAGTGGTTGGTGAATCTCCTTTCAGGTCTTCAGCTCTTTCGATTCGAATTCAGTTTTTCTGATTGAAGGAAGGTTCTCAGCAAGGGTGATACGATCAGCCTTAATTAAATCCTAAATAAATATCAGCTCCTAGAAGCATAGCACTCCTGCCTCGTTGATTGAAGGTAGGGTCAGCGAGTTTGACGTGGGTTGGCAGATTTCAGTTCCTTATGTCGATCGAACTCGACGGCATGTCACCAGTTATCTTCGGGGCAATCAGCAGTTCAAGTTCGGTTGAAAAGTTCGTGACGCGAGACTTGACTATCGTTCGCACTACATGACGGATTCGTGTGGTACCCCCATTCAGACCGGTAACTCGAGAGTCAGAACGTTGTTTCGTGAGCGCCAACTGGATAGCGAGTCGTTTCATAATAAAATGATTCTGGGAGTAGAATCGATTAGTGTTCTACACGGATGAGGGACACTACCACAGCCGTTAACCAGCACTACAGCAGTCTTGAGAAGGGTTTGCTTCTGAAGTTGGTCAGTTGACGTGCACAAAGACACACCTTGGCCCTTGCGTGCCGTTTCAGCGGACGCCGAATGCACCCTAGGGATCACAACATTTCGGCAATATGAACTGGATCTTCTAACTAGACTGGGAACCCGCTCATGGCAAAAAGACTATTAGTCTTTGCGGATGCCTCTTTCCAGGTTGGCCTCCTAACTTACCTGATTTAATTCCAATGAACTATTCGGCATGGTCCATCTTGGTATCAAGAGCCTGCAGATTTGGGATGTGGAAAAACTAACGGCCATCGTGGATAATTTCCCGAAACGACTGAAGGCGTTTCTCATTTCTAAATGACTTAATAAATCTTACCTATTGTGAACCTTTTACAATACCAAAAAATGTATATAGTTATGTGTCAATAAAATATAATTTGACCCTATTTTGTTGTACAGATAATATTCGGACACCCTGTAGCTGGTACAGCATTCCTCAAGAACACCATCTCGCGAATTCATTAGTATCGCACTATACACATGTGCTTCGGTCTTCGGTCTTCGGTAAATTACACATTATTCAAATGTTATTAAATTGAACAACAAGGAGGTTGAGAACGATATGTTTAGTTTTCCAATAGTAATGCTTATGAAACTAGAGAGGGCCAGTGCAATTCGAGCGCACAACCATTTGAGTTTAAATGTTAGGAGAAGAGTCAGCACCTGATTTGCAGTCGATTGAATTTGGTTGATCTTGAACCACCCTAATGTACAGCCTGCCACACTCCCCCTACGTCCAGAAACAAGAGACGAGCGCGACCTTCTGAACAGCTAAATCGCTGCTCTCAAGCTCCCGTGTGCACAACTAGCCGTGCTCGACGCGAGATGCTAGAGATGCGCTCAAAATGATCAAAACAAACAACGCTACATGTTGATTCCTACAGGCCTTTCGAACTTTCACACATGTTCTCTTTCTCTCGCGCAAAAACTCTCGTCTTGATTCTCGGGACGTAGAAGCTTTTGCCGAATCCGGTCCGACCGGGGTCAGCCGGTATTTAGTCAGTCGTCGTCCACCCGCAAGGAAACATTTAATTTTAATTTTAAGTCTCATCGCACGCACTCACTTAGAATATTTATTTGCGAACAACGTCGAAGTTAAGTCATACTTATTTTTAATTGAAATTAATTTAACGCGAACGCAGTGTGCCGCAATCGAACAATTCGGATAATCAAGCGAATTTGAAAACGCACTACGGAAGTTGGTGAAGCATAGTTCAGGGAAAACGATTTGAAAGGATTTATTTAGAGTTCAGTGTTTATCACCAGAATCTCAGCGAAAAAAAAAGTTGCACGAGTTTATAATTTCACGAAAAAAAAAAATACCGAGCATCAGTTTGGCTGTGTCTTTAGTTTCCTAAGTTACCTCGAAATTCAACGAAATAATCCCAACCGAGTTACTTTAATTTAATTCATTATTTTTTAAAACGTGCAAACCCTAAGTGTTTGGAATTTCCCGATCAAACCATTGAAACAGAAAGTGCGAGTGGAAAATCGTGGGTGGAATTTTGAATTTCCCCCTGAAAGAAGTCAGTGGAGCGCTAAAATACCATACATATTCGAGCAAATCACAATCACAACAGTAGTGGGGAAAAAAGAAGCAGAAGAGGGGTGACAAAAATAGAGTGCTGCAAAAGTGTTGAAGTGTGTAAAGGCGATCCGCTAATTCGCTCCCAACTGCTACCCGACCGGACGGCAGTCTACTAATCATCGAGGGAACAAGAGCGCGCCATTATCATCCTACAGTGAACGGTTGGTGTTGAAACGTGTGTTCAATTTACGAACTGATAGCGGATTGTATGAGATCCTCAGCAGGGTAGCACCGGTCGGCTTGGATGACACAAAATAAGATATAAAGGTATTTAGGAAAAGTAAACATAGACCGATTATCTAAAAGGCAGAGTTAATATTTGGTTTATGAGAAATGAACTGATTTCATACTGAAAACAATGTTATTTAAAAATAAACAAAACCTCATTTTGTTTCTTGGATTGTCAACTTTATTGCTCATCAAAATAAGCATGTTGCCTGCCTACCACTTGGTGGTCTTCGAATAAAACTTCCACAGTAATAGGTTGAGAGCTTTTCCTTTACTGTCGGGGGAGTCACCTAGATAAGTCTGTTCACATCCACTTAACATTTCGCCAAAAATTTTGAGTTTTGTAGACCCGCTTCTCTCTGCGCACCGAAAAACTGCTTGAAAATTGATAATTGTCTTGACATCTATTGCCGAAAGTGCTGGCAACCCAATCAACGTTCATAAACGTCAAACGATAAACAACCCGGGTAACCAATAAGCATTAGCATATGCAGTAAATCAACCCTAAATCTGCATTTACATCTACAAGCATTGTATTAGCATTATATCAGCATCTTGAATGCTATCTGTCGTAAAGCTGTGTTTCAAATGCTATTTAAATGCTTGTAGCCTGTAATTAGCATTTAGAATGCAAAATAGCATTAATGAAGCATTATCTTAGCATCGCAGTAATGCAGCCGTATATTGGGTCAAAAGTGGCATTTATGTTGCATTTAAGGCGACTTAAATGCTTGACAGGCTGCCGTAAAGACGCTTTGGAACTGCTTATTGGCTACCTGGGAACTGTCGAGTTTCAATATTTTATTTGTGTTATGGTTTTAAGGACTGTTAATTTTTTTTGAAGAGGACACATTGTTTTGCTGATGTTTTATTTATTAGTATTAAAATAAAAAAAAAAAACGGTTCTATGTGTAATAACCACTGTTGTCTTTGTATTACGAAAAAAAAAATTCATCAATATGCTTTTAGATATTAAGCTGATGGCCGTTTTTTGACGTATACCCTTCATTAGCCTTTCCACAGTTCTCTGTTATAGCTTTCGGCCAAACTTTTTTGAACTAATTGACAGATTGTGCCTCTCGGAGATACCGCTTGATTATTGCCCAGTAGCGCTCGTTTGGACGCAAATCAGGACAATTTGTTGGATTATCCTCTTTTTGCACAACATTGATACCATGGTCCTTAATCAGATCCAGCGTAGCAGAAGCCTAGTGAGTGGATGCAAGATCAGGTCAGAACAGTGCATTCCTTGCGATAAACTTCACCGTTGATAACCCCAGTGGTGAAAAATTGCATCCCTTTTTGGCACATGAGCAAATAGCCTGCCACACAAGAACTTTTTTTGCCGAACTTCTTCATTCCAATCGTTCTTCTGTCATCAGGTACGTTTTCTCTAACAACCGGTTTTTAAAACTGTGGCACCAAAGGCGTAACTGTGTCCAGTTTCCAATATGTTTCGTCATCCATCAAAATGCACCAGTTGGGATGCTTTCCTACCATTTTATTAAGCTTCCGGCATCACTCTTTGGCTCGTTCCAGCTGTTCCACGCTCCGCTGTGGCTTATTTCGCTACTTGTATGTTATTTCTCTTTTTGGCCCTTTGGACAAATCCAACGGATACTCCCAGTTTCTTGGCAACCTGTCGGACCGAATTCGATTTTGCGGATAACAGAAGCTTACCACATTACGTCTGCTTTTGCGAGTTGACGGTCGCTTCTGGTTCTTGATCTAGGCAAATCGTCCGTAGTATGCTCCTCTTTAAACTTTTTGATGATTTTGTGCACACCAGTCTGCGATTTTTTCACAATTCAAGCAATATGTCTACAAGACAGTCCTTTGTAGTACTTTTGAATGACCAAAACTCTAGTGTCCATTTTGCTAAACTCAAACTGTTTTGACTCCGATAAAAAATGACAGTCGTCTGCCAGTGTATTAGATTACACGATGAAGCAAATTCCATAAAAAATTAGTTAAGCTTCTGATTTTATCCCTTTACAAAGGTGTCCTCTGAACAGTCTTAATATGCTCAATATAGTTCACTTTTGATTGAATTTGATTAAAATTGAATTACTGCAAGTATTACTGACCAATACCAGGCCGGAATTGGAAAAAAAAACTGATTCATCCTCTCATTCATAAATACTTACATATATAAACACATGCACACATACATGTACATCGTAGCACTTAACTTTGAGACGATGTAGGACACGTACATCAGACGTTAAGCAAGTGCCCGGCCGCTAAGGATATTCCAACTAGCCAAACGTAATGCAGGTAACCCAACTAAACCTGTACCATTGTGAGGCCGCCCAGCAACTGCTATGTCAGACAGTTCGCGAGTCGACATCGGATATCGCCATAATTTCCGCCACATACCGCATCTCAGCCGGCAACGGAAACTGGGTTACGGACAGGTCCAATTATGGCGGCATTATGGACGACGGCAAGTACCCGGTTCAGGAGGTTGTGTCTACCACAAACGAAGGCTTCGCGGTTGTAAAAGTGAATGGAGTGTTCTTCTGCAGCTGCTACGCACCGCCAAGACGGTCGAAATGAGCTAACTGGTCTAAACCCGTTGGTAATAGTGGGGGACTTCAACGCTTGGACGCTCTAGTGGGGGACCTGCCTTACCAACCACAGGGTCCAGGACGAGGAGGAAGGAGGAGCATCCACTCCATTTGCCCGCAGATGCAGGACGTCCTACTTTGATGTAGAGACTTTTAAAGAGGCTCTTGGGAGGGAAAGAAACTTACGTGAAACCCAGGAACCTTGCGGTGAACGACTCGTTATGACACTTACACGAGCGTGCGATGCGGCCATGACGAGGGCAGTCAAACCAAGGAATGGAAGATCACCGGTATATTGGTGGACGGAGTCGATCGCCGACCTCCGAAGAACATGCCTCCACTCAAGACGGAGGATGCAGACATCGCGGTCAGTTGCCGGGAGAATCGAGCGTAGAGAGGCGCTAGTCGCCGCGAAGGCTGCACTAAAGAGGAAGATAAAGGCCAGCAAGCGAGTCTGCTTCGAGGATCTGTTTCAAAAGGCCAATACGAATCCGTGGGGTGATGCTTATTGGGTAGTAATGGTCAAAACGAGAAAATCGGCGGCTCTAACCGAGCAATTACCAGAGCTGCTGCACGACTCGAGTCCATGGCCCCCAGCCGCCATAGATTTGTCCCATGACCAGCGTTCCAGTATCCCAGACCTTAACGCTGTCATAACCGAAAACTCGTGACCACGTGGGCATTGACAACGGCACAACGGGGGCCGGAGACGACGCGACGGTGACGAATGACGAACGCATTGCGATAGCAAAGTCGCTAAAGGTGAACAAAGCGCCGGGACCGGATGGTATTCCGAACCTGGCCATCAAGACGGCTATCTTGCTGGATCCCGAAATATTTAGCGTGGTGATGCAAAAGTGTTTGAACGAGGGCGTCTTCCCGGACGCCTGGAAAATTCAGACCCTTGTGTTGAGACAGGGAAAGACAGGGAAGCCACCAGGAGATCCATTGGCATATAGACCTATGTGTCTTCTGGACACAGCGGGTAAAGTGCTCGAGAGGGTAATTCTCAACAGACTGACACCATACACGGAGCGTACATTAGGTTGGCTTCCGTAAAGGGAAGTCGACGGTGGATGCCATCCTGTCCGTCACCAAGACGGCTGAGGTGGCAATCCAGTGCAAGAGGCGAGGGGTATGATAATGTGCAGTTGTCACCCGTGTCGTGATAAATGCGTTCAATAGCGCCAGTTGGGGGGCTATCGCCGACTCGCTCCAACGCTTTCAGGTTCCTGGGTACCTGTACAAGATTCTTGGAAGTTACATCCAGAATCGCGTACTAGTATACAACACAGAGGCAGGACAGAAACGTGTCCAGATCACCACAGGCATCCCACAAGGTTCGAACCTGGGTCCGGTGTTATGGAACACTATGTATGATGAGGTACTACGGCTTGAGTTCCCAACAGTATGACGCTAGTCGGGTTTGCGGACGACATCACCCTGGAGATATGTGGTGAATCCATCGAAGAGGTCGAGTTAACGGCCTCGCACTCCATCGGCATTGTGGAGAGATGCATGATTACCAGGCAATTGGAGCTAGCCAACCCTAAGACTGAGATAACTGTGGTGAATAATCGGAAATCGGAGCCACAAGCGACGATCAGTGCAGGTAACTGCACAATAGAATCGAAGAGGTTCTTGAAGTATCTTGGGGTCATCGTCGACGATAAGCTGTCAACCACGTCGATTACGCCTGCTCAATGGATATATCGGCATTAAACCACATGATGTCAAATAGCTCGGCGGTGCAAGGGAGTAAGCGTTAACTCCTGGCCAGTGTCGCCCTCTCCATACTTAGGTACGGCAGGCCGACATGGATCATCGGCTTGAGTACCAAGAGCTACGTTAGTAACCTAGAGAGTACGTCGGGCTTATGTGCCTTAGAGTGGTTAGTGCATACCGAACGGCGTACAACGAGGCACGAGGAATCCATAAGACCACTAAAGCCGCATCAATGGTCAAGTGGCAGAGGGAATGGAATAACTCCCCCAAAGATCGTTGGACCCATTGACTAATCCCGGAGATATCAGGATAGGTCGGTTAGCGACACGGGGAAGTTACCTTCCATTTGCACAGAACCTTTCCTGGCCATGGCTGCTTTAGATAGTATCTGCACTAGTACGGGCACGCCGAGTCTTCAGCGAGCCCCGTATGCGCGGATGTCGGGGAAATCACAGAACATGTGTTCTTCGCTTGTCCTCGGACGCGGTTAATACGGTGGCCTCCCCGGTCGTCATCGGTAACATTCATCATGATATCAGAACCCGGCGCTGGTGCTGGAAGCGGTGCGTTAGCTTTCGCCGATCGAACACGCTCACCATGTCGCCCAGCTGTGACATGTCGAAGTCTTCATCCAGGCACTTGTAAACCAATGGATTCTGGATGACGGCCGTGGCCGCGCTCCAGGATAATTATCGACGACGACTGCACATAATGGATGCACTCGCGGGCGATTTTCTCGACGTGCTTTCAAACGAGTTGAGTTGAGTTTCTGGGTAAGCTTGTGGAACAAATCGAAAACCTTATCATTAGCTTTCGGAAAGCGTTCGGAGGTTATTCAGATAGTATTCTGATTCGGCAGATTTTTTGCCATCAGCGCCGATAACCAAATCCGATATGGCAAGGATGCAGTCCTTGGCCATTGCGACCCCTAATGCTCACTTCATTTTCAATGTACGACATTTTGAAGAGACAAAAACAAACATTTAAACCGTGCAAACAAGTACAGAACCGAAAGATGACGGTCATGCTGTGAAACCATTACAAATCGGCATAAGATGATATCAGACCTATACCGAATGCCAGCAGGTAACGGTAACCGGGTTACGGATTGGTCCAATATGGTGGATTATGGACAAAAGGCAATTGCCAGGTTCAGGAGGATGTGTCCACCTCAAATGAGAGCTTCGTGGTAGCTAAGATGAATGGTCGTTTCTTGTACAGTTTTCACGAATGGTTGATCGCATGACAATGGAGCTGAGCTAACTGGCCAAAATACGTTGGTAATAGCGGGCGATTTAAACGCCTGAGTGCTTGAGTGGGGGAGTCGCCTTACCAACCATAGAGGCCTAGGCTAGGCTCAATGTAGGCCTAGTCAAAGTCGGTCAAAGTAGTTGCTAGAGATGAGAGGTCGCCGGTGTATTGGTGAACAGAGTCGACTAGATTATCCTGCGTATGAAGAAATTTTGAAAGAAAAAATAAATACCTTATTAATAGTTTAAAGCGTTGATAGAATATGGTAAATTCTTTTCTTTCTTAGCGTTTCAAATTTGTTGCTTTCGCAAAAAGCTTATTGCTTGCTCTCAACATAGTGTTCAAACTACCCTTCCATAGTTATCAATTAAAAACTTTCGATGCCAGGAACCACTTACTATTTATTTTGCATTAGTAGGATTGTGTGGCAAGAAAAATCATACCCTATATCCACGAAAGCGAGAATTTTTCCTTAACGAAAAGTTCCTAGACCAGACCGGGAATCAATCCCAGCCACCTCCAGCATGGTGTTGCTATGTAGCAGTGCCTTCACCGACTGAGCTAAGGAAGTACACAATATAGTACGTGTGCATGCGTATTATTAAATTTTAAACATTTTTGAAAACGTTTAACATTTTTGTATCTCTCAGAAATGTTCTAGGTTAAAGTTCTGTCCAGTTAGTATCCGGAATCACTTTCCGTGCCGCTGCACGATTTTTTAAAGCGGTTTGTTCACCTTGGCGCCCACTTTCTGTGTTATAAATTTCACGGTGTTTCGTGCCGTGAGTCAACAGTTATTCCAGATGTAAGCCGAGAGGAGAGAACAAAATCTGCACACCCACGTTGATAATCCAACGTCGTCCGCAATAGAAATCGCAAAAACGTTGAAAATCGCCAAATCAACCGTGTATGATGTACTCAAACGTTTCAGGGAGCGAAAGCGCGTGGATCGAGTGCCTCAAGGTAAGCGTGGTAGTGGAACATATGACCGCAAGCTGAACCAGAAGGTGTCGAGAACCGTCAGAGCAAACCCTGGACTATCAGATAATGATATCGCACAAAAATACGCTGCTACTCGCAGTACCGTTCTAAGAATTCGTTTGCGAGCAGGATATCGTTCTTATCAAGCCAGCAAGCAACCAAACAGAACGTTGAAAAGAAGTTTCATCACAAAAAAACTCGAGCTCGGAAATTGTAGCAGCAGGTTTTGACGAAGTACCAAAGATGCCTGCTCATCGACGATGAAACCTACGTCAAAATGGATTTCGGACAGCTTCCTGGCCAAACATTCTACATGGCGACGGCACGGAAGATGTTCCTGTGAAGTTTACGTTTGCTTTTATGGACTCATTTGCCAAAAAACACTGACGATTTGGGGATATGCAGCTACGGATCAAAGACCAAAGTGTTCGTGACGGATAAGATGATGGACTCGAAACTGTACAAGAAAGATACCTCAAAAACCGCGTACTACCTTTCATTAACGCCCATAAAGGTGCCGTGAAGTTCTGGACGGATTTGGAGAGTTGCCACTACAGCCGGGAAATCATCCAGTGGTACCGCGATAATAACGTGGATCTCATCAATAAAAACATAAATCCACCCGACTGCCCGCAGTTCCGGCCCATCGAAAAATTTTGGGCAATAATGAAGCGGAAGCTTAAGAAAAGTGAAAAAAACGGCTCGAGACACGACTCAGATGACCAAAATGTGGAACAAATGTGCCAAGGAAGTTGACTCCGAATGTGTGCAGCGTTTGATGGGAGGAATAAAGAAAGTGCGAATTTTTATTAGAAAAGAAAAGAAATGATTTGTATTGATATATTTTCTTTAAAGAACAGTGAATTACCTTTATTTTGATGCATTAAACTTATTTGTACGTCAATCCGTTACCGAGGTACAGATGATTTTATTATTCCGGATTCTAAATGGACATAGCTTTATACAAAGTATGAAGGAGTTCAGAACTTCAAATCTACAGTTGTAACGGTAGCTTTAAGGGCTAAATGAGGATACGATATGTATTCAAGCATTTTTATTGAACCTTTTAAGGTCAACAGTCATTATTTAATAATTCTGTGATGTTCTAGGTCATCTAAACGGTCCTAGAGTTCAGAACTTAAGATTAACAATAGTAACTATAGCTTTTTGGGCTCTTCAAAGCTACGTTACGTATTCAACCATAAAACATAGCCTATTTACCAATCAATCTAAAGTTTCGCAATAATTATCGAGATGCCTTATATTGTCAGCAGTCCCTATTTTACTCGGCAATTGTTCTATTTGAATTGTGTTTTGCAGAAAATAATGCTCTAATATAGGCTACAGGAAAACAGAAGCATTTTTTAGTGCGATATACATTAAAAAAAATATGGCATAACGAAACGGCCCGCTATTTGAGCAAATTAAAGCTAAGTAAACAAGTTATCATACGAATGTATTCAGTAAAGTGTATTGCTAATATACTGAATTAGAGGTTTAAAAATGGGTTGCCCAGAATAGTCAGCATTGCTGTAGCCAACATATCCACTGCTTAACTTAGGTGGTATTATGAAATTCAACTGTTTTTGATAGTTAACGCTAATGATTTGCATTTGGTTGTGAGAGAAAAGGGAACTTATAAAAGACTGAGTATTCAGTAGGAATTTTCTATTGCATGTAGTTGGAAAGCTTTGCTAAAACTTAAATGTATCTAAGAACTATTGATCTAGAAATTGAATTTGACAGAATTAATATTCATTCCACCTTGAGTGACCCTATTTTAGACTGATTAGTAAATATAAAGGGTGTTTCGATCAAAATTTAGTCGACTTAAACTTGACGCATTTCCTTTCATCGTGCATTAAATAATTTTGCGCACCCCTCATTTTAAAATTGTGTGCGTGTAGCATAATGCCTCTCTTTTGATTTTGAGATTAGCACTTCAGTTATCAAAATGTCGTCGAAGGAAGAGAAGCAACGCATCAAAATTTTGCACGTACATAGCTAAAATCCAAACTACTCTCACGTCAAGTTGGCGAAATTGTTGAATGTGACTAAATCAACTATTACCAACGTATTGAAAGTGTTCGGTGAACGTTTTTCAATAGCCAGGAAAGCTAGATCGGGAAAACCGGAGGGCAAAGCGAGGACAAAAAGAGTTGCCCGCTGTTTCTAGCGGAACCCGAACCTCTCCTTCCGAGATGTCGCAAAGAACCTGGGAGTGGCGCCAAGTTGTACAAGACGATGCTGACGAAGTTTGATTGCGTGATCCAGGACGACGAAACTTACGTCAAGACAGACTTTAAGCAGCTTCCTGGACAGGAATTTTATACGGCAACCGTGCGGGAAAGATTTTTTCAAGCACATTAAACTGTCAATGATCGTGAAGAAATATCTGGTGTGGAAGGCTATCTGTACCTGCGGCTTGAAGAGCAACGTTTACATTGCGACCGGAACCGTCAACCAGGAAATTTGTCTGAGCGAGTGCCTACTAAAACGTCTAATGCCTTTCCTAAAGCGACACAATTGTTCCGTTCTATTTTGGCAACTTGCCATTACGGCACAAGGCCATGGAGTGGTATGCTGCCAACAACGTTCAAGTGGTGCCCAAGGACAAAAACCCGCCCAACACGCCAGAGCTCCGCACAATCGAACAATATTGGGCCTTCGCCAAGCGGAATCATAAGAAGACTGAAAAAGCTGTTGTGAGCGAAAAACAGTTCAAGGCAAACTGGCGTTCTGCGGCGAATAAAGTCGACAAGGAGACTGTACAAAATCTTATGGCAGATGTTAAAGCAAAGAGCCGGCAATTCGCTTGTGGTAAAAAGGAAGCTTAGCTGAATATTTTTTCTGTATTCGGAATTAACGGAACTTGAGAAAGGAACAGAATTTGATTTATTAATAAAAACTTTAATCGACTCATACACATTACTTTTTGGCCAAATTTTGATCGGAACACCCTTTATACGCATATAAATCAATAAATATCCACTCAACTGCAACCTTACCGTTATCAATTGAATGAATCCAATTATGCACAATAATGGATATTATTTGATAGAATGATGACATTATGGCCATACTGACACTGGTACTGATTTTTTATGGCTTCAAATTTAAGAATTCTTGGTTGCAACATGTTGATAAGACTTTGCATGAATACTATCTGACTGGTTTGTTATTTAAATTCGAACCTATGTCAGTTAAATCACTATTAAAATTTAGAATTTTCTCAAAGGGAAATCAAAATGTCGTCTCCAAGACTTTATAGCATTGGCCACGCGTCCCGGTAAAACGTAAAACCACCACCCATGGATGTCTCGTGAAATATTCTCTCCTCACAGTGAGCTTCTGCATAAAATCACTAGCACTTCTCGCTCTATAGGGCAATAAAATTCTTCTATTCATTCGAAACTGTAGTATGTCACGTCATCCCCTTTCGTTTCGCCAGCCGGTTTCTGCTCTCCATCGGTGAAAGGCATCCGTCATGATAATGACCAATTAATTTCAATTCTGCGCGCATACCTAGGCCGTTCTGATGCAGATGACGGGGAATCAGCAGATTCTGCTCGAGTGGCCTTCTGGACTGGTGAGGTCCGAAGTGGACGGCTGCCATTCGGTAGGTCGTATCGCTACGCGTTTTATTGGGGCGCACTTATGCGGTCAATAATACGATCGCGCACCAGCAGGCCATGATGCATTTTGAAGGGATTATTTAAAGTATGCACAGCCAGAGCCGACTGTGGTCGTAAAAACGATAAGTCAATGGGAGGAGATCCAGGCTGCGATATGCGCTTATGGGGTTTTTGTTACGTTGGTTGCGCAATCGAGGAAGTTAGGTGTAGATTTATGGATTGGTTTATGTTTCACAGAAACAATAAACGAGTTGATCCTTGATGATTTACTTGAGATTTTATTTCGAATCATTTAACGTACAGTAGTTTTACGAATGAGACAACACACCGAAAAAATACATTCACAAGGGCTTTTGCTTGAACTGTGTCAACCAATTGATACTACACTAATTGATGAACTGTTGGGAGCACGTGAGAATACACGACATAGTACAGATAGAAGTAGAAAAATATCATTCATCATCCACCCGCAGTGAAGCAGAGCACCGAACAACACACCCAACTTTTTCCGTCGTAAGTTTTTTTTTCTTCTCTAATATGACGTCAGAAAATGACACGAAATTCACGCTTATGTGCACGATCATTGCTGTCAGAGTGCCAACTCTTCAATCCCTGACGGCTGGCCATATATGTAGGTAGTGGTCGTGAAACAATTTTCATTTCATCGTGTTGTTAACTTCACACCATCTCTCGTCAGCCAAATTACCGACCACGCATCACTCACGGTCAACATTTCGTGTGTGTGTTGTGACTGTGGATTTTTTTCACACTCCCTATACATCCAGTTACACACAACAACTGAACCAAAATCCCACATCACGTACCAGGGTAAATGGAAATAAATCATCAAATTTTCCTCCTTCGCGAAAATTCAATATATTTTTCAAAATGCAAGAGCAAGACCGGCCGGCATGATCTAATCATAAATATTTATACTTGCTGATTCGATCTGTGCGGCTATAGCCATAGTTAGGTGTATGTTCGAGTGATTTGGGTTCCATCTTGATGCGATCATTTCACTTATGGGACGTTGGAGTAATTATTACTTTCTGCATATGGAAATTGATCAACGCCACACATAGAATTCCATTTGGGACAAAATGATTCATAACTACCTAACAGGAAAATAAATGTCGGTAGCCTTGAACTAATGGGAGAAGAAAAAAGCCATTTCCGTAACTCAAAACAGTAGACACAGACAGCGTCTGTGCATTCACTCAAAAAGAGTCTAGTGACGCAAGTGAAATCGAGTAGGAGAAAACGTAAGCAAAGTACATTGAATATTCAGAAAATACACAATTACAAATCAATCTTTGCAACAGAGAAAAAAGGCATGATTGCCAAAGTTCAAAACGAATTCGCCCTGAATTCTTGCACAACGGATGGTTGATGAACACTTTGAAATGGCTACTTTTACATGTTTCGCTATTTATCGTTATATTTTCCTTGTTGTTTGGGACTATTTTATTGTTGAGCTTAAGTTTAGATGACTGTACATTTCGTAGTTGCGACTCGGTAATTTACCGGAACCAGCAAAATTGCTCATCGATCCAAACGGACGTTTTAACGGTTGATCGGGAAATGAAACGATGGTTAAATACTGTACTCGAAAAAAATGAGACTCACAAAAATGATCGGTAAAACTACTTCAAACGTTTTAGGAGAAAAAACTACAGCATAATGTTTCACTGGTTTATTGGATCTCCTCTTCATGACCGAATGCCCGAGTTTAGCCCGTGACACCACTCATAAGGTTTTACACACTGTTTCAACGAAGCCAGCTCGTTCTAAAGTACTTTAGCGATTTAACGTAGTTTGGTTTTCATGTTGTTGATGATGATGATGTGAACTACCATCTAGTGTAGCAAGGCAACTGCCTTTAGCACTGGACAATTTTATTTAAACGTTTTGATCAAGGTTATACTGTGGTAGATGTTTCAACATGTTCCTTTATGAAGGGCCAAAAACGTATTCTGCAGGGCCAAAAACGTATTAAGCAGATACACTTACGCGTAACCCAAAGCTACAGGGGTCTAAAGAGAATCTCCTTCCAGAAACAAGTTTGCAGAAACCACACCAAAACCGAGCCTTCGCCAAGTAAAATGTCCCACTAGATGGGTAGAAGAGCCCACCCTCTTTTCACGAAATTTTAACAACAGGAAGTTGGCAGTCCCACTCTTCCTATCCAATTCGTTTCAACCGGGTGCTCTGATGGTCCCTCCCTTTATCCCAACATATAGTGTTATATAATATATGTCAAATATCAAAGAAATAAATATGATTTGCTTACCTTGATTTAGAAATCATCTTACCCTGACGATAAAGATTATGGTACTACTTAATTTGTTATAAAGCATATGGAATATCCTTAATAATTGCACACTACCACGCTCGGCCTTAACATAAGAGGAACATACAATTTCAGTGCTGTCAATCTATTTTTATAAACAACGTAGTTTGGTTTTCATGTTGGCCCAAAACTTCGTCCAAGTTCAATCGAACGAAGTTCTGGCGAGTTAGGTGAGTAAAAGTCGTGTGGTACAAAAAACAACATTGTTATCTCTGTACTAGTCTAACGACGGCCGCGCTTAGTGCCAGGATCCAGCCAAAGAAACGTTTCGCTTCCGTGAGACCGCAGGAAGGGCAGCAGGTGCTTCTAGAGGCACTCGTCGCGGAAGAATTATTACACTGATAGGCAAAATAAAGTGCCCACCTCATCGTTTTTTCAATTTCTCTCATATACTTGGTTCAAATTAAAGTAAACACACTGTATTTTTTTTTATTATCTTATTTTTTATATTTTTTTTAAGTTTCACTTATGGAATACTGCAAAAAAAGGAGTTTTACTTAAAGAAAAAAAAAACAATTTGTGTTGAAAAAAAAACTGTGACACTTAATTTGCCCACTTTATTTAGGCTACAGAAAACATAAATTGAAGTAAAATAAAAACATTTCAATAATTGATGTGTCCTCCTTTGGCCTTCAGGACCTCCTGCAGGCGCTTCGACATGCCCTCGGCCAAGTTCTTTAGGTGCTGTGGATCTAGCTCTTCCCAAGCGCGCTCCAGGGCTTCAAAATGGTTATTTTTATTGGTAACACCAGTTTTGTCAACCCTGGCATCGAGAATCGCCCACAAATTCTCGATGGGATTGAGGTCCGGGCTTTGTGGAGGCCATTCCAGCGGTTTGATCCGACGAGACCGGAAGAAAGACTTGGTCTTCTTGGCAGTATGCTTCGGGTCGTTGTCCTGCTGGAATACGAACTTCTCTTCAAGGCCCGTCTGGATCAGCGAAACCTCCTGATTTTCTCGCAGGATGTTGATGTAAGAATCTGCCGTCATTATCCCGTCGATTTTCACAATGCTACCCACTCCACCCCACGAAAAACACCCCCAGACCATCACATTTCCTCCTCCATGCTTCATCGTGCCTTGGATGTGGCGCTCCTAAAGCTCCTCTCCTGATCTGCACCAAACACGAACCCACCGCTTTCGGTTAAACAGCTCGAATTTTGATTCGCCCGTCCAGAGAACCGTTTTCCAGAACTCTAGGGGCTTATCAGCATGCTCCTTAGCAAACTTAAGCCGTTTGGCTTTGTTTGCCTTGCTGATAAATGGGCGCTTCCGAGCAAGTTTGCTATTCAACCCCTGTGCTACGGTACGGCGACGAACAGTTCGACCGGAAACTGATAACTGAAGGGTTTCCTGGATCTCGCGGACAGTTACCTTCGGGTTCTTCTTGACTTCGCGCATGATCTTGGTGTGCGTTCTCGCATCCGTTTTCCGCTTCCTGTCTCTGCCAGGCGATCCACCACTGATCCAAACGTTTTAAGCTTCAGAAGAATTTTGCCAACCGCTGCCTTACTGATACTGTACTTCTTAGAGACAGCCCGGTGCGATTCACCGTTTTGCACATCACGAACGACCAATTTTCGGATTCACAAGGGAATTGCTTTCGAAAGCACTGCGTTCTCCATTTTTTTCAATTGAATCAAATGCGATCACGTATACAGATGCACCAGGTTGAGCCGTTTGCTTCAAAACATGTCAAAATATCAAAACATAAACAATCGAGGGGTCTTCCAATGGAAACTTATCGAAAACATATCGATTTTTGAAGTGGGCACTTTATTTTGTCACTGTTTTTTTTCAACACAAATTGTTTTTTTTTCTTTAAGTAAATCTCCTTTTTTTCAGTATTCCATAAGTGAAAAAGGATATAAAAAATAAAATAAGAAAAAAAACTACACTGTGTTTACTTTAATTTGAACCAAGTAAATGAGAGAAATTGAAAAAAACGAAATTTATTTTTGCCTATCAGTGTATCAGAGCGTAACGTTTGCATTAAAATGAAGGGACTTTTTTTTTCGGATGGTGATAAAAAAGCTAAGACAGATAATTTGATAAAACTCCAATGGAAGGTAATTATTTAAGCTCGCGAGCGGTTTTTTGGCAGGTCACCGGAACATTCACCATTGGCGGACGAAAACATGAGTGTAGTCATGTTTTTGAGTTCTTTCTTCGTTTTATTTATCAATTCCTCCTCAGTTTTCGAGACAAAATTGTTAGAGTTGATCTTACGCTTCAGATTGGCCCAGAAATGCTCGATGGGACGCAGCTGGGGGACGTTGGGCGGGTTCGCCGACTTGAGTACCACATCGATATTCAGCCGCTCCATCTCCTCCAACGGTCGCTTCGAGTAGTGGGCCGACGCCAGATCCAGCCAGAACACCGCGTCTTCGCCCTTATGGTATTTCTTGATGAACGACGCAACTTCCGGCAGGCATTTCTTACAATGAATTTCCCCGTTCACGGCTAGTCCAGAGCGAAAGAAGAGCGGCTTTGAGATCCCCTTCTCGCTGATTGTTACCCGCAGCAGCACCTTCTTGGGGAACATGGTGGGTGAAATGAACATCACCTCGGAGCTCACTTCCTTCGTGGGAGAAGTAAAATACGAAGTGCCCTGCCAGTCGTTGCCGTTCAGGGTGAGATAGGTCTCGTCGTCCATCACCGCCGCCGCGTCACGATTCGCCGGGAAAATCAAGTTGACCATCTTATTCAGCCGCTGCCGCTGCGTCATTGCCAGCAGCTCCGAAATCAGTGGTCGCAACTTCCGCTTCCTGACATGTATGTTCATGTTCACCAGGTCCTTTATTACGGTTTGGTCGGTTGAACCGACCTCCCGGCCTAGCGCACACAGCGATGTAGCCACCTTTCTCTCGGTCTTCCTCTTCAGCATGCTTTGGAGCTTCATATCGCTCAGGGTCGTCGGCCATCTGGAACCGGGCGCTTTCTTTCGATGCTCTGATTGTTGTCTAATAGTGCCAATGTTTTAGATGCCAGACCGGGCGTATCCGGCGTCCACAAAGTGCCGCACGATGTCCGTTTTCGACGCAGCGGGGTATCATACTTTGAACGCGCACACTTCTGAACGGAGTTGCTTCACTGTTTTTGCCATCACGGTTAGAGTTCGACTGATAGAGCAGTCAAATTTTGTCTGCAGACTCATGGGTTACTATGATTGCTGCTACATGGGTAGTTTCATCAGTGTGGATGATGGTAAACCCATGAAAAATTTGCAATTTGTGTCCATTGTTTTTTTTAAATGCAAACGTTAATTCAAACTGCACCGATCTTAATAGTAGGTGGTAGTGGAATGAACAAATCTTTATTGTATGTATTTACAGGCACGCATCCCTTGGATAAAACCCAGCTTCTTGAAACATCCGCTAATCGTCTGGTTCCAGATTCATCCAGACTGCTTCAGCCCGTAGAGGCTCTTCTTCAGATGACATACCTGTTCGGATGCTCCAGTCTCGAACCCTGTCGGTTAACGCATGTAAACGTCTTTCGTAAAGGTCCCGTAACCCGTTACGCTGGTAGATCACCTTTTCGTGATGCGTTACGAGGTTGATCTACCACCGAAAACTAGTCCGAATTAATTCAAACCAGGGAACATATTGGTTTTTGTTGTCAAAGGAACAGTTTATTACAGTTTATGTCTTGTGAAAAGCGACAATATTTGGATTGACCCACCGAAGACGAGCTTGGAATGAGGAAAACATGGTTAGTCTTTATTTACGTGAATTCTCATTTTCTATTTGATGTTCTATAGTTTGCATTGGTTAGGACTAGGGTTCTTATGCATAGTCCGTATCGGAGTTATTGTTTGTTTTGTTTGCAATTATTCTGGTTTTGACTGATAAAGGGGCGCGCCTTTGAAGAGTGCTCTCACTCTTCAATGGTTTAAATAGCGGAAACTTTCAATAAAATTCGATTCATTGCCAACAAAACGAACAATGGCAACTGTAACAACACCGAATACTTCATCATTTCTCAATAGTGTTGAAATAACTCGACATGCACTAAACAAAGGAAACGGGGTAGGTATACTACAATAGATCAAATTACTGGTCCCAGTGGTTTATGTCCCGAACAGAGAGAGAGAGAGAGAGAAAAATAAAAATCTCGTACAGGTCGTCGTCGTTATGTCCACATGTTTGACAAGAAGTTGATGACGATTGGAATTGGTTATTAAAGTGCAAAAGGTTATCTGTTTTGCAACTGGAGCGAACGCCTGGTCATAGTCAGTGCCATACTTCTGACTGAACTCTTGTGAGACCAACCTTGCTTTATATATGTGACTTGTTCTTTTTCGTCCAATTTATGCTTTTAAAGTCATTTGCATCCGACGGTCTTCCGTCCCTCTTGAAGTGCTTCAATGGTCCATGTTGAGTTCTCTTGAAGCGATTGGATATCCTCCTTCATTCTGCTTCCCTGAATGAACTTTCAGGTCCCTTCAGGGCTTCGCGGTAGGTTCTTGGCTCAGCTGCTACGGCCACATTTCCGATTTCCCTTTGTACGACGGTTTTTTCCTCAGGGGACTCATCACATGAATCGAAATTCTCGCCTTCGCTGTCGCTAACGTCTGCTTCATGTGAGGCTTCGACTTCGCGACTCACCGCTTGCATTGAAGCTGCAGAAGGTCTTCATATGACTCATCCTCAAGCTTGGGAATGTAGGTACCGGGTTGGACCAACTCCTCCTCAAAAAACAAACGTCTCGGCTGATGGACAGCTTGTCAGTGGTCATATTGATGAACCTGTAGGCCTTGTGGTTCCTGGAATACCCGACGAACGTCATTTCCTTCGACTTGTCCTGGAGTTTGCTTTGCTTTTCCTTTGGTACATGGACAAACGCTTTGCACCCAAATATCTTCAGATGAGAAACGTCCGGCTTGCGTCCCCACCAACATATGATGTGATCTCCACAGCACGCGAAGGTAGGTGGTTCTGAAGAAACACGGCCCAGAATTTTGTAGGCACTCCGGCGTCCATCAGCATGCACTGACACATTTCAATTACGTACCGGTTGCGCCGCTCCGCCACTTAATTTTACTGCGGTGAACATCCGGCGATGAATACGGGGTGGATTCCTTGCTTGCAGTAAAAATCCATCAGTGCTTCACACGAATACTGCCTTCCCCGATCGGACTTGATGCGCTTGGGATACTGTAAGGCTTGTACTTGAAAAAAAAAATGCACCAGACAAAAGTGTTCGCCAAACATTTATTTTAAGTCGGATTTTCTTGAAACTTTCAGGAAATGAATTAACACATATGGATTATTTTTTGGCTTAATTTTTTTTATTCAATTTCCTTTCCATCGCTAAAAGTCCGTATCTTTCCCTTAAGACCCCTCATTGCATTTTGTGCAATGGTGGAGCCGACCTTTTTGGTCACTTTCATCCATTCTTTCTTCAACTCCAGCTAGTTCTTAAACACCTTGGAAGATTTTAGAACTTTGGCCTTCATTATGGCCCAAAATCTTTCCACCGGACAAATCTCTGGTGAATTTGGGGGGGCTGGCGGTTTTTGGTACAAAAACAACGTTATTGTCTCTATATCAATCCAACGTCGATCGCGCGTAATGGCATGATGCCAGGTTCTGCCAAAATAATGTCTCGCCTCCGTTGGACCGCAGGAAGGGCAACAGACGCTTCTGGAGGCACTCGGTGCGGTAAATTTTGCTGTTGATGGTACCCGTTGTGATGTACGGTTTACTCAGTTTACCGCATTGGCATATGGCTTGCCAGAGCAAGTATTTTTTGGCGAATTCGTCCACTTTCTTCTTCCTTATGTCTTCCGGAACATCAAACCGTGATTTGGCAACGTAGAACTCTGGCCCCGGTATCTACTTTGCGTTTGCCTTTATGTAGGTTTTGTCATCCATAACCACACTCTTCGGCTTCGTTAACCACTCTCGATACAGCTTCCTTGCGCGAGATTTGGCCGCCGTGTTTTGTTGATCACGCCGGTTCGGTGCCTTGCGGACCTTGAATACACGAAGTCTAGCTCGTTTCATGGTTTGCTGAA
Source organism: Aedes japonicus (assembly GCA_034211315.2). Lineage (NCBI taxonomy): Eukaryota > Metazoa > Arthropoda > Insecta > Diptera > Culicidae > Aedes > Aedes japonicus. The sequence continues at coordinate 47,768 of JASCZW010001386.1, read as the reverse complement.
CGAACCAGGCGAAAAATTTGCCTTCAGAGCCGCGTCGCGAATCGAAAAGTTCTTATTACACTTGAAATAATCCAACTCTTCCGGGCCTTCAGTTCAAGATCCTCGAAGTAATGCTTGTTGGAAGTCCGACGGTCATGTTGCTGCTGCCACCATGCTGGGCGATTTTCGCGGTTTGCTTCCTGGGTCCTATTCATGTGGCCAGATTTCTTGCAGTGATGGCACACAATCTACCTCCGTCCAGTTGGATTGCTTGCACAAATCGTCCAGCAAATTTCTCCCGGGGCAGGTTCAGCGTCAAGGCATGCAGGTGTAATTAATCAAAAACAGCGGATTCTCTTGAAAAAGTAACAAGTATTATTTGAATGTTTATATTAATCATAGTTTTTTTTTGCTTGCAGTCAGTGTATGCGTATCATTAAGGTCTGTATCTGCAATAATCCGGACACCTCAAAACATGAATGAAACATAAATTTCTCTTATATTTCCGTCGTAGTTGTTTATTTCAGATTCATGGGATGTGTTTTAACAATTCGTGAAGACAAAACATAGTTATTCGGTATTTGCATAAAATTTTCGAACTTTGCGCTTAACTCCGTCCATTCGGGTTTGTACAGACTCTTCAGAAATCGTGGAAGCCGTCTTTGTCCAAATTTGCCGGAACTGTTTGATGTCTTTAATTCCTTGCTTTTTTCCGCTTCATCAGAGCCCAATATCTCTCGATTGGTCGTAGCTCTGGGCAATTTCGCGGGTTTCAGGTTTTTGGTACAATGTTCACTTGATTTGCTTGGTACCACTCCATCACAAATCGGGCCAGAAAAAAGGTTTTTCTTTGTGACTTTTGATAAAGGATAGCAATCGCTTCTGCAGACACTCTTTTTGATAGATCTCCTTGTTGATTGTGCTTGTAGTGACAAAAGATGTACTCTTTTAGCCACACGTGAAAATTGCTTGCCACACAAGGTATTTTTTTTGGGAAATTTCGATGTCTTCTTCGTTCTGAAATGCTCAGCTGTAGCATTTCTGGTCCATAATAACGCACGAAACTCGCAAATATTGCCAAACGCGAGCCTGCGACACGTCAGCCTGCGATTTGAACTATTTTTCTTGCTTACGACTGTCGACTGCAAAGTGATTTTTCACGGCGACATCCATTTTGTCGTTAATATCTCTTTTCTACCTTTTGTTCTATGACAGGATCAGCGCGTCCAATGTTTTTGTCATTTCTCGGTTTCCTCTCCACCGTCAAACGTTCCGAAAATGATTTGAGCACATCGTGAACAGTGGATTTAGGCAAATCCAATGTTTTTGCAAGGTCCCGTATAGACAAGTCAGGATTTGCCGTACGACCGTACAAAATTCGCTCGCGCACTTGTTTTTCTTTCGTCGCCATCTTGAATACTAAACATGAAATGTGAACATCAATCATAGTCTTTTGCATCATAAACTCTCAGCTATACCACAGTGAAATTTGTCATTCCTTCGTGCAATACTTCAAAAGTTACAATGATTTGAAAGTGTCCGGATTAATGTGGATACAGACCTTTCACACTATTTATACGATTGGATACTTTCGAATGTCAATGAAAACCCTCATCTAAGAACTGTGGAAATATTTAAAAGAACACCAATTTAAGTGGTTGGCAAATTGGCAGCGTGTAATCAATGATTCAAGTATAGAAAATGATGTCTTGGCCAAGATCCCTCTCATAAATTGCTCTGTTGCCCCAAATGTTGCCTCTCTAGACACTAATCGAAAACGTTTCCATTCTTCTCGTTCTAGCTGAATGCACTTCTAAGCGGCGCCAGAACTAAACATCACAGCAGTGCTCCCACCGAATCACGTTTAACGCTTCAACAGCGCCCTACCATACTTACCTACGTGATAGAGTGGTTGTGATATTTCATTGAATCGAATAGAAAGAAGTGCAAAAGTGCAGTGACAGAAAAAAAACTTTAAAATAAGAAGAAAAATTAAAGTTAAATGTTGAAACCTGAACTTGAAGCAAGCAGCAATACTAAACACAGCAAGAGGAATGGCAGACAGCGGAAATCAGCGTAAGAATCATCACCAGCAGCAGCAGCATCAGATCGCAAACAACGGAATCTCCTGCAGTGCATCTGGTTTATCAAAATCTAAAGTGGATCGGAGTAGGAGCTCCAGTCGTTCGCGAATTCCCAAGCAGAGCGAAACCGGTTGTGACAGTGAAAAGGTAACCCTGTACATGAGTGGCCAAAAGGCAAGTGAATATCAGAGCAAAATGTCGGAAGAAGGACAAATGCTGAAGGACCCATTAGAGTCCAATGAGGTTGTATCGATCCGTCGCAGTGCCAACGTAATCAAATGTGATAGTGATAAAGAAATCAATTCACTCAAAAGGAAGAAAGTGCCATCAGTGAGCCTGTCGGATAGTGTGCTGGAACAGGAACCAACGTACGCTTCGGTTGTGAAGCAAACAGACAAAGAAAACGCCCAACCGTCTTCCACGGTGAGCGTCAATACGGGAAATTCAAGCAATAAGCGAATGAAGATGGATCCATTGAACAGTGATAGCAAAGTAGTTGCCAGTAAACCACCCATTCCTCCGAAACCAGATGCCACCAAGTCAACGCATCACAGTGAAAAAAGTACAGGAAAGTCCAAAAAGCAAGTTGTCAGTGAAGCGCACAATGCGTTGACCGTACAAAAGCTGCTTGCTCAGAACGAACAGATGAGGCTGGAAATCAACGATCTGCGGTCGAATTTGGCCACGGAACGAAATGCCGTTCGCGTTTTAAGGTATTGTATAGCATCCTTCCAGGTTAGCAACAACTTTTAATCAATAATTATTTTTAGGGCCCAAAACGAGTCGGACCTACGGCGGACCAAGACGGAATGCAAAAAGCTTCAGGAAGCGCTGTCCCATAAGAAACGCCACGGCACCGCACAAACATCGGCGATCAATTCCGCAGCACCAGCGCCGAAGCGACCGCACCGAACTGGTGAAAGTAGCGGAAGTGCCAGTTCGGATGATAACGTTAGCCAAATGACCATCAACCAGCTCAATCTGGACATTCTCAAGCTCAGCCAGGAGCTTTCCGCCATACGTGAGACGAATAAATTCTTGGAGGAGAAAATTCAAGTGAGTGTCGAGAGCATGTTGCATGACAAGAGGCGTGTTGCATGCAAGTTTTTTTTCTTGGGTGAAAGTTGACTAGGCTGGGGAAATTTTACCAGTTTTTAAAGTAGAATTCTAGGTGTAATTAGACCATTTTCAATTAAGAGCTTTTGATGCCTGTACTATTTTTGCATTAGTACTATTTTGAGGCAAGTACAGTAATACTCTTTGGACTTAAAGTCGAGATATTTTCCGTTACGAAAAATTACCAAAAATATAACCCAGCCACCTCGAGCATGGTATTGCTTTGCAATTGCTCTTTTGCCAACTGAGCTAAAGGAGGACTCAATAAACTTCGTATGGGTTGAATTTCAACATTTTTTGTCTCTCCAACGATGATTTGCTTTTTATTTAGCCGTCATTAATTTGGAAAGTTGTTTACAAAATCCCTTACATACATGTACAGCATAAACAAAATTTTAGAAATCATGAACGCAATATTACTAAGGGCACCAGAATACGAATGCAATAAGGTTAGCTGCTCCTCCGCTTTGGCCATGAAATTTATAGTAGATCCTCCGTTTGAAGTTCGCCCTATGTTTTTCTATCGGTTAAAGCTGAGGGACGTTAGGAGGATTGGTGGTTTTCTATGCAAGGTTTATCTTTAGCCGACCCGTCTCCTTCAGTGATTTCTTGGCATAATGGCCCGATGCAAGGACCGGCCAAAAGACCAATTCCTCCTACGCGTTATATTTCTTCATGAAGTGGCAACTTGCGGCAGGTACTTCGTTCTGTAGATCTCCCGTGCGCCGCAAGAACAGGGGCTTAGACAATCCTTTCTCACAGAAAGATCTTATTCGGGAACTTAGCTTGGGAGATATATTTGACTTCGTAGCGACGTATTTTGCCGGTCTCTTGCCAGTCATTGTCGTCAAGCGTCATCCATTATGACCACGACGTTGTGTTTCGCTGGAAAAATTGTTTTCAACAGCTCCTTGTGCGTGATGAAAATCTGCTGCTGTTCGGGCATAACCGTCTCGACTGGCGCTTCCGCATAAAAATGTCCATCTTGCCCAGCTACTTCTTCACCGTTGGTCCGGTTCTCGGCCCAAGAAATGGAACGTTGACAACACCTTTTCTTATGCCTCTGCTGCACTTTACGGTTGCGTAGTACTGTCGGCGGCTGGAATCAGGCTACTGTTCAACGCTCTCTTTTTTTACCAGTGGATAGAACTTAGTTTTTTGAAAAGCAGAACTTATCATTATTTTATCCCCACTTATATAAGCTTTTTCAGAATTACATAAATCATTTGAAATGATTTAGAAAAAAGGACTCTTTTCTAGAGATAAAATCAACATTACTATGATAATTGAGACAATCCTGCTAACAAGCAACGAGCTCTCTAGTATGCGTTCTGGAGTAGGATCTTTCAATCTACTATCTGTTTTTGCCTGTTGATAATATTTTTCTCTGAAATTGTTTATTTTGTATTTTATTTTTATAGAAACAAAAAATCGGCCAGATCTATTATTCATTATAGTTAATTTATGTTATCGTGCTTGGTAGGACTTCATTCATACAATTGGTTTTGATAGAAATTAGACATTGGCTAGGTTTATGGAGTATCCGGAAATTGTGACCAGTAGATGATTAGTGTACTGTATTTTGACATTAATTTTACATTATTTGACATTTTTCATTACAACCAAAATTGGCATACTCAAAAGCAAACTGACATTGGAAAAAATTCCATAAAATTCGCAGTGAGGAAATATCTGCTGCCATCAGCCGCTGGTTTAAAAAAAATAACCACATACTGAATACATATGATGTTTACTCTACGGAATCAAATTATAGGAATAAATACTATCAAGTCATAAGCAAAACTTCACAATTAAGTGAATTTTTAATATTTAATCAAGCTATCTCACAGAATTGCTCAACTCTTTGAAGATGTCGGAAAAAATAGGGCAACAATTTTCTCTTCCTGATATCCGAACGCGAAGAATCACCTGAGTATTGTATCTTAATACTATTCCTAATGTGCGGACCTCAACATTTTGCAACAGGCAACTGTTTTGCAAAAAAAAAATCATTCTCTTAAAATAATAAATATACACGGTGTTCAATAAGTTCGGATACACTTTCAAAATTGGTTAAAAAAATGAAAACATGTTTTTTTATTTTTTGGATTTATGTTATTGAAAGCTATGTTTACAAGGAACGTTTACAACATTTCTCTTGGAATGACCCCCCCTTTGTACTCCTTAACGAGCTTCAAACGTTTCTCGAACGCGTCGCAGGCGGCACGCACGGACTGCATGGGCATTTCGTCCCAGATTTTGAGAATTACCGTCTTGAAATGATCCAAAGTGCTGACCTTGTATTCGTTCAGCTTCGCCATCACATAGGACCAAACAAAAAGTCGAGAGGATTCAAGTCCGGGGAGCTGGGAGGCCACAAAGTTTTGTCCAGAAAGTCGGTTAAATTGTCCCGACACCAGGCTTGAACCACATTTGCCGTATGGGCTGGTGCACCGTCCTGCTGGAACACGTAGTGCTCATCGCCGTAGAGGCTTCGGAGACTGGGGGCAACAACCTTTTCCAAAACCTCAGTTTTGTAGTACGCCGCGTTGATTTTGACGTTTTTTCAATAAACACCAAGGGTAGCTTACCACGTTTGCATACTGCCCCCAAACCATCACCGACGCGGCACTTTGGAACCGAGGGATGTTTATATTGGATTCAGGAATGCTGTCCCTCGATGGCGCCCACACCCGGTCATTTTGCACATCGTGCGGCTGCTGCAGCACGAACAGTTTCTCGTCCGAAAAAACAAACTCCTGACCAGCGTGCCGAGAGGATCCTCTTAGCTCGATCCAACCGCTTTTTGCTGGTAGCCTCCGAAACGCCATGGACCTTACGTTTTTTGTAAGGCCTGAAACCAAGGTCCTTGGTGAGTATGGTGTGAGCGGTTCCAATGGAAACGTTGAGATCTGCAGCCGTTTTCCGGATTGAGCGGTTCTTTTGCGCCGAATTCGCTCCCTCACGATCTTGATGACCCGTGGCGTCCTCGCTGAACGCGGCCGACCGGATCTCGCACGGTCATTGGTCGAGGACGTCTCCCGGTATCGCCTGATGGTCGTGTAGACAAAGTTCCGCTTGACCCCATGCGATTTCAGCAGCCGGAATATATCGCCGGGTCGCTCACCGTTCAAAAAACGCTTAATTACGAAGTCCCGATACTCTTTCATCGCGCGTAACAAACGAACAACAACTAACAGAATGTCAACACCGCGCACATTCGGTAGCGTATGAATGAAGCTAAAGCTGACACCAATACCAATGCAGAATATGTACATGGCGCATACCTACGCAATGATGAAAACTTGTATTCGAACTTATTGAACACCGTGTACACAAAATAACACCGAACTAGGTTCAATTTTCTAACGAACCTTATTGGTTGCCAATTAGAAACCGAATAAATCGTTTATATATGCTGTTTTTGAGTGTATTCAAACCCGAGTTTTGGTTACTATATGATATATTTGACGGATCAAAATGAAAAATGAACCAAACAGTACGGTAAAACAAGGATATACAAGAGTTCGGTACATGAAAACCAATAAAACCCGGTAAACTGAACCGAGCATTCGCATTCTTAAACGTCAAACACTTCTCTTTGAGTCAATTCAGCGACGGTTATGTCTACCGAAAAACTGGGTTATTTTAGCTAACTCGATAAGGCCTGAAAATCGTCAGCCATTTTATCCCGCGTGTGTGCGCCGAATGTCTGTTCTCGAAAATTCTCCTGTTTTTTTTTGTCAGGTGAAAATGAAAAAAAAATACCGAGAGACTATAACAAGAGGATGCACGTTAGTTGAAATCTTCTGTATTTATTTGATGAATCCTGTGCAATACTCTGTTTTTACTCCCATGAACACTTTTTTTTCGTTGAGCTACCGTTCATTGAAGGATAACTCTAATTTGATTTGAAGGATAACTCTAATTTGAGTTGTTACCGTAATTCCAAAAAGAACCGAATTCCGTAACTGCGACAGAAAATTCGGTTTGTTTGACAGCGTTCGGTAATATTTGAGTAGACCGATGTTCGGTTATTGCTGATTTGATTTATTTTTACCAACCGAGTTTTTCGGATTTCGGTGAAATTTAACCGTTATGTGTATTATATTGATCTGTGATTACCGAGTTTTCAACTGTTGAGAATTCGGTAAAATTTTAAAGATTTCTGTAAAAACATCTGAGTGTGTATAGTTTGTTAAGATTGTCATGACGTATTTTATAAGATTGGGATTGAAACTTTGCTAATATCGATTTGTTGCATGACAAGTTTCTACTTATAGTAAAACTACCTTGGAAAAGTTAAGTATGCAAATCATTTTTAAATTGAGCCCACGAAGAAAAAAATATATTTTGATTGAATTATAACGTCATAATCTGATGTAATGATGTATTAACGTGTTTTAAAACTTGAAGGAATCTGATATCACGTGTTTGAGGTTTATTTTTGAGTTAAATTTATTTACCATTTGAATACCTATTTGTTAAGCATTCAAGTGGGTGACATCAAATTAAAGCAATTTATAGTAGAAATAACATTCTCACATATGCACGAGTGTTCCCTTAGCTCTGACGGCAAAGGCCCAGCTACAAAGCAATACCATGCTGGAGGTTAATGTGTTCCATTCCCGGTCTGGTCTAGGAATTTTTCAATAAGGGAAATTTCTCGATTCCCGGGCTAAGGTATGATTGTAGTTGTCATACTAATGCAAAAATGGTACTCCGTCAAAAGCTCTCAGTTAATAACTATGGAAGCGCATTTAGAACACAAGAATTTATAGGAGCATATGCATACAAAAAAAAATGCTTCTGACGTATGCATCAAAAAATTAAATTAATCCTTCAAAAAACTAAAACGATAATTCAAATTGAACAAACCTATCTTAGTTTCTGATCCTTCCGAAAAAATACTTAAACGCCGTACCATGTGGCCTTACTGCAGTCAGAGATGGCATTTCGCACTAATGTTACGCTGGTACGTGAGATTTGTACCTTCACAGAGGATACAACCATAACTCACCGCAGATAAAGCAAAGTGCTATTTTATTCGATGATGAATTGACAGAGTGAAAGTGTGCGCCTGTGATGGGATTGCTTGGAGTGAGTGAATCACTCGCTTTTTAAACAACCGCTCTCATCTGTCTTCGCCCACGTGCTCTCGCCTGCGATCACTGCCGCGAACACTTGTGCGAGGAAAGTCCGAAAAAAGGAAGCGGGAAGAAACATTCGTCTTTCTTCCTTTGTTATGTAGCGTCAAAGCGAATTTGCAATCGCTGCTGTATATTAGCAGAAGAGCCCACGCAAGTGAGCTCACTGGGGCGCACGCGTCAGGCAATTTATCGGCATTCGTCTCTGTGAATTTGAGAGCTCTTCTTCTCACTCTAGAGCGATCGAGTGTAGTGTGAATAAAAACCATTATTCTCAACCCACATGCGCTACCCGCATGCAAACAAGGGGGTGAATATAAACAAGAGAGAAGAGTTCTCGATGAGATAGGAAGAGTGGGTGGAAAATTGAAAATCTTGCTCTACCGTACTGAGGATATGGACATCACTGACTGCAGTTTGCCGGAACATTAGCCATGGCTGATGATAATATAGGCGGCCTTGGCGATAAGTTCGCAGTTTGAAAGAAACATGTACTTTTCTGCGTTATTTAATGAACACAAAGGGAATGCTAGATTTGGCAGAAATTAATGTACATTAATTGTTATGTTATTTATTCTCCGTGCGAGGAGTAACGATTATGATGTAGAAGGAGATGTTCACTCATCACCAAGAGGCACCAAGAGTGAACCTTAATGTTTTTCGCTAGAATGAAAGATGTGAAGAGAAAGTGTTGAAAGTTCCGTCAGAGTGCGGCAGGTAGGAAATCTAACAGATGTTTCTTGAAAATTGAGCGAAAGGGTATGTATCCAATGGTACTCGTACCATGGACGTCAATCTTTGCCTAACATCCCACTGCGGGGTAGCGGGGTGCGGGGTGCGAATCAAAACAAACCCAAAAAAGGAGAGAGTTCCTCTCCCATGTGCGCATCAATTAACAGAGTGCACACAATAGATCGCTAGAATAACTATACAAGCCACAGTGGTACATGAGCGTCTTTCCATGCGTCAATTTTTTGCCTGTTGAAGTGGCGGACTTGTTCCGTTGCCCCTTTCGCTCAATTTTCAAAAAACATCTGTTAGATTTCCTACTTGCCGCACTCTGACGGAACTTTCAACACTTTCTCTTCACATCTTTCATTCTAGACAAAAACATTAAGGTTCACTCTTGGTGCCTCATGGTGATGAGCGAACATCTCCTTCTACAGAAATTAATGGTTTGTTTCATGTAAATTTAAGCAAGATAACGCCTGAATCTAGTCTGATGTATGGAAGATTGCAAATCTTGTTGCATAGCACATGAAGCATTGCAAACAAATTCGTTCTTCACGCTTTCTTTGACTTGAAATTAAAGGAGGGAGATTTTACGCGCTCGTTAAAATTCATTATTTTTTTCTGTGTTACTCCTTCGATTTGACAACGAAATTATTGTTGTTGATCATCCGTTAGAGGTTTACCTAAAAAATTCTATCAGTCACAGCTAGAGGCGATTGTAGGCTTGGCAGTCTACGGTATGACGTTTTCTTCCGCCAGTCCATCTCCTCCAATTGTCACTTGGCATAATCGGCCGGGGCCAGGTCCGGCCAAAAGACCACGTTCTCTTTGGTTTGATACTTCTTGATAAAACTAATTTCCATTTAAACTTATATTGCCCCGTTCACCATAAGCCCCTAAGGATAGAACGAGTGGCTTGACATTCCGTTTACGCTGATCATAAGCTACAGAAGAACCTTTTAAGGGACCTCGGTGTGGGAGATATATTTAACGTCAACGCTTACCTTCTTGCTAAGGGATGTCAAGTTCCCGGCTAAGACACGGACGGTCTCGATGCTTCCGCTTAACAATGTCTATCTATCCCAGGTACTTGTTCATCGTTTGGCTGGTTCCACCAGCCTTTCGGCCCAAAGCATGGAACGATAAGACCACCTTGTTCTTAGTCTTCTTCTTCATAGTTTGATGCACTTTCTCAAGAAGGGAGAGGATGTTGTGAATGCCGGATTGTCTATAGATCATTGCACGATGGCGTCATCAATGCTGTTTTGACAGATCAGGGAGCTTGCTTATGTGGATTTAGAATATTTTCGGTAGCATCAGTTTGAGATTTTGAGCTATAAATTTATTACGATTGAAGTAAAATTGCAGGAAAGCAGACACCAGTGCTTTTTTACATCATTTCCTGTATTTAATCGTACAGAATCCGGAAAAAGTCAATTGAAATTTTCGGTTGAGTGGTTCAAATTCTAATACCTTGTAAACAAGCTCCCTGAACTGTCAAAAAAGTGAGATTGATACATTCGGTGCAATGATTTATATCTGATGGACACGATCTGCCTCACGTTGTCAAGAGGGTGAAACTGGCAGTATGAATAAGCCATCGAGAGTAGTAGTTTGATTTTGCGCTATGGCTGCTACATATGAATCGATAACGCTGTCATTTTTTTTTCTGTACACAACAGGGTAGCTAGGATTGGTGATGCATAGCCTTCACAGCATAGATAGATTCATCACCAGATGCCATAGTAATTGCATGAAAGATCACCAAAATAAGATAAGGTAGACTCTTCTCAAAGCGTACAAAATGTAACATATGTTCTCATGCGTATTGCAAAGAAAAATATTGCCTATTCCTGAACTAGATAGGAGTTTGATTCGATTAGGGCGCAACCTTGCAAATAATGAAAATCCAATTATAAAATTGTAGTGTGGTTTTCGAAATGCTTGTCGCTTCATTCAAAGTCATCATGAGTAGTTTTTTTTTGGATGGCTTGTTATTTTCTGCAATTTTCACAGAAACGATATCGACATTATTGTCCTTAGTTTTGTTTTTGGCTTCTGTTGCAATACTTAGTTAGTTTTAAATTCGTTTATCATATCCTAAAATGACCATAAATTTGGTAGCAGCAACAAAACTAGTAATTGTTTGTTTCTTGTAGTAGTTATTTAAAAATTTGTTTTATATTTTGAATACCTTTATTTAAATTGTTCAATCTTAGGTCGAAATTAAAAGAAGCTTTATCTTTTAACCTCGTTGATCTAGCGGCATTTCTGGTCAGGGTGGTGTAAAAAGTTCAACTTCTTAACATTTATCGGTGACTCTTGGATTCAAACAGTGACTCAATTGAATATTTCCATGGTGATCTGTGGTTGATGCCGGTTGATCTGTGGTAACAGATGTCACTGAAGGTAATGTCAGGATTGCTGCACATCTGGAATTTCTACACTTGGGAAATCTCTGCAAATGGGAACATCTTGACGATTTTATACAGCCGATTGTTTTACTAGGTTAGTCAAAAAGTTTTGAAAGCAACATCTTTGTTACACCAAAGTCTTTACGCCATTTTAATATTTCACCTTTCATAAAAACGTTCTCAAAATTTCATTTCGATCTGCCAATGCATTCTTTGTTAACAAATCATTTGAAGTTGACGTGTCAGTGTATTTTTAAACCATGGAAAAATCCGAATACCGTGCAGTGATTGAGATTTTTGTTAAGGAAAGTTTATTGGCTCCTGAAATCCATGCAGAGGTAATGAAACTATTAAAGAAGTCATTTTCTTCATTTCCAACCGTTTACCGATGGATTTTGGAGTTTGAGCGTTGCCGTACAATTGATAAAGACGATCCACGCCTAGGACGTCCAGAAAGTGCATCAACACCAGAAATCATTGTAGAATATGCTCAGGATGATCATCGATCGACTGTAGATGTAATAGCTGACACCATAGGCCTCTCAATTGGAGCATCATGGCATATTCTGGCTGAAGTTTTGGGTTTCAAAAAACTGTGTGCACAATGTGCGCACATGGGAGAGGAACTCTCTCCTTTTTGGGTTTGTTTTGATTCGCACCTACTGACGATCACTCAGTAAACAGAGTGCACACAATAGATCGCTAGAATAACTATACAAGCCACAGTGGTACATGAGCGTCTTCCAACCAGACATTTTTGCCTGTTGAAGTGGCGGACTTAGTCCGTGCTTCAACCTACCCCGCAGTGGGATGTTAGGCAAAAATGTCGTTGGTTCGAGTACCACTGTACACATGCCCTTTTCGCTCAATTTTCCTAAAACATCTGCTATATTTCCAAGCCTACCGCACACTAGCGGAACTATCTAAACTTTCTCTTCATATCTTTCATTCTAGCCAAAAACATTGTTGTTCATTCTTGGTGTCTCATGGTGATGAGCGAACATCTCCTTCTACATCATAATCGTTACTCCTCGCACGGAGAATATATAATATAACAATTAATGTATGTCAAACCAAGAGGCTAAGAAGTGGTGTGAACCAGGCACTTTGGCTCGGCGGCGAGTTCGTTTCCAGAAATCGGCCAAATAGGTGTTAATGTCAGTTTTTTGTGATACAAAAGAAATTTTTTTAATTGATTATCTCCAAACTGGTAAGACAATCAACTCTGGTTAGTATTGTGACCGTTTGGACCAGTTGGATGGTAAAAATTTAATTAAAGACTCGGTTTGCGGAAGAAAAAATAATTTTTCTTCAGGACACTGAACCTCCTTACACCGCTCAAAAAACCATCGCAAAAATCAGTGAATTTTGGTACAACTTGTTGCAGCAAAAAATTCCTTCGTGGAAAGCGTTTTTCATCAAACGAAAAGGTTATACAGGAATATTTTGCAGGCCTTCCTGAAGGTCACTTTCATGATGGGACAACAAAGTTGGAAGATAGTTGGACCACGTGTTTTGATCTCATGCTGATCAAAGTGATTTCTTCAAAAAAAAAATGAATTTTCATTTTTGCTGTTAATTTTTTTTGATTCACCATCGATCGATGGTACTCATAGTTAAATTCCGCAGCTTTTTCAAATACTGTATTGTCCCAAATGGCTTGCAACATCTCATTTGCTGTTGCAAATGTCTGTTTATAGAAGGTACCTGACAAAGGTACGAAAACTATTCGGAAATGTTTGGCTTTTTTTCAGCTAAGGGATCCATTAATTATTTCACGCAAAAAGTGACCCCCCTGTCACGTTTTTTGTGTGGACCTTCAAATTTTTTTGTATGGATTTCACTTTTTCCCAAACCCCCCTTCTCTACTTACTGTGGGACATAATTAATGACCTTCCCTAAGAGATGAATACTGGCCTTTGAATGAGTTTATGAATAATGAATTATGAAAAAAAAAGAAACACAATGTTTATTTGTTTTAGAAGTCTTCTTTTAGTTATCTGAAACTTTGCTGTTGACACCATATCGATTAAATGAACCGCCTTCATGGTTAAATCATTCTAATACATAAGTTGCATTTGACCGAAGGCCCTTCTTGGAAGTTAGTCGTCACTTAATATGACGTAATGATACAAACAATTGCGATTGGAATGATACGAAACAACTGTGCAAATTTTCCGTGAATTAAAAAATGACGAATTTAAAAAAGTTAAACCACTCATTTTCAAAATGCTTCAACTAACTTTGTGAAATTCGAACAAATGTGAGGGAAGATTTGAGAAAGGAGCAGTTGATAAGCTTTGGGTAGGTTTTTTTTGCTTATCACACATTTCTGATCTTCATCGAGCATTAAACTAAGTGGAATCGATTCGAAAAGTTACTTCAGTTAAATTTTGAAAAACTAATAGCCAAACTAGAGATCTTTAAAACCCAATTTGATTTTTAAATCTTTTAATGGATAATTATAGCAAGCCTTTAAGAACTGAGAAATACTTTTCCTTAAAAAAAATATTAAAAATAAAATCTTAGAAAACAGTTTTGCTATATTTCGCAAAACATCGGAGTTTCAATTGAACAACCCACAATAAAATAATTGTTTTTTGTCTAAAAATCAGCTGAATGAGATAAGGTTCCTTTAATGATATTTTTTATCGATCTCATAGATTTTTATCTCAAGTTTTACATTCAAATATGTGCATTACACGACACTTAATTGACACTTAAATGACTTTTGATTCACAGATAAAGCCCTATCTCAAGTTACATGGATGGTGATTTTTGCAAATGTAATCACTCGTAAAAAAATAGTTTCACTAAATCAAAGTTGATAAAATTTTGGACTTTGGATTAATTTACAATTTAGCACCCGAATATTCTCGGTTACAATTGCTCTAGAAAAAGTATATGTGACTGACAGATTTCTTCAGTGTCGAGTGCTTGACAAGTCAAGACGAAATATGCCTATTTGTTAAAAGCCTAGGTTTTTTTAGTGGAATTTACTCGCTTTTACACGTGATAGAGTTTCAGCTTTTTATGTTTTATTTTCTTAACTGTAAAAAAGTGGCGTATTAGTTTCAATTTTCCTAGTTTTTCGATTACAATCGTTCAACTACTACGCTCGTACTACGCTTTTTTTAAAACGTGAAGTTTTTTGACTTTGTACTTTTTTCCCAGCCTAGCTGATGATCTTCTTCTCTGCAACTTGCCATTAGAAAAAGGTTTGTTAATATGCTAGTAGCTTGCAAGCAATCTTCTACACAACTACTGTCACGAACGCAGAGAATTACTCTACTGTGAGTTCTATTCGACTTTAAATTTTAGGTACAACATTAGTACGGTTCTCTGAATTGTTTCGAAATTTAACCCTTTTATAAAGTGAAACAAGAGTCATCATTCAGTTTTATTGTATAATTTCGAAATCGTTCCGAATATGTAACACACTTTTCAAATAGATGTACTCTCAACTAGCCTTAGTCGATTCAACTCACATTGGAGTCGTTCACAGCATTCGTGTACCTTTCACGGTTGCGCTGCAAAAACGATGATGATACATTTTCCCAATGCTACATGCGACCGTCGTGCAACAACGAGTACATGGCCATAAAGTTGCTGTGCACTTTCGATTTACACTTCATTTGCCCTTTGAGCTAATTGTGCTTTCAGATTACCCATTCTTCCTTCCTCCCCATAAACTTATCGCCGAGTGCCACCAAGCTTCAAGTTCGTTGGGTTATTTCCCCGGACCTACAGCAATACGAGCCAAGTTGAAGTGGTGACCTACAGTCTGCAGTCTCCGATTGGCAAGTCGTCGTTTATCACGTCGTTTTACAACACCGGCCATGATCGAGGCCGTTGCGTGACCGTGGTCATCGTCTCCCGCACATCTCTTGTCATCCCGATTAATGTTAAGCTGAGTGGCTATCGAAATTCAATGTTCGATTCCGTGCTGTAAAGGATGATTAATACTTTCGGCCCCGATTGCATAATTTACGGATCAGGTAAACAATCATTTCCCAGACATGGGGAGAATCTTTATTATTGCCTTTTTCTCTCGAACATATCGGAATCTGCCAAGGTGTCGCATTGGACTTGGGTGGTTATTACTATTATTATTATTATTGCCATAAAGGATAATAATTCTGATGTGTGTTGGCCCAAATAAGGCACAACCTTTCGTTCGTTTCGGAGACTATCCAACCGAGGAAGACAGAGAGTGCGTTCCTTATATGGTTGCTATTTAAATTAATTTAAACAAGTCTTATGTCCGATGTCCCATTCGCCATGCGAGACGCCGCCGCCGCACCGCGCACGGATTGAGAATTTAAATTGCGTAAAATAATCAAATAATGAACGCCAGGACGCGTAGTGGGGTCAGATCGCTGCTGGGGTCATTTCGTAATTTTGCGCATCGCATCGTTTCTCGTAGTGAGGAGTAAATTGTTTTAATTTAACTGGACACCTCGCGATAATGGCGATTGGACGTGTTGATAATAAAGATGTTGGCTGAGATTACGCAAGATTCGGTGTTGCTGTGATGAAGAGTGGCGATGACAGTGGTGTAGAGAGTTCCTTTCAGCTGTCAATCTTCATTTTCCGGTCCAATGTCAAATTTGCGAATGGCTGCTGTGTATTTAGTTGTAGGTCCGAAGATGGTTATCGAGTGTCGTATGCATATGTCTTGATCGTAAAAAATGGTTAATGGGGATTCTTTATGCTAGGTAAAATATGGAAAGGTTAGGGATGCAATCAGCTTTGACAGATTGTCACCGTGACATTTTTGGTGTTTTAAAGGAATTAATAGTCCATGCTAAGATGAAGTGTACCTTGTATCGAGAATAGTTGACCATGTCGAGTATAATCGTAGGTGAAGAGGCCACTGTTAGCCAAGAAGCCGAAGTAAAGCCCAATGCAATCCGCGGATGGTGAAGTTAAAAAAATATTCAACATCCGAAGTACCAACTTAGCTGTTGGAGCTGCTAAACGACTTTATACAGTATGTAAACAAATTTTATCCACCCCTACCGCCAATTCGCAACTTTCTTGTTATTGAATTAAAAAGTTAGTTGTTTCTATGAATGTTTATATATGATTTATTTTATTTTAAACTAGCTGAACCCGGTGCGTGCGCTTGCAACTAAATGGAGGAAAATTTAATCTAACTGGCATTTTTATAGTTTTTTTCGGAATGTGTTTTTTTCTTGAATAAGCAGGGGTTCAAACTTCTATCAAAATATGCTTCTTACCCGAGAAATACACGTTTTGTGTTTAAGTATCCTGGATAATTCTCATTTTTGGTAGAACTTTGTGTTTCATTTGTATGGGAGCCCTCCCTTCCAGAGAGGGTGGTTTCGCAAACCACCATACAATGATTGCCTTCAAAACCCCCCACATGCCAAATTTGGTTCCATTTGCTTGATTAGTTCTCGAACCATCACACGGCGCTCTTCGAATATAATAAAAATTTGAGTTTCATTTGTTTGAACCCCACGCCCTTTCAAAAAGGGGAGGGATCTTGAACCACCATTGAAACATTCTTGCCCTCAAAACCCCCCACATGCCAAATTTGATTCGATTTGCTTGATTAGTTCTCGAGTTATGAAGAAATTTGTGTCTCATATGTATCAGAGCCCCCCTTCCTGAGAGAGTAGGGGTCTCAAACAATCATAAGAACCTTCCCCAGTCCCAAAAACCTTTTCATATAAATTTTCACGTTTGTCGGTTCAGAAATATCCGATTCTATAAGGGTCTGACAGGCAGACAGACAGGCAGAAATTCATTTTTATGTATATAGAAATCTACCCTCCAAAAACATCCACATGCCAAATTCGGTTCCATTTGCTTGATTTGTTCTCGAGTTATGCTGAAATTCGTGTTTTATTTGTATAAGAGACCCCTCTTTCAGTGAGCGGAGGAGTTTCAAACCACAATAGAAACATTTCTTACCTTCAAAAACCTCCACATGCCAAATTTGGTTCCATTAACTTAATAAGTTCTCGAGTTATTCAGAAATTTGTGTTTCATCTGTATATGAGCCCTCCTTTCAGAGATGGGAGGGGCTCGAGTTAACTAAGAAATATTTCTTGCCTTCGAAAACCTCCACATGCCAAATTTGGTTCCATTAACCTGAGTTCTCGAGTTATTCAGTAATTTGTGTTTCATTTGTAAGGAAACCCCTCTCCCGCTCCCTTCCGGATGGCGGAAGAGTCTCAAACTTCCATAGAAACATTTATCTCCTCCAAAAACCTCCACACGCCAAATTGGGTTCCATATGCTTGATTAGTTCTCGAGTTATTTGTGTTTCATTTGTGTTTCATTTGTATGAAGTGTTTCATTTGTATGAGAGCCCCCCTCTTACAGAGGGCGGAGGGGTCTCGATTTACCTTAGAAACATGTATTACCTTTAAAATCCCTGCATGCCAAATTTGGTTCCATTTGCTTTATTAGATCTAGAGTTATGAAGAAATTACAGTTTCATTTGTATGACAGCACCCCTTCTAGGAGAGGGGAGAGGTCTCAAACCACCATAAAAACATTTTTCTCCTCCAGAAAACCCCACATGCCAAATTTGGTTCCATTTGCTTGGTTAGTTCTTGAGATATGCAGAAACTAGAGTAGAGCCTCCCTTTCTAGAGAGAGGAGGGGTCTCTGTCTACCATAGAAACATTGCTTGCCTCCAAAACTTCCGCATGCTAAATTTGGGTTCCTTTGCTTGATCAGTTCTCGAGTTATGCAGAAAATTGGGCTTCGCTTGTATGGGAGCCCCCACATTTCCAGAGAAGGGAGGGGTTTGAAACCATCATAAGAACCTTTCGGTGTCCAAGACGAATCCAACAAAGCAAAAATCTTGCCAAACGGTCCTTCCGCTCGCGAGTTAAATCGTGACAAAGGAAACCCCAACTCATTTTTATTTATGTAGATGCTTGTCATTTTGTCATCAAATTCACATGATATTTTGCCTCTTTTGAAAACTATGGTGTCATCAATAAAGCGATGAAAAAAGTACGGAAAAAAAAAGTTTATCCACTTTATACCTAAATAGAAATATTACATTGTTCAATATTTTGTGCGATACCCCTTGGTTTCAACAATAACTTGGCATCTTCGCGGTATTGATTCAACGCTTAGCTGTCGTTTCTGGTGTGATTTTGTCCAATTCAATTGCAATTACTAGTCGTAATTTCTGAATGCTTGTTGGATGTTGTTCTTAAACCTTAATTTTCAAAATACACCACAAATGTTCTATTGGATCAGGTGACTGTGCTGGTCACTCCAAAATGTCGATTTTTCGTTCGTTGAATCATTGCGATTCCAGTTTTGACGTATGATTTGGCTCCCCGTCTTACTGGAATGCGTATCTTCGGCCCATTTTCAGTTTTCGGACGGTTGCTGGAAGTTTTTGCTTCAATATGTCCAGATAAACTTCCTTTACCATTATTCCGTCAATGAATTCAAGCTCTCCTACACCAGAAGATGCCATGACCGTACCTGCATAGACAATCACTATGAAAAATCTGACTAAGTGATTTGATAATTAATGATGTTGCAAGAATTTACCTCCGCCATGTTTGAATGTCGGCCTTAAATACACCTTTTTGAAGCTTTCACCGATCTTCCGCAATTTGAGGAGGTGGCCTTGTTGATTGCTCAAGTTGGTCAAGATGGTCGTAGCAGAACTCTAGCGCTAGTCAAGCGGCGTTTCACAGGAAGGTCCAAAGTGTATGTAGATCTTTTGCTCAGAAAACCATTAAACGGTCTGGGCTACATGCCTGCCAATTGCAAAAGGTTCCAAACATGACTACCTTACTTACCAATCAGACTAAGGCCGGCGTGGCCTCAGCTGTACACAGAAGTTGTCTCCATTCTATTCGGTCCATGGCTGTCACTCGCCAGCCTCGCTGTCTGCGGAGGGTCCGCAGGTCGCCTTCTACTTGATCGATCCACCTTGCTCGTTGCGCGCCTCTTTTTCTTGTACCTGTCGGTTCGTTTTGGAGAACCATTTTCACAGGGCTGTGTGCACGATGGGAGGTTCTCCCAGCGACTGGTGCAATTCGTGGTTCATTCGCCTCCTCCACGTTCCGTCTTCCATCTGCACTCAACCGTAGATGGTACGCAGCACCTTCCGTTCAAAGACTCCAAGGGCACTCCACTAGCAATGTCCATGTTTCGTGGCCGTAGAGAACTAATCTCCGGTCTAATTAATGTCTCGTAGATGGTCAACTTAGTGGTTCGGCGAACTTTGTTCGATCTTAGCGTCCTTCGGAGTCCAAAGTAGGCACGATTACCAGCCATAATGCGCCTTTTTATTTCTCTGCTGGTGTCATTATCGGCGGTCACCAATGAGCCAAGATACACGAATTAGTCTACTATCTCGATTTCTTCACCCTCGATCTGAACTCGTGCTAGGAGGCTAAAATTGTCTTCTCGTGAGCCTCTTCCCTTCATGTATTTTGTTTTCAACGCATTAATCACACGCCTAATCCTACCAGCTTCAGCCTTAAGTCTGATGTACGTTTCCGCCATCGTCTCAAAGTTACGTGCTACGATATCAACGTCGTCGGCAATGCCAAATAGTTGGACAGACTTCCTGAAGATCGTGCCACTCGTATCTATCCCAGCTCTTCGAATCACACCCTCCAGTGCAATGTTAAACAACAAACACGACAATCCATCACCTTGCCGTAGCCCTCTCCGAGATTCGAAGGGACTCTAGAGCGTACCTGATACTCGGACGACACACATCACTCGATCCATCGTTGCTTTGATCAATCGCGTCAGTTTTTCTGGAAATCCATATTCGTGCATGATTTGCAATAGCTGGTCTCAATTATTTGTATCATACGCTGATTTGAAATCGATGAGAAGATGATGTGTGGGCACGTTGTATTTGCGACATTTCTGCAGCACTTGCCAAATCGCGAAAATCTGGTCCGTAGTAGCGCGGGCACCCATGAATCCTGCTTGGTATTGCCCCACGAACTCCATTGCAATTGGTGACAGGCGGCGGCATAGTATTTGGGAGAGCAACTTGTAGGCAGCGCTCAGTAGCGTGATCGCACAATAATTGCAGCAATCCAGCTTGTCGCCCTTTTTATAGATGGGACACACTATTCCCTCCATCCAATCCTCCGGTAAACATTCCTCCTCCCAAATCTTGGTAATTACCCCGTGCAGCGCTCTGGCCAGTGCTTCACCACCGTATTTTAATAGCTCGCTTGGAGGTTGGTCAACACCAGCGGCTTTGTTGTTTTTCAACCGACGAATTTCCTCCTCAACTTCCTGAAGGGTTGGGGTCGGGGTCCTGTCATCTTCTACGCATGTTCCTAGATTTATTACCGAGCTACTTTCGTTCGCTGTAACATTACCGTTCAGGTGCTCGTCGAAGTACTGCTTCCACCTTTCAATCACCTCACACTCTCCTGTGAAAAGATTGCCATTCAGGTCTCTGCACGTATCAGCTTGTGGTACGTAGCCTTTGCGCGAGCTGTTCAACTTCTCATAGAATTTGCGTGTGTTGTTAGCACGGTACAGCGCTTCCATTTCTTCGCGGTCTCGAACAGATCGGTCTTCGATCTGGAGCTTTTTCCTTCGAAGAATAGTATTTTGTCGGTTCCGTGCCTGTCTATACCGTTCCACATTCGCTCTCGTACGGTGTTGCAGCATTCTTGCCCGTGCTGCATTCTTCTCCTCTACTAACTGCTTACATTCGCCATCAAACCAGTCGTTTTTTAGATTCGGTGCAGAAGTACCTAGTGTCACTAATGCAGTGCTACCAATGGTGGTTCGAATATCCCTCCAGCCATCCTCAAGAGTAGCAGCGCCAAGCTGCTCTTCCGCTGGTAGGGCTGCCTTTAGCTGTTGCGCGTATTCCTGGGCAACTCCGGTTTCCCGTAGATGCTCAATGTTAGGTCGTGTCGTCCGAATTCGTCGAGAGTTTTGAGCGCATATATACTGCAACTAGGTAATGGTCCGAGTCTATATTCGCACTGTGGTAGGTGCGAACGTTGATGATATCGGAGAAGAATTTCCCATCGATTAGAACATGGTCGATTTGATTCTCTGTTCGCTGGTCAGGTGATCTCCAAATGGCTTTGTGGATGTCTTTACGGGGGAAGAAGGTACTACGAACTACTAAACCACGGGAGGCCGCAAAGTTCACGCATCGTTGGCCATTCTCATTCGATACGGTATGTAGGCTGTTAGGCCCTATTACCGGTCTGTACATTGCGGGCAGCCATCGTACACTTGCTCCAGCTGCGCGTAGAACGCTTTTTTTTCGTTATCGGGTCTCACGTCGTGTAGACAGTGTACGTTGATGATGCTGTAGTTAAAGAATCGACCCTTGATTCTCAGCTTGCACATTCTAGCGTTGATCGGAAACCATCCAATCACGCGTTGACGCATTTTGCCCAGCACTACATAGCCGGTGCCCAGCTCGTTTGTGGTACCAAAGCTCTGGTAGAAAGAAAGGTAGAAGTCGATGCTCGCTTTTCCATACCTTCTGTCCTGTCCAGCAAACCTCCTGCAGTGCTACGACTTTGAAGTTACGTGGTTGAAGTTCGTCATAGATTATCCGATCGCAGCCAGGGAAGCAGAGCGATTTGCAGTACTTACCATGTTCCATGTTTCATGTTCCGAGTTTCCAATCGTAGTCCTTAATTGGTCGCCTAGGTCTTTGCCGATTGTTCCGGTCCGTATTAACTTCTGTATTATTTGTAACATTGATTTTTTAAGTACGGCTTGTTGGGCCTTCCCCAACCTCCCGCCTCGCCGGGGGACCATCGTGCACAGCACTGTTTAGAGTCCCACGCTGGCACGAGGACGATGATCAGCCGCTCCTTACATGGAGAACAGACGCTGTTTTGAGCCGCCCCTAACATGGAGAACAGCCGCTCAGATAGACTGCACCCTTTGAAGAGGGCAGCCCCCCCCCTTCCCTGTCAGCATATGACCAAGTTCCCACCGGGGTTGGTTACGCGATCTTTCCTATGGTTACTCATACCCCAGTCGGCACCACGGGGAGGTAGGGATAGGAGTTACTGGACAAGAGGCTAAGGATTGCAGTAGGATTTATTTGATACCTGCAGGCACGCGAAGTACCTATGGTACGCATTGTCCAGGCATTTACCAACCTAAACAAGAGCTTCCCTAAAGTTTCGAATCGAACATTCCAGCATTTCAAAATGAGAACTTCTCGAAGCTCAGGAAATTCCAGAAGATAAAATCAGGAAGACACTTTCCAGAAGTATTGGGGAAACTTTCTAGTAGTTCCGGCAGGAATTTCTCAGGAATTCAGGAACAAACTTCTCCGAAGTTCAGGAGAACATCTTTGAAATTCATAAAAGAACTTCTCAGAAGTTCCGGAAGAAACTTTAAACATCTTTAAGAAGATTTTTCAAGAAATTCTGGAGAGTAATTTCCCAAAGTTTTGCAGAAATTTTCTTCGTAGTTCAGAATGGAACTTATCAGAATTTTAGAAAGTAATTATGTTCAGGAAAACACCTACCAAATGTTTCTGGAAGGTAAGGTTGGGTTCTTAAAAGTGAATTTTGAAGAAAATGAGGAGTGACTGTCAAGAAGTTCATGAGGAATTTCGTCTGAAATTCTGGAGGAAACTTCCCAGAATTTTGGCAAAGAGCCTTGCAGAAGATCAGGAGAGAGCTTCCCTGAAATTCAAAAGTTGATCAGTGACTTACCAAATAAGCAGTCTGTACAAAAATAATTCATATGACCATAATGATATTCATTACTCATGACACCATATTAAAATATGGTACACACCATCTGCCGTACCGTTTGTATCATACTTTGAGGACACACACTCATGCAGGAATAACAATTTCTTTCTTTCCATCTCACCTCGTTTGGAAGATTTGATTAGTAAGAAAATTTCCTCGAAGTTTTGATGAGAAGTAAAAAAAAAATTCAAGACGTTTATCAGTATATCCACGAAGTTTTCGAGAATGCTTCCAAAGTTCAGAAAATCTATCTATATAAACATGAACCGAATCTAAATCTATAAAAATAAACTCAGAACTACTGAATCGATCAGCGTGAAATTGTTTGGAGGGGTTTTTGGGGCGGGGAAGGTTCTTATGATACTAAGACATAAATTTATAAATCGAAAATGACACTTAAAGACGACTTAATCTACAAAAAAATCCTTTTTAGTGTAATTGTAGTGTTTTTTACTAACGAACTAAAAATTGAAAATTGGAATTCAACTTTATAATTTATGTAACGTAGAATTGACTCTGTTAATTAAAACCCTTAATGGTGCAGGACGGACTTTTAATTTTGAAAACGCTATATCTCAACGATGCCTCAACCTTTCCAGTTGAAACTTTGACTCATATCAAGGGAATGGTTGTCCTAAATTATGAATATATGTACCCCCCTCCATGTCATCCTCCCTTCTTTTCGTGGCTGAAACTAGGTGGCTCTGAGGGTATTATTCATCATGATATTTAAATGGATTTGGTTTTCACTTTTTTTTTATAAACGGTTTTATGTTTTTTAGTAAGTTTTTAACATAAATGGAACATGGAAAGTATACAATTGGGTATAAACATCTTTTTCGGGATGTTCTAGGTCGTCCAAACACTCCTGGAATGTTGATCATGGACAATATCTCTATGACACGTGAGCATAAGACCTACATGCATGAAACATGTTCAACAATGTTCAAAAAGAGTGAAATTATTATCTTCCATCCATCTCCATTCATATCAATCGTTCAAGTCTCTCCAAATTGTCCTGGAGTTCAGGTCAAATGATCTACTAGATCAACCATGACTGGGCTACTGTCCTTAGCAATGCAGCATACCCAAGCAGACTCAAAAAAGCCATACAAAGAGATTGTAATATATTTACCTTCATATAAGATGTTCTAGATTCTCCAAATTGTGCTGGCATTCAGATAGTTCATTGCCATTAGTTCAACCAAGACTAATGTAATGTCCCTAACATTGTATAATATCTTCGCTGATTTATAGTCCCAGTGCGCATCGTTTTCGACCCATTTCGATTTATATATGTTGTTATATGTGCTCCAGGTCGTTGTGGAGTTCAAGTCATAAAATCTATTGAATCAACCAGAGCTATAATATAGTTCTTATGGAAGAAGCATATTCAAACAGACTCACGGAGGTTGTGTGCATAAAAATCAATCTATTTGTCTGCATATCAGTTATCCTATGTTCTCCAAATCTGCCTGGAGTTCAGATCAAATGATCTACTAGATCAACCATGTGACCCATTGGCCTTAGTAATGCAGAATACCCACCAGTGTGCCTTAATTGTTCCATCAAAAAAGTCATATATTTTTGCACAGATTGTAGAAACTTGGATGAACAGAAAATGTAAAAATTGTATTGATGAATCAAGCAGTAGACACATCACTTTCAAAACAGAGGGGTGATAGAACACGTCGTTTCAGAAACGATGTAAATAATTCTTTGCTTGTTATCTTTTGTTATGCTTTTCATTTTTGTAATAAATCTAATCAAATAAACAAACGAACATACAGTTGCCATAGATGCATACAGCCTTTGTGAGTCTGATTGGATATGCTTCTTCCATAAGAACTACAGTGTGACCAATATATGTACATACGAGCAAAGTTTGTCAACCATTACACCATAATAGATAATCCAAATCAAACTATTTTACTACATTTGAAAACAATACTTCATACTCACAAGTCATACTGATTAGGTTCAAATCTCTAGCGATTATCTCCTAGGATTTCACGTAAAACATTGTACTTTCATCGTCGCTGCCCAACACTGTGTTTTAAGAAATGAAATTCTATCGCTTTTAGTGTGTTCGATGGTACATAATTCATCAAATATCCAATTCATATGCTTCAGAAATGTTCTTGCAAATAATGTCTTCTAGCAGTGTTTTGTTCGCACATTTTGTGTATATAAGCGATGTGAGTGGCATTACATTGGTCTTGGTTGAACTAATGGCAACGAACTTTCTGAATTCCAGAACATTCGAGAACATCTTATATGGAAGGAAATGGACTTCCATTTGTATAGTCTCTTTGAGCCTGTTTTGGGTATTCTGCATTACTAAGGCCAATGGGTCACATGGTTGATCTAGTAGATCATTTGATCTGAACTCCAGGCAGATTTGGAGAACATAGGATAACTGATATGCAGACAAATAGATTGATTTTTATGCACACAACCTCCGTGAGTCTGTTTGAATATGCTTCTTCCAAAAGAACTATATTATAGCTCTGGTTGATTCAATAGATTTTATGACTTGAACTCCACAACGACCTGGAGCACATATAACAACATATATAAATCGAAATGGGTCGAAAACGATGCGCACTGGGACTACAAATCAGCGAAGATATTATACAATGTTAGGGACATTACATTAGTCTTGGTTGAACTAATGGCAATGAACTATCTGAATGCCAGCACAATTTGGAGAACCTAGAACATCTTATATGAAGGTAAATATATTGCAATCTCTTTGTATGGCTTTTTTGAGTCTGCTTGGGTATGCTGCATTGCTCAGGACAGTAGCCCAGTCATGGTTGATCTAGTAGATCATTTGATCTGAACTCCAGGACAATTTGGAGAGACTTGAACGATTGATATGAATGGAGATGGATGGAAGATAATAATTTCACTCTTTTTGAACATTGTTGAACATGTTTCATGCATGTAGGTCCTATGCTTACGTGTCATAGAGATATCGTCCATGATCAACATTCCAGGAGTGTTTGGACAGAACATCCCGAAAAAGTTGTTTATACCCAATTGTATACTTTCCATTTTCCATTTATGTTAAAAATCTACTAAAAAACATAAAACCGTTTATAAAAAAATGTGAAAAACCAAATCCATTTAAATATCATAATGAATAATACCCTCAGAGCCACCTAGTTTCAGCCACGACAAAAAGGGGGGATGACATGGAGGGGGGTACATATATTCATAATTTAGGACAACCATTCCCCTTGATATGAGTCAAAGTTTCAACTGGAAAGGTTGAGACATCGTTGAGATATAGCGTTTTGAAAATTGAAAGTCCGTCCTGCACCTTTAAGGGTTAAATGATTATTGTTGAACCAAAATAAAATCTGATAAATTTACGAAATGAAAACTAAATTTTAATTTTAAAATACAAAACTGGAAAGAACGTTACAGTGGAAAATTATGTCATCTATGCGCATGCTTCATTGTCACTTTAAAGCTATGAAATAATAGTGTAAGGTTTCAAACAATCCAGGAAATACATGCATAATTGTTTACATAATCACACATACAGCGAAAATGACAAAACTCGCTCTCTTATTACGTCTTTTCGTTGAAAAAAAAAAAAAATAATTTAATTAAAAAAACTTACAGACTTTTATAGACATTACCAGACATTTCAAATTTTTATTACATATACACTCAGTAGCAAAAAATAAGCCGAGCAAAATTTTGTTAGCAAAAACCTCCTGTTACTTTGTCAATTACCCATATTTTTAGCTGAAAATTTCTCAACATTATACAAAATGTATAGACCTTATGTGGTCAAAATTTAATGTTGATAAAATTTATAGATTTGAAGTTATCATAACATAAGTGAAAAAAATGATTTTTGGACATATCAATTTGAAAAACCCGTATTTCTGTGAAAAATTTAGGTAGCGTATTACAAATATAAAAGTACAGCTTATAAAAGTACAGAAAATAATGTGGACAAAATTTGAACTGAGCCGGCGTCGGTGGTGTAATGGTAAGCGTGACTGCTACTGGCACCCCAGTGGGTCTGGGTTCAATCCCAGTCGACGTCGGTGATTTTTCTGAGGCGAAAAAATCTTGGTCACGTCTTCCTTCGGAAGGGAAGTAAAGCCGTTGGTCCCGGTTCATAGTCATGAGTCGTTAGGTAGGGTCCAGGTGGTGGAGTCGTCTCCCTGGCGTCGGTGATTGTCACCATGTGAGGAAATAGGCCGACGGAAAATAAATAAGTAAAAAAAAAAAAAAAAAAAAATTTGAACTGTTTTAATCAAGTGGTTTGGACTACAGCTGCCGTCAAAGTTGACGTACAAACATGTGCATTTCCCTTTTTCACCCGATGCTGACCTTGTTAAAATATCGGTGCAAAAAAAAAGCCGAGGTGAATTTTATTAATAATACTGTATAACACTGTATACGTAGTTTTCACAAACCAATTCATACTGAATACCATATTTGCAAAGTTCTTCGTGGGTTACACTAGTTATTTGGGATATTTCACGCGTAACAAATCATGTGTATTAATAAGATGAATTCACCTCGGCTTTTTTTTTGCACCGATATTTCAGCAAGTTCAGCATCGGGTGAAAAAGGGAAATGCTCATGTTGGTACGTCAACTTTGACGGCAGCTGTAGTCCAAACCACTTGATGGAAATAGTTCAAATTTTGTCCACTATGTTTTCTGTAATTTTATAAGCTATGGAGAAATTTGTAATATGCTACCCAAAATTTTTCACAGAAATACGGATTTTTGAAATTGCTATGTCCAAAAATGACTTCTTTCACATATTTTATGATAACTCCAAATTCATAAATTTTATCAACATTAAATTTTGACCACATAAGGTCTATACATTTTGTATAATGTTGAGAAATTTTCAGCTAAAAATATGTATAATTGACAAATTTACAGGAGCTTGAACAACGCGGTTTTTGGAAGCAAAATTTTGCTCGGCTTTTTTTTGCTACTGAGTTTATTTGAAAAAAAAAATATCTGGCATCTCTGGTTCGAGAGAACAAGCAGAACTTCTCATTATGTGCGTTTATTGTACCATTGAATCATTGAAGAGGGTTAAACGAATGATTTATTAAATATACGATTAGAACCATGCTTGATTTAAACCCAGCACAAGAAATTTAGACTTAAAAAAACTTTCCAATAAATAAATAACCAAATTATTGGGTTAAATTTATTCCTCACCTCATCACTCGTTTCATTCCCTTACATGTAATCTAATCCTTGAAGATTGTGTACACAAGGTTAAAAATCAGTGCCCATAAAATCCACAACGAAGTCGTCGGAAGAGTACCCAATCCACTTAGTGATTGTTAATCATTTTCCATCTAACCATTCATAATCAACCGTGCGTAAGACGATGTACTAACATTGCATCAATTCACAACATCACTACTTTGGTTTCTATTTTTTTCGGTCTTGTTACTGCTTCATTGTTTCATGTACCAACACTTCCTGGCTGCTTAGGAGAGTGAAAAAAAAACACTGAGGGTTGAATTAGCATAAACGATGATCCAACATCGGTGAAGTTGTTTCCCTTGCTTAGCTTCCCAGTGGAGGATGATTCATTCCATTGTCCATTGTTCATCATCGGAACCGTAATAAATTCCGGCTTCCAGCAATGCATTTTCATTGATCTGTTCTCCCTCCCTTCCTTCCTTTCTTTCTTTCGACAGATTTCCTCGGAGGCTGAACGGCGGAAAGCTTCTGAAATTCGAGTGCAAAGGGACCTTCACGAACTACGATTGACTCAACTCACCAAGTCGGCCAAAAGCGAAATCCAACGACTGGTAAGTGCACTGCCGGAGACATTTCTGCGGTTTGCCGAAAACAAAGTGAATCGCAAATATATGCTAAGCTCCATACCAAACCACCCAAGCGAGCCAATGTCGGTTCAATCGTCGAAAAACTCAATCCTCTACCTTTCTAATTCATTGAGTATCTAATTTATGAATGGAACTGCGTGTGATCAACCGTCCACGCCGCGTCGTCGGATTGATGCTGCGCAGAAAAATGTTCGACTCTTTGGGGCTCCGTGGTTGATGAGTCATTCTCGCTCGAATGTTGGGCTCCCCAAATCTGGCACGGAGATCTTGTTCCACGTTTTGTGTCGATGTTTACTGTGATCTCTGGAATTCACGTTCCGATTTATGATGGTTGCATAAAGCTGTTATTAGTTGGTTTTTGGAAGAAATCCCAAAGACGTATCCGAACCGAAGTTTTAATTCTGGGGTACAGTGCTGTTTCGTTTCAAATCCTTATAAGTACGAAATTCTTAAATTAAATCATATTATGAATGAATCTTACCGGTGTGTTCTTGGCGTTCTGTAATTTACCAGAATTGGGCCCGCGAGGCATTTAACAATCTCTTACCCATTCACTTACCGGAGAGACATGAGGGAAAGACAAAAAATCGCAAACCATAAGAATCCTCATCATAACAACCGTTTTGGATGGCCCCGAGCAGTATGATTCCCTCCGTTCAGAAAAGGTTAGTGCAGCATGGAGAACAAATCCATCGGTGGTTTTTAGTTCTTCGTCTTAGCTCTATCGCGAATTGAAGAAGATGAATGGTGCAGGGTTTCAGCTTCTTTGCATTGTGTACGTACATTTGTGCATGCCCAGACAGAATACGAAATTAGCTGCCGCCTTTCGATGGACGGTTGGATTCCATTCGAAGTACCTAAATGCCCGATTTGCTGAGTGCATGCCAAGTTTGGCCAGGGCGGATTCTCACGCCTCTGATGGATGGATGAAAGTGCCTACCAGAGGCTCCTGGTTCGAGGCTTCGTTCTGCGAGGAATTCAATGTGTTCCTTATGAATGGTGCATTATTTTTTCCTCGGGTCAGGTTAATGGGCGGAGGATTACGGAGGGGAGTTCTGACTAGGTTGGGTGGAAGCATCACTGACTGAGTCACTTACTTGTATCATGGCAGGATTTGTTGAAACTGTAGATCGTAGCTTTTTGATAATCATTTTCTCCAACATATAATTACATTTTAAGGAATTATTGAATAAATACAAAACGTGTCTTAAATTCCACATTGCAGAGATGCTTGCAAGCAGTATCCTAAAATGACAATATTGGCCGCGACAATATTGCATTTAATATTCACTGGGGATAAAATACTTACGTTTATTTTTACACTGAAAAAAATATGAACTTTAATAGACGCGTAAAATTTCCCCTTGTTCACTTGTAAGCCAAAGCAAACTTAAACAACGATATTGATTTACAACGTTTTACAAATTTTTCATTGTCGGAACAAAATACTAGTTTCAAACGTTATCCGGCTGCTGAAATTTAGAAGAAATATCCCATGAAGTTATGTTGAATTTAGCATTTCATTTATGTGCATTAGATAACGCAAAAAAACACACGTTTCTTTCAAACTATGTAGTTTCTTTTCCAATCCTAAATCTCGCCTACTTCTCTTGACCCCATGTCGAATTTTGTACAATGACCGGTGCGTATGAAAGTTTTGTTTGCCTTTCTTGTATTTTTATTACACACTTAGAAAATTTTGCAGTGTTCGGTAATTTTTTACCGAACTTTCAACAGCTGAACAGTTCGGTAATCCGATTTAACGGAATTCGGTAAAATTTGACAAGTTCCGGTCATTTTTTTACCGGAATACTGTAAAATTTCACCGAAATCCGGTAAATTGGATTACCGAACGTTCAGCTGTTGAAAGTTCGGTAAAAAATTACCGAATTCTGTAAAATATTCTAAGTGTGTACACAAACGAAAATTGTCAACCATTTCAGAAAAACTATTTTTATAGAGTTTAAGGAAAATTTCAAAATGCAACACAAAAATCGGTGAGAATCAAGATTTTGTTTTTCGCCATGATGATCGCCTGTAACCGTTTTGGCATGCTTTCTACCAGGTTTCATAGGTTTTAGGGATCTAGTTCGTTCCAAGCCTTCTTCAACGCCGCATGATACGGTTGTTTGTTGGTTTCGTCTGTTTTATTATCGAGAAGATACACCCAAAGATTCTAGATTATGTTCAAGTCGAGCTCTGGGGCAGCCATTCTAAGGGATTGATGAATTTTCCAGGCATCCAGCAAGACGCCCTCGTCCGGACCCCATTTGCATCACCTTCCTGAAGATTTCGGGAGCCAGCAAGATAGCCGTTTTGATGGCCAGGTTCGGATTACCATCCGGTTCTGGCGCGTTGTTCACCTTTGACGACTTTGCTATCGCAATGAGTTCATCGTTCGTCACCGTCGCCTCGTCACCGGCCCCCGTTGTGCCGTTATCAATGATCAATGTTCACGTGGTCACGGGTGTTTGGCTGAGCCGCTCACACTTCCATCGCTATGACAGCGTTAGGGTCTGGGATACTGGAACGCTGGTCACGGGAAAAATCTACGGCGGCGGAGGGGCATGGATTCCGCTCCGTCTCTGCGGTAGATATTCTTCGTACCTACGTTGGCTAGGTCCACATTGAGTCTAGCCAAGGCCTCGAGAAGAATCTGGCCCCTGGGATTGGCTGCTCCCCCACTCGAGCGCCCATGCATTGAAGTCCCCCACTATTACCACTATTGTTGGAGAACGGAGTACTCACTTCGATATACCACGACCTTTCCTCCAACACTCGAAATTCGACCTATACCCTTGTAGAGGTCGTTTGGGTTGCGGTGTCCAATTTGGGTTGTTTTTCTTGGATCCCTTGGTTGGCCCGTGACCTAGGGCTTCAAGGATTGGCAGATCCGGGTAACCGATTAATTATTCAAACACTCGCGGTTACATCACAATGAAAATTGTATTTGCAACACTACATTTACTACAAAACACTACATTTATTACTAACATGTACTACATTTATTGTATAAAACTAGAACCGTACAAACATTAAACAACGCGTGAGGTCCCACTCGCGTGCTGGGCCTGAGATGCACCACAAACAACTGACGATATCCACTCCAAAACGATTATCATCCAGCCTCCGATCGTCGCCTGCGATGATATCGAGTTCGTCCTCTCCAGCCGTTATCCTCTCGATCCGAAATTCACCACTGCTTGAAGTATAGGGTGACGTCATTGTCCGTTTGTCCCATCGAGAGAGTTTTTGCCTCTGGATCTTCGTGCTGACTGTCGGTGAACTATTGTAGCAATCGAACAGATGATTACTATGAGACAATAGCTACACAGCCGTCTCGTCTAGGTTGAGCTTTGTGGGATGGTTGATGCTGTGCCAGGGTTGTAGCTACGAGGGGTCGTGCTCTCGAACAAACGGGCTTAGGCCAGTTAGCTCAGTTGTCATTCGATCGAGCATAACGAGTGTATCGAAAATAAGCTATCCACATACATTTGCGTTGCACGCATGTATTTGTGATGTTTTTTTATGCTCTGAACACTGCATACTGTGCGTTTGACTGTCAGCTTTCTTTTGTTTACTTGTTTGTGCGGTTCAAATTCTGCGTTTTCAAAATGTCGTGTGTTGAAAAGGAAGTGAAAATTAGGGTTCTGGACACATGGCTAAGTGAGAACGGTATTACTATGCGATAATTGGCGAAGCGGTTTGGAATTCATCATGCGAGTGTTAAAACCATCATTAATAAGTTTGGGAAACACTATTCTCTGGATGAGCTACCAGGAAGAGGCAGAAAACCCGGTTCTTCCAACCCGAAACTGGAGCAGAAAGTGGTATCTCTAATCATGAAGAACAAATTAATGTCAATACGTGATTTGGCCAAAAAAGCAGGAACGAGTGTCGGAATGATCCAGCGTATCAAGAGGCGAAACCACCTGAAGATCTAAAAGAAGCAGAAAATCTCGAAACAAAGTGCAGAACAGAAGAAGCGAGCAGCAACAAGGGCCCGGAAATTGTATTCGCGTCTTTTGCAGCGTCCGGATGCATGCGTTTTGATGGACGAGAGACCTATGTAAAGGAGGACTCAAAAACCCTTCCAGGTCCACAATACTTTACTGCCGTCGTTGGGAAGGATGTGAGCGGTGCGGACAGTTCGATTCAAGTGGAGAAATTCGGTCGAAAGGTACTATTATGGCAAGCAATATGTTCCTGTGGTTTGAAGTCAACCATTTTTTACACTACCGGAACTATAAATGCGGAAATCTATCGATCTGAGTGTCTCCAGAAGAGATTGTTGCCTTTATATAAGAAGCATAGTACACCTCCACTGTTTTGGCCGGATTTAGCGTCAGCTCACTGTGCCAAAACCCCTCTCAATTAGCTTGCGGAAAATGGTATAGATTTCGTTGAGAAACATATCAATCCACCAAATTGCCCTCAGCTTCGACCCATCGAACGTTACTGGGCAATCGTGAAGAGGGCCTTCAAGAAGATTGGTAAGGCAGCTGGGAACATGCAGGAGTTCAAAAAAATTTGGGCTTAAGCGTCCAAAAAATGCGATGCAACACTTGTCCGGAACTTGATGAAGAGCATTCGATCCAAAGTTCGAAAATTCGTGAAGGAATAACTTAAATTTCATCCGGTCTTCGTACAATAAAGGATCAATTTTTTGTATGAATAAAATATCTGTTTTCAACATAATTTGAAAGAAAGTTTGTGGATAGCTTATTTTCGATACACTCCTTATTGGAAAACTGTTCGATCGACCATCTTGGCGGTGCGTAGCAGCTGCAGAAGCACACTCCATTCACTTTTACAACCACGAAGCCTTCGTTTGTAATAGACACAACCTCCTGAACCGGGCACTTACCCGTCGTCCATAATGCTGCCATATTGAACCTGTCCACAACTCAGTTGTCGTTGCCGGCTGGGATGCGGTATGAGTCAGATATTATGGTGATATCCGATGCCGACTCGCGAACTGTCTGACACAGCAGTTGCTGGTCAGCCTCACAATGGTTCAGGTTTAGTAGGGTTACCTGTTACCTGCATTACGATTGGCTCGTGGGTATACCCTTAGCGTCCGGGCGCTTGCACCCCCCCCATGACGTGCTTACCGATCGGCTTGACAGCACACATCAGAATTTTGGGGGACTTTTGCAGTCAAGCGCCTAGTGGCTTGTGCTGCCAAACCTTTTGCACATGTTGCTCCTATCTGGGCCTTTGCATTCCCAGGATATGTGCCCACTCTCTAGGCATCTGATGCATGCCTTCGGTGGCTGGTGCAGCATATCGACAATTCACCTTCGCCATTTTCAACGCCGCGTCCGTGTTTTCTGCCGCTACCCTCATTATAACCTGAGTGGACCCTTCAGCAGTCGTTTGTCGGCAGCGAAAACCTCAACGTTGCAGTGTTCCTTAAACTCATTGGAAATCTCGTCTACCTGATCTCATCCAGATTCTTGCACTGGATTGTAACCTGTGTGTACCTCCACACCCTCACCTAAAGCATGTTTTGTCAAGTCTCCATAAGCCAGGCCCTTTAGTTCTGTTGTCTTATTTAGCTCCAGGAACATCTCGTCGGTGCGGGTACGGCGTAAACTCCTCACATCGGCACCTAGGCCCGCCAGTTTAGCGTCCTCGCGCATCGCTTTCAAGACCTCGAAGTACTGAGACGCCTCGGTCTTAACGACGAGGAGCTCTCTGTGGTTAAGCTTGCGGGCCACCTGTTGCTTTTCAATTTGTTTTATTGGTTTTATCTCCTCTTTTCCGGACCTTGGTCCATTGGCTATCCTTGCCACGCTTGAGGTCGTAGCTCGTCCCCCTCTTAGCACTAGCGTCTGCTTCCGTGCTAATTTATGCTGTCGGGGCCCTGCCGCTCGGGCCCCCTTCGGCAGTTGAGACAACTGGACGTCCCGAGCTGGACGTCGCGCCTGCTGGTGCTGGGCTTGGCGCTGGGGCCTCTCTCTTTGCGGTCAGCCGGAACTGATCGTGAGGATGTACCCTCTGATCCCACCACCACGTTCGCGTAGGTTTTTTCCCCTATGGGGACGTCTGACACTGTCCGCTTCTTAGAAGCGCCAGGTGCCGTTCCGCCCGCGGACTGCCTGAGTCTGCTTGGAGGTCCCTACCCCCATGGTAGAAGAGGTGGAGTCTCCCACGGAGACGGGCCCTCCGCCTGAGTGTGCTTTGAGGCTATCTTCCTCACCCCCTGTTCCTCAGCCTGCACTGTCATGCGTAGCTTTAAGAGGCTAAGTCTTAGGTCCTTAGCAATGTTGTTGCGCAATGACGTAAAGTCAATTATCGCATCCATCTGCTCGGACACCTCCGTTATCTTAGGAAGCGTTTCTCGCATCTTATCCATCGCCCGGATGGGTCCTGGCCCATCCATGACCACGCCTAGCATGGTGGCACCTGCTTCCGATGCCGTGGCACTTCCACAAGTGTCGGACACGCCAGACCCCACAGCTTCAGTTGATGGGGACTATACTAGACGGCCGTTAGCGAATGGATTCGCTTTCTCCATTCTGTCGGGTCCTGTTCCAGCCGCTATTCAAGCCCTCGTGGAGTAATCGCTATATTCATCCCATGTTTTTCTATGCAAGCTTGAAGGCGAGCAGAGAGGCCATGCGAGAGTAGACACTTTCGGCCGCCTCTGATTTCCTTCCGTTTGTAGTACTTGTTGTCCTCCGCTAGGGTAATGCCGACGAGATGGCCTTGTAAGCGTCCACAACTCGCATAGTCATAACAAGATATATCCTGTTCAGTTCCACTCGGTTTTGCTTGGTTGCCAGCACTGAAACCCAGGCTGGACCACGCTATCTCAATATTGATAAGTGAACACTAGCTAGAAGACGCTTCTTGCTGCTGTCCACTGGTATTCGCCATGGTATTTGAAAATAAAAAATTCAAAAAATCTTGCATCACAATAAATTCTATAATTACAACAGGTATTCGCATAAAACCACCAAACAAGTGTTGTACTTCAGGATTCAATTGATCATACAGCGAAGCACCTAGTACATCAAGTATTGTTGATTGTTTCTTATGTTCGTTGCAATATAAAACTTACTGTTTTATTGCTGAAATGAAAAATTTGGTACAATTGTAACCTAACTGATTTCAAGCAACGTTGCCTACAAAACATTTTCGTTGTTTGTGATTAGAACGATTAGGATCAATTTTACCTACCTATTTTAGGGTGATCCTACAAAAAAACAAAACAGTTTTTTGCTTTAAATATTTTATTTAAAATTCTCGTTCTTCTTACATCTTCTCTTTTTTTATTATTTTCGGATTTTTTCAACTCTTCTTCCTTTTATGGCGTTTCCTTTTCCTTCTATCCGAACGAGGATTTGTAGGTTGCTTCGAATACGTTGTGCATACACTGCCATCCGTGTGGCGTAAGTGGGATGAAAAATCTGTTTAAGGACTCCTGAAGAACTTAGGGTGTGGAGATGAGGGCGCCAACTCCTCGAACCACTAAAAACCCACCCGTGCCTTGAGACCCGGCCCTCCCCGGAACCACTTAACCGGTATTACTTCAGGGAGGGGGCTTGTGTGCTTTACGCACTCACTATGTCTAACTACACAAGGCTTTAGTTGTTAGCTTCGCTGACCTGACGCTGATTCGATCGAAACTCTCATGGATCCAAGCAGGGTTCGAGACGTCCGCGATCTCACTGTCCGACCACTTACCTGCCGAAACTCGCGTCCTATGGTCCTTCTTCCGATCGAAAAAGCGAAGGCCAGGACTGGGGTTGGAACGTCTGGGGTGACTACCCCAGGGTCGTCTCTGTTCCCTATGTCACGACCGCTTACGGCTTCGTGCAGGATCCCGCGCCGTATTGCGCTTCCTCCGCTGTAACTTGTTGAGTTGCGAAGAGGAGCTTAACGTTTCCAGGGTGAACCGCGGGGAGGCGAACTACTTCCACACCCTTGCACTGCTTCTACTAGCAAAAGTTGCTATCCTTACTGTTGGTACTGTGCCGTTCGTATCGATTTTCAGACAAACCGGTTCGATGGCGAGATCAGTCCTGTGATTCCAGTTGGATCATGTCCGACGACCAAAATCTAGTTGTTCGTCACGGTCTATATTAGTCGGTATAGTAGCCGACGATGCGGCTTGCCTACTCCAGCGGAAAGTTCCCCGAAAAAAGAAGAAGATCTCCCGAAGCCGTTAATTCGTTGCTGGCTGGTCAGGTGCCGAGAGATTCCAGGATAGTTTCAGATCTGCAGGCGCTCGACGACCATGACCGATTTTACGTTACGCTCGGATTATTCGGTCTAGTCTTTGACGGTGAATCTAGCGGTGGACGCGCTTTGGTCTTCACGCCATTTCTGCAGCAACGATGGCAAGATCTGCGTTATTGCTCTGTTCACCACGTGGCACGTGTTCTCATGTTAGCACATTATTTGCTCTATATCGTCGGGGTTCAAATCTCCATCGCTGCTTTCCAGCATTTTGCCACGTGCTGTTGTGAATCTTGGGCAGTTAAATACTACAAGTGGTGGTGTTTACTTGCTGCTCATGCATCTAAGTAGTGTAGAGACTCTTCGAGTCCAAATCTAAGGAGATGCTTTCTGAAGCATCCGTGGCCAGACAGGAACTGCGTCAGATGGGAATTCACCTCTTCATGCTTTCTTTTCACCCACTGTCTCGGACAACATTGTTCTGTATGCGCTTGCGACTCGCACGGCCATCAGCCAGAATGCCCTGTGCGGCTTTTCATGGTTTCGCATGGAATTCAGCGCCGTACCTCAAACAGCAACCCGCAGTATCGATGACGTGTATCTAACTGACATCAATCTCTATCCGTTGGATGAACTTGAAGTTTCTAACTAACAGCACTTTCGTTTTGTGGTGGGCTATCGGCATCCTAACTCCGTTGATCCAGCTATCGGTTACGTCTTTGCTCTCAGTCACCAACATCTCCACTTCTTATAGTGTCTCGCCCATAACCAATAACGGTGATAACGAAACGTCACTCGCGAACCAAACGATCTTCACCCTCCAGGGCAACTGCAGATTCAAGATTCCATCATACATTCCGTTCCAAAGAGTTTGGGCCGAGAATGGAGACTTAACGAACACCCGCTGCTCTCTTTAAAATTTTAAAGAATTCTTCAGCATCATCATTATCAGCCATGTCCTTCCATTTTTATCATCAATAATTTTGTTTAGTATGCACAAATAACCATTTTGACTTACTGCCATATGCAATTTTTTACTTCACGTATGATCGCTGTTTGATAGATAGGTCAACTCCATGTACTTAAATGACTGCTTTTTTCCGTAAAATAAACAATATTAAAAGATTGGTTACGGAAAAAGAACAAACCGTAGATCCTTCTTTTCGGTTCGGATTAATTGTGAACGATGAGATTGACATAAAAGGTGTTCCGATCAAAATTTGATCAAACAGTTATAAAGGGTATATTCGATAAAAATGGCACACACATATATACTCATCAAAATTAAACTGATTATCGGATATTCTTGAAATTTTCAGGGAATGAAGAACTACTAATGAGTTTTGATTTACAACATTTGTTTTATTCAATTTCGTCTCCTATCCCGAATGCCCGCACCTTCCTTTTCACTCCACCCATCAAATTTTGTACAACCGATTTTTCCAGTGTTTTTGTTGTTTTTACCCAAATTTTCTTCAATTCTAGCTCTGTTTTTATAGTTTTGGGATGTTTGCGAAGTTCCGTTTTCATAATTGCCCAGAATTTTTCAATTGGACGAAGTTCCGGTGAATTTGGTGGGTTCATATCCTTTGGCACAAAATTGACTCCGTTGGCTCGGTACCACTCCAATACGTTTCGAGCGTAGTGGCAGGATGATAGATCAGGCCAAAACAGAGTTGATCCTTTGTTCTTCTTAATGAATGGCAAGAGACGCTTCTTAAGGCACTCTTCCGTGTAAATCGCGCCGTTTATTGTTCCGGAAGTGATGAAGGGAGCACTTATTTCACCACATCCGCAAATCGCCTGCCAGATTAGAAACTTCTTTGCAAATTTCGATAGTTTCTTCTTTCGAACATCCTCCGGAACATTGAACTTCGAACTTCGGCAACGAAATATTCTTGCCCACGAAGTTGACGGAAGTCGGCCTTGACGTATGTATCGTCATCCATCACGATGCAACCGGATTTGGTGAGCAGCAATCCACCGGTGGGACGCCCCTGGATTTTGATTGTGAGTGCACAAAATTTCCTCACGGACAATTTCTTGTTTCGACGACATGACTGGAACTACTGAATGTATAACTATGAAATTTGGCAGATGTAAATAATACACTATGGATAAGATCTACTCAAATTTCTAGGTTTTTTACTCATACGATTCAAAAGTTACAGAAGATTTTCTGTGTGCCATTTTTATCGAATACACCCTTTAAGTGTGAGTCGATCAAAGTTTTTATTAATAAGTGAAATTCTTTTCCTTTTTCAAGTTGAGTTAATACAGAATAAAGGAGAAATATTCAGCTAAGCTTCCTTTTTACCGAATGCGAATTGCCGGGTCTTTGGTTTAACACCTGTCATAAAATTTTGTGCAGTCTCCTTGTCCACTTTATTCGCCGCAGAACGCCAGTTGGCCTTGAAATGTTTCTCGCTCACAATAGCTTTTTGAGTCTTCTAAAGGTTCCGCTTGACAACGGCCCAATATTGTTCGCTTGTGCGGAGCTTTTCCGTGTTGAGAGGGTCCTTGTGCTTGGGCATCACTTGAACGTTGTTGGCAGCATACCACTGCATGGCCTTTTATCCGTAATGGCAAGATGCTCAAACCGGCCAAAATAGAACGGAGCAATTGTGTCGCTTCAGGAAAGGAAGTAGAAGTTTTTGTAGACACTCGCTCAGATACATTTCCTGGTTGACGGTTCCGGTCGCAATGTAAACGTTGCACTTCAAGCCACAGGTACAGATGACCTGCCACACCAGATATTTCTTCGGGAACTTTGACAGTTTAATGTATTTGAAAATATTTGCTACCTTTCCCCGTCCGCTTGCCGTATAAAATTCCTATCCAGGAAGCTGTTTAAAGTCTGCCTTGACGTGTGTTTCATCGTCCTGTACCACGTAATC
The DNA here is from genome assembly GCA_034211315.2 of Aedes japonicus. Classification (NCBI taxonomy): domain Eukaryota; kingdom Metazoa; phylum Arthropoda; class Insecta; order Diptera; family Culicidae; genus Aedes; species Aedes japonicus. The sequence continues at coordinate 7,620 of JASCZW010001386.1, read as the reverse complement.
AAACTTCGTCAGCATCGTCGTGTACAACTTTCGCGATCGTGCTTTGGCCGACGTGTTTTGTTTATCGTCGCGATTTGGAGTCACCACTTTCTTGCAAGTCTCCAGTCCAGCTCATTTTTAGCTCTATCCACGGTTGAAGGCGCCACTCCCAGCTTCTTTGAGACATCTCGGACGGAGAGGTTGGGATTCCGCTCGAAACAGAGGGCAACTCTTTTGTCGTCGCTGTGTCCTCCGGCTTTCGATTTTCCGCCGATCCAGCTTTCTTGGCTGTCGAAAAACGTTCAACGAACACTTTTAATACATTGGTAACAGTTGATTTAGTCACATTCAACAATTTCCCCAATTTGGCGTGAGAGTAGTTTGGGTTTCGCCATGCACGTGCAAAATTTTGATGCGTTACTTCTCTTCCTTCGACGACATTTTGATAACTGAAGTGCTAATCTCAAAATCAAAATAGAGGCATGATGCTACACGCACACATCTTCAAAATGAGGGGTGTGCAAATTTTTTTAATGAATGATGAAAGGAAATGCGTCAAGTTTAAGTTGACCAATTTTGATGGAAACACCCTTTATCAACCTCTTTCTACTTGTGTAGCGTTCGTTTCAGATTGTGCAAGTTGAGAATCATAGGAGAATTACCAGGACAAATCTGTTAGAAATAGTCAAAATGTAGATACGATCATTTTCGTTTTGGATGAACCTTTGCACATTTCTTCGGTATAGGAAAAGATGGACCGGTCCACACGGCGAGAAAAAGTACCTTCACACTACCGAGATGCCTTGTAAATTTCTGTTCTCTGAAACCGACATATGCAAGCCTCCTTTAGTAATTAAGAATAAGTGGAAAAAGATGAGAAAATAAATTCAATCAAACACATCATTCGTCGAATTGCGTATGTGTTAGTTTCAGGAGACATAATTTTACACGGATTCCTTTCTTTACGTTTCCCGACTTTTACAAACAAGTATGTAACAAGAGTGTATATTATGTTCTTTGTACTCAAATTAGAACTCAAATTAGAATTAAATTTACTCATACGCCGTATGAAAGAATTCCTCAAGCGTTCTCCAAGCAAAGAATGAAGGTAGAAAACAAGTTGACCGACATTCCCCCTCCCCCTCCCCCCAAACGCCTGATTAAGTTTTCACTCGTCCGTCGCTAGAACAAATCGTCCCGTTCTAGATTCCGTTAACTCTATTAACCTACTGATCTCGTCACCTTACGTCATTATCGGCAAATCGGCAGCAAAAAATCCGTAATTTATGCTAGCAGCATAAAAGTTTATGTATTTTCCGCTTCTTTTTCATCTTTCCGTTCCAGCTGGAGGAGCTGAAATCAAAAGACCGAGGCATTGGTCTTCTCAAGAAGGAGATTTCAGCTCTGCAAGGAGGAGGAGGAGGAGCAAGGAAGGAGAGAAAGGCTGCTAAAAATTCCGCTCAGCAATCGCAAGAGGTAAGTGACATTCTTGGCCAATTGCCAGTTCTTTGCGTGATATTCAAAACACGATCGAATTCTGATTCTGGTTCTGGGGTAATTGGCCCAAAAGGAACGGTATCTGGGCGAAGAAATAAAAAAAATCACGCATAGTCTTGCGATGCGTGTGAGTGGTAAGAAGGGAGCCGAACATGGGAATTAGCTTATCCGAGTAAAAGGTTTGAACTTTTTCTTATTCCACCAAATTCCAAATGCTTTCGATCACGGTAAATCAATTTTATCGGGGAGGAAAACAAATCACACAAATTATATCACCTCCGAGGGCCGGGTGCATGGAACTCGCAATTCTTCCTGGTTATTTTGCCACTGGAACTGCCAGCAATTTCAACACCGACGCAACGCGACGACGGGTGCCTGCGTCGTGAATGCATTATGGGCTTTTATGGGTACATTGAACCGGGCGAAATTTGCTGCCCGGCTTTCCTCCTTGATGGAGCCCGGTCTTGAATCTCTCAATCACGTTCGCGTGCCGAACGTGGTTTCGGGTTTCACGGTTTTGCCCGACGCCGCGCCGTCGTCGTCGTTGCCAGCCCCCGAGTAGAGCGCCATATGAATGTCATCAGTTTGGGTTGTTGATGTAGGCAATTGAGATACCGGGCAGATCAGCGGCGATCCGTCAGGTAGGAGCAGTCAAGTTTGGCCGGTAATATCCGTTTGTGTGATTTGGCTACATCCGCAAGATGCTTGAAATGTATTCCGTGTGCGTAGGAAGTGGGTACTGTTTGTTTTTCTGCTAAGGTGTTCACTCAGTTGAGCTTTAAAGACAAAGAGAAATTTCTGAAGTCAACATATTCCATTGTGTATGGTCGGTTACAATTGCATAGCGGTGGACTTTTCTTCTTTTTAATGTTCGAATACAAAATTAATGCACATTTGTAACCTAGATAAGTAACCTATCGACCTCTTATGGTTAATCTGACATTAATAATGCATGGTGGACCTTAACTAATTTCTAGGCAGTCCTCAGACTGAGTGGATGGTATCACTCAGAATGTATTAGAAGACGACCAGATTCTATATTAGAGTTTGAAATGTTCTTGTCTCCGGCTGATCGTTTGTTATTCCATATTATTAGAAGTGGAATCGTTCGTGATATATGAATGGAGGATTGCAACGATTTATGCTTTCAATTATTTGTAAGTTTCGAGTGACCGAAGTAACCGAAAAGAAGTACAAACTTGTATTCGACTTTTACCTATTTGCACCAAACCAGGAGGATTCCTTCATCTTCAACCCATATATAAAAAATCTCCGTTTTTATGCCGAAAGGGACACCCCTCAGCTAATGGGACCACCTGCTTTTTTCGAGTTTTTGATAAAAATCTTCTTTTGAATTGGTTGCATATTCGAAACCATTATATCTGAATAAGATCACTTGAATGTATTTTGAAAGAATTCTAGAAACAATTGTTGCCAAACATGTTTTTTTGATATAAAAAAAAAATTCAATTGCGTTTTTTGTAAAATTTATATCATTCATTTCGAAAAATTCTAATGCCATCGTGTTCACACTCTTACGCCATTCTGGAGTTACAGCAGTTTGAATCAAAGAAGTCCTTACATATTACCTCTCTTTTGTCAATGATGTTTATCTCTTTTGCCAATGTCTACGCAACTATAAAGCAATCGGCTGAATCTATTTTAATGGAATCTGTTAAAAAAGAACAGGAAAAATACTGTTTATGGGAAGCAGTGCTGCCAGAAAAAAATAATTCTGCATTATAAAAAAAAATTGCAGTTTTGTCGAAATAGGATTTTGAAAAATTACAATTTTATCGTGTTCCGCAGACTTTTCTTCGTAGAACACACTGAAAATCTCAAGGTAATCTGAGATTTTTCCGAGATACTGCTCTCTAAATCATATTCATAAGTTACTAGCTGACTTCCGTCTAATTAGACTTCCGTCTTATATTAATTTTTCGCTTGCAACATCTTTAAAATCGATTCACAAAATTAATCGGTATTCCATATTTACATCGCTTTTTTTTTAATTGCAGGATTGTCCTTCATTGTTGTAGCCAATCTGAAAGTGACAGTCAATGGTCATACTGGAGAACTTGGATATTTTCAATTTTGGCTTCTAAAAGTATGACAATCGGCAGTCATTCCAAATTGTTGATAATCAGTGATCAATTGGCCAATCTTTATTATGTTAGAATACTGAAGTCCTTTTTTTTGGGGTTACTACGCATGAAAAATGGTTGATTTTTGTATGATGTCTTGCCGGACTGACATGAGTTGATTACGGCGCTGTAAGATATCATAAAGAAACTTTCCAAAACAACAACGTTTTGTGCATTTTTAATGTGACAATTTAGCACTGGCATCTGAATTGAATATGTTCTATTAACTGATTGTTGGAAATTAGGTTTTTCTTCAAGTTTGCTTAGTTTGAAAGTGAAGTAATTTGAATTTATTGCGTTGAAAATCATTTATTTATGATTTTTCTGCATTTTTGACAAACAACATTTGATGAATACAAACAATTTTTTTTTTGTGTGGAAAAATTCCTTATTTTATTTTCCAACTCCAATTTTACTTGAAAATTTCCCAACTTATGAGTTTCTCTGAAACTTTGTTGGACAAAACAGAACAAATCATCCCAAGTCACCGTCAAGATTGGTTCAGCTGTTCTCGAATTTAAGCGTTACTAACAAACAAACATTCATTTTCATATATAAAGATTTGATTGAATTTTATGGAAAAATGCCATTTTTATTTTCCAATTTTCTGACTTTTCCCAACTTTTGGAAAATTTCCCAACTTTTTTTTTCTTTTGTTGGGCAAAAAGGAACAAATCATCCGAAAACACCGTCAAGACTGGTTCAGCCGTTCTCGAGTTTAAGCATTACTTACAAACAAACATTCATATAGATTTGTCATAAACTATTATTGCTTTTGGTCTATATCTCCGGAAAAATTGTGTCTAAAAATTATCTGCTGTAATCTTTTGTACGATATAGTCCGTGGAACCTTGAAGAAAAATACTTTTTATTAGCAACAGTGCTGCCAATGTTTCTTCTAAACAAAAATATCATATAGGAATAAAAATATATTTTTGAAAAATAATTATACTGAAATCTAAAAAAATCAATGTTATCTTGTCCATAAGACGTTTTTTTGCAAAGAATATTTTATAATTTTCTGATCCGTGCCTGAGGTTACTGGTTACTGCATTTTAAGGAGGAATCCAACCTGGAAGTCCATAAATCAAATATTTTTGAATTTTCTTCGAGGCATATGGCCTTAGAGAAGTTGTGCCAAAAACGTTGCATCGCTGGTTGAAACTTGAATTGCATTTATCTTGAAAACATGTCTTTTGAACTGGTGGTTGCTGTATCTAGGGTTCTATACGTTTGATTTTGAGGTTTTTTTTTTCAGTATGTTAAGAGGAATAGCTTTATCATTGAATTATTTTTATTGCAATTTTTGTTGAAAGAAACAGCTTATTTTTATTCAAATGACCGCCATTTTGAATATTTTTCAAATTTTCTATAACCGATAGCTAACAGCTAACCCTAGCAAAGGCTAATAATATATAGGTAACAGTTTCTGTTATCCCTGTTATCGTTTTGATTTTCGCTGTTATCGCATAACAAATTTAGTCATAACCATTGGCAAATTTTGATATCATATGTTATCATTTTGAACACACTATTTTTTATGAACATTATAAGTTGAATTGTAAAACTATGAATATATCCAGCATATTTGAACAAGAAATTTTGCTTCTAATCAAAATATTTATTTGTAGTTTTTAGCATGAGAATTGGATTTTAAATTGATAACATAATTTGATATCATTTTAAAAAATTTGCTTACAATACAAATTTGTTATCAAGTTGTTCGCAATGATAACAAAATAAGTTATTATTATGATATTCAATGAGTATTTTTTTGTTATTCATTCTGTTATTTTGGCTGTTTATTCATACACACTTAGAAATTATGAATTTTACACGAGACCCAATCCATGTTTGTAAATAGTCCGGGAACGTAAAGTCGGGGAATTTTATAGTCGGGGAACGTAAAGAAAGATTTCGTGTAAAATTATGTCTCCTGAAACTGAAACATACGCAATTCGACAAAAGATGTGTTCGGTTGAATTTATTTTCTCATCTCTTTCAACACATTCTTATGCGCTAAAGGACGCTTGCATGTGTCGGTCTCAGGGACAGAATTTACACGAGATTTTGGTAGTGTGTATATTCAGTGATCAAAAAATGATAACCTGGTATTAAGAACTTGTTATCAATTTGGTATAATCCTTTGCTCGGGAGACCATACATGGTGTTACGGTGACCAAGTCCAACCGATCAAAGTTTCAAAAAAATAAAAAATAGTTATCTTTAAATCCAGAGTTCGGGAGGTAGAACCGATTACTTGCGGGTTTCTCGAGGTTATTAGAAATAGCAATCCCATGGCATGGGAGGAGTAGGTTGAAATGCACAGTTAGGTTTACTTTACACATTTATTTTAAATACTAAGTCCCATAATTTTTGTTTTACTTCTGGTTTGAACATTTTCAATAAACAAAAACACAACCACAATAAAAAAAACAAACACAAACTAAACATACATGTTGAACGAACAACAATCTAAGGCTAATGTTAGGGAATCATATCAGAGGCGAAACATCCGCATGAATGAAGTCTCGTCCCACATCCATCGCCCGAAACCAAGAGTTCTTCGACACCTTAGAGACGTTAGAATGTGTCCATCGCAGAAAATCTCCTTTACTCCATTTATCAAGGGTGTCCCACATCTAAATGCATCACGGAAAAAGCAGCTGTAGAAAAATTACCTAGTTGACCGATCATATTTAAACTTTCCGACAATGTTACATAACGGCTAAAATATTTACCTGCACTTAGTAATTCAGAAAAAGCACCAAAAAATGAAAAAGTGCCACTAAATTATTAAGCCTGTGCCAACAACATGTGTGATCAGCACTAAAATTAGAATGATACAAAGATGAGAAAGATCTTCGGATAATCTAATGCACCGGTAACTATCAACAGCAACAGCTATTAGTATATGTGCAATTAATATGGCAGTATTTCGCCAAATTATAATTTGAGCACTAAACCATTCGCATATGTCTTTTAACTTTGTTGATTTTCCCATAAAAACAGTAAAAATGAGCAATGGATAAATAAATATCCATTGCTCATTTTACTGTTTTTATGGGAAAATCCAACAAAATTAAAAGACATATGCGAATAGTTTAGTGCTCAAATTACATAATTTGGCGGAAATACTGCCATATTTAATTGCACATATACTAATAGCTGTTGCTTTATTTGACAGATTTACCGGTCACAATTAGATTATCCGAAGATCTTTTCTCATCTTTTATTGCTCATTCCTAATTTTTTAATGCTGATCACACATTATTTGTTGGCACAGGCCTTAATAATTTAATGGCACTTTTTTCATTTTTTATTGCTCAAATCTCTCTTTTAATTGATGATTAATTATGCTGCCGTTACATAACCTATTAGTAAGCTTTTGGCATATTAATTTTATCTTCAATACCATAACTTTACGCTCGCATTTGACACTTAACTCCACTCATTAGGTTCTGTAGAACATCTGACTGAAGCGTCTTCGGTACGGAAACCCACTTTTTCTTCATGTTTGTCTCAGATTTGACTTCCTTGGGATGCTTCCGTAGTTCTTGCATCATAATAGCCTAGTATTTTTCGATGGACCTTAGGTCCGGTGCGTGAGGGGGTTCATGTTCTTGGGTACGAAACCACTCCAGGGCAACATTTGAATAGCGGCACGAAGCTTGATCCGGCCAGAAAATTGCGTTTCTGGGCAAGCTAATTTGGAGCTTCTGTTCAGCTGCTCTCTATGGACGGTTGCGTCTTCGCTTCCGTGAAGCACTTTACGGAAAACTCAAAGAACTGCCTGCATTCCTTCCAACTTATAGAAGGTACGCAAGTTCGACATTGTAGTGCTGCAGAAGGTTTGCTGGGAAGAAGTCACACTCCAGAGCTGCGGCAATACACACGAGCTGAGTGCAGCTTTTATCGTAATGCGCGCAATGAAAAAGTGCGGGTTTGGGTGGTAATGGGCAAATTGTGAATCAAAAGCTGTTTCTTAAATGTCAGCATA
>JASCZW010001385.1:0-141254 GCA_034211315.2 Aedes japonicus | reverse complement strand
AGCTGCATATCCCTTGTCAAATCATCAGTTTTATGCAAAATTTGTCCATAAAAGCAAACTTAAACTTCGCAGGAACGTCTCCTCGTACCGTCGCCATGTAGAGTTTTTGGCCAGGAAGCTGTACGAAATCCATTTTGACGTAGGTTTCATCGTCGATGAGCAGGCATCCTTGGTACTTCGTCAAAACCTTCTGGTACAATTACCGAGCTCAAGTTTTGGCGACGAAACTTTGCTTCAACGTTCTGTTTGGTTGCTTGCTGGCTCGATAAGAACGCTATCCTGCTCGCAAACGAATTCTTCGAACGGAAATGCGAGCAGCAGCGTATTTTTGTGCGATTCCATTATCTGATAGTCAAGAGTTTGTTCTGACGGTTCTCAACACCTTCTGGTTCAGCTTGCGGTCATATATATGTTCTACTACGACGGTAACCTTGAGGCACTTGATCCACGTTTTTTCGTTCCCTGAAACTTTTGAGCATATTATACACGGTTGATTTGGCGGTTTTCAACGTTCTTGTGATTTTTATTGCGGACCACATTGGATTATCAACGTGGGTGTACAGAACTTTTTCTCTCCTTTCGGCTTCCACCGTGAAGTTTATACAACCGAAAGTGGGCGCCTAGGTAAACAAACCGCTGTAAAAGAATTCTTGCAGCAGTCACTTTCCGTGCAGCTGCAAGACAATAAGTGATTCCTTATTCTAACTCGACAGAACTTTACGAGCGTAGGTTTTAGCGCCATTGCTCGCTCTTACTTGCGAATGATGAGATCATGACATGAACCCTTTCTACTTGTTCTAAAATGTATGCTTATTTAATTTGATTTCAATTTTACATTTTGTTATTACATTTCAAGTGATTAGCCTATACATCTTATAAACATAGCTTCTAGTTTTAAAATGAGTGTTAAAATGAGTGTATTGAATCCGAAAAAAATGATAACCTGCCTAACTACAATAACATAAGCCTAGTTTACTCTGAACGTTTCTATTAATACACATTTTATCTCGCCGGTGGTTTGGAGACCAACCAGACGATGGATCGTAGAATTTATAGTTCTTGGAGGACAGTTCAGAATCATCCGATGATTGTTGTTCTGAACTAACTGAAGTTTTCGATGGAAATTGGTAAACCGTACTCGAATTACTCGTACTCGGTAAGAATGATTTATTTATGAACAGCAAGTTTGTTCTTGGTTGATTTGTTGATCAGCGGATACAGAGATCTTAACTAAAGTACCACATTTAGTTGAGGTTTGCAATCGATCGGTGTGTTAAGCTTGTATTACACTGTTTGTCCAATAGCCAAATATTTGGCATAGGCAGCTAGACAGCTGACAGATATCATAGATGTTTGTCAGATGCCTATCTGCCTATGACAAATATTTGGCTATTGGACAAACAGTGTAATACAAGCTTTAGAGAGGTGGAATTTGAAATCTCCTGGCAGAATGAGTCGATGTGACTTGGAATGTTAAACACAGAATGGTCTGAGTTTTAGCAGCATTCCAGCTATTTAAATATTCGGACAGCACATTGAGGCCCTCCTGAAGTTTTCCAGTCAGAGCACGAATTACTCGACTCTTGTAGATGTGTCGTCCGCAAACATCGACAAAGCACTGCCAACCGGCAGGTATCATCTGACGTGAAGATGGTGAATGAGATAGGGTCTAAGAGGCTATCCTGGAGCACACCAGTATCAATGGTAACCGTATCAGAATGGGAATTGTTCAGGAAGACGTAGAATGATCTGTTCCAAAGATAGTTTTTGATGATCATGACAATATATATGGGGAAGTTGTATCGATGCAGCTTAAATACCAGAGTATCGTGCCAGACATTGTCAAATGCTTCTTCGACGTCCAACAATGCCATGGCAGATGTCTTACTAACGGAACTGTTCCGTTTGAGGATGTTAGTTCTTCGTATCAGTTGGTCGATGGTAGAGTGACCTCTCCCGATCCCAAATTGTTCCTGAAAGAAGATGTTATACTAGTTTACAAACTGCGAGGTGGAAGACAAAAGGCTGGTGGTGCGATAGCTTTTAGCGCTGGTAGGATCTTTGCATGGCTTGCGAATAGGGATTACTTTAGCTATTTTACAGCAAGATGGAAAGGAGCCAAGCTCCCAATATCTGTCAATATCCGTTGCGATATGTCTTAAAAATCAACAATCAAAATTTTCGAATTCGATTTGATGATTCCGTCGACACCAGCGGCTTTCATGTTTTTGGTTCGCTTGATGGCAGCTATCACCTCATCAGCCGATATACTACTATCGTCAGGGACAACTATGGGTTTTTCGGCGACTCTATACATTGCTTCCGAAACAGTAGGCTCATATAGGCTCAATCTGTTGGAGAGCAAACTTTAGTTTTACGTTTAGTAGACTATTTTCCTGACAACCATCATGCTGGCTTGAATAATTTTCGTAAGGCAGTTTGCATTGATCTTAAGGTGAGGTAGATTGGCGCGTTTTAATTGTCTTCGGAACGAGTTACGGATTCCCATAATATACTCGGTAGTCCTGAAAGGTTAAGACAATCATTAACCTGGTTTGCTGAATAAACAAGCTGTTCTTGGGCCCGGGAGATTGCTTCGTCGATGGTTCGCAGTCGGTCGATGTATTCGAGCGTCTCGTGGAGCGCATAATAATCGCTAGATCCGTCAACAGAACAGTTCCAAGTTGGCTCGGTGATAGTTGCGTCTGGTGATAGGGTGGATCGAGGAGCCAACTCGAGGGTTGCGTAAGCCCCGGCTTGACTCAACCGGGAGGACCGTAACCGCTTGCTTGAGGCAGATGATGACGATTGGTTCGACGGTGTTGTCTACCACCAAACCTATGGCTTCGATGATTTCTAGCTGGAAAATCGGCAGCACGCGGCAGATCATTTTGTATCGCAAAGCAATGGCAACACCCTCTCCTTTGAAATTGTTTCGATCGAGTCTGATGAGCCGAAAGTCAGGAATAAAGGTAGAGCGTCAGGCTTGAAGTGCATTCCGGTGATGATGGCGATATCGATTTCTTTCTCGTTGAGGAAATCGGTTAGTTCGATATTTTTATTCCGAATGTAACAAGCATTCCAATTTAAAATCTTGATGGTGGCTTCAAGGTCCATATTTGTTCATGAAGTTCATCAGCACTATGGTAGCAGCGTTAATTTGTTGTTCCTTAAAACAGCAACGGCGCAGTTGTTGATGCTGGTTCTGAGTGAACTCCATCGTTTGTTCCGGTGTGTATAGGTTGCGAGCCCTTTTCCAAGTGGACTCAGTATAGCTTGTTGCCGATAGTTTGCTGACCCCTTGCGCCCGAAGGGAAACACTTTGATCGGCTTCAGCTTAACCTATTCGAGGTCGGAAATATCTTTTTTCGGGGCGTATTCCGGAAGACCACAAATTATCACCTTCAACGGCTCGCTGCCGACAGAATGGTACTCAAAATTTTCCGTTGCCAGGAATTTCCCCACTGCACAGTGGGCCAGGAGACGAAATTAGCAAGACAAAACCTCTAGCGCTTTGAGCATGCATTTTATCAAGATGATTGCTTGAGCATTGTTGCTCAGTTTTATTTGCGCCACAATTTGGTAATAAAAATTAGTTCCAATTTTCACCGCAAGGGCAGCGCTGCGAAACTAACTTTTTTATTCCGCCTTCTAGCGGTTTGATGTCTTGGGCAAAGTTGTAGAGCATAAAATAATAAGAAAGTTTGCCGAAGACATCAAAGTTCTATGTCTACAAATAACAAAGTTACGATTAGTTTTGTAAAATTTAACTGAAATTTACGTTTTTTCTACTAAAGGGTGTCCACGATGAAATTGCCACACACAAAATTGATTCGCAAAATTCGAGTTTTCATCCGATTGCCATCAAATTTTCAGGGATTGAGAAAAAACTATTAAACTTCATTTCACCATTTTACTCGTATTTTATTTACAGTCCGTACGCAAATGCTCGCACCTTGGCCTTAACCCCGGCCATAAGATTCTGCACAACCTGTGAATCAACCGTTTTTTGCATGTAAACCCATACTTTCTTCAGTTCCTCGACTGTCTTCACTACCTTAGGTCGTTTAAGAAGGTGCTGCTTCATAATCGCCCAGTATTTCTCGATGGTGTGGAGCTCCGGAGTGTTGGGAGGGTTGAACATTTTCGGCACGAAATTGACCTTATTGTCCGCATACCACTTCAGCACGTCCTTGGAGTAGTGGCATGAGGCCAAATCCGGCCAGAAGATTGTTGGGACGTTGTGGGCCTTCAGGAGAGGAAGCAGCCGCTTCTGAAGGCACTCTTTTATGTACACCTGTCCGTTCATCGTGTCCTGGGTCACGAAAGCTGCACTCCGCTTCCAGCACGTGCAGATGGCTTGCCAAACCAGGAATTTCTTCGCAAATTTGGACATCTTCTGGGTGCGGACATGCTCCGGAACGCTGAACTTATCCTTGGCCGTGAAAAACAGGTTGCCGGGGATCTGTTTGAAGTCGGCCTTCACATATGTTTCGTCGTCCATGATGCAGCATTCAACTTTCGTCAGCATGTTGTGGTACAACTTCCTGGCACGGGTTTTGGCGGACTTGTTCTGCTTCTCGTCGCGATTAGGGGCCTTTTGTACCTTGAACGTTCGAAGCCCAGCCTTAGTTTTGGCCTTCTGGACAAAACTTCGGCTTAGGTGCAGCTTCTTAGCCACATCCCGAACGGAGGCGTTCGGATTTCTTTTTCCTTCACTTCTGGGCTTCCGATCGGTGGTCAACCGTTCCTCGAACCGCTTAATCACTCGCGACACCGTGGAATTCGCGATTCCCAACGTTTTAGCGATGGAACGATGCGAGAGATCCTTGTTCTCGTGACGAATGCGCAAGATTTTATCACGCACGAGCTGTTCTTTCGACTCAATTTCCGAGAGTTTTGATCACAGGACTTTAAAACTTGCAGGATGTAAATAATGCTATGAACTAAATCCACCCAAATTTTCATTAAATTCTGCCCAACGGTTAAAAAGTTAGAGCAATTTCATAGTGTGGCAATTTCATCGTGGACACCCTTTAATTTTCATATTTTTGTCAAATATGTTATTTTTGGTACCTTTTATGTGTTGAACCTTATAATTTGCGTATGTTTTGGAAATGTTCGCATAGTTTTGGGAAATAACAAGCGAAAACTTTGAAAAATATCATGAATTAATTTTCTCAAAAAATTGCAAGTTGTTGCAAAAAATTACTCATGTTTCAGAAAGTACCATATGTGACCTTTCAATTCTGAAATTATGCCCGATACATATTTTGATATATTTGAGATATCGTATTTTAAACTTTTGATGATTTTAGCCCGAACTCAATGCTATAATTGATTGCTTTTTGCGTATACATACATATGCATTCCATTGTACAAAATCTGATATGTTTTCATGTCAACATGTCAAATGGAATTATTTTTTCACCTCGAATATCTTTATTTTTAATCTGTAAAAGATAGTGTGCTATAAAAGTCAATTGAAAATAAGTATTCCTCTGCACTTGTATTCGTGTGTCGACGAATACGATTGATCGCTGACACACATACTTGTTTACTTCACTGTCAAAACCAAGGGGTCATCATCGAAGCAAATGTTGAAGCATGAGCCTGTGCACGCTGCCATAATTCTATTGCCTTTTTGATATTACTGTTAGTCGTGTTTTGGTGTTGCCTCACTCATTTCCACGAGAATATTGAAAACGTGCCTAACAGTAATTTTTTCTATGTCCATGAGTGCACAGATGTTGATGAAATATCAAAGCAACCACGACTTTCCCCATTACATTTGAATACGCCTCAAAACTTCAAATCTCAAACGTCAAATGTCATAATAATTGTGTAGTTATCAACCGTTTGGAAGCGCTGGTTTACCCTTTTGGTTCTTTCGGCAGATTACTTCTAGTTTGTGGTTGGTGCCTTCTACAGATCACTATGGCTCAAGGTAGGTTATTTTATTGGGAAACTAGGAGAATTTAAAATTTAACACTTCATTTGATCACTTTTTAAAAAATAAAAAATTAAACCACATTAAACACTTTTTTAAATTTTGGCTAGAATTCGCGAGCAAATTCCATTTAATTCCACTATGAGCTTATCTTTTGACAGATAGGCCTATTTCGTCTGCTACTTACAGACTTCTTCAGTGTCGAGTGCTCGACTTGAAGGAAACATCATAGTAGGTCTAGTATTTATAGTAAGTTTGTTGGTACCGCGGTATGTGAGGTAGGGGTGGGTAGAGAAGTTCTTGAGTGTGTTTATGTGTTTGTTCGTATACCTGAGATGTTGTTTGATACCCACCAGGTTATTCATTATTACTTCGTTTGAAGTTAGTCAAATTGGTGTGTTGTTGTGTAGTGAGTTGTTTTTGTGTGAAGGTATAAATTTAAACAGCCACGAATATCCGTTTCCTTGATCCTTGTTAAGCAATTTTTGGAATTTTGTTTGTGGATTGCTATGCTTTCCGCTACATTTAGTTTCAGGGGTTTGTGATATGTCTTAAGATTTGTATGTTATTTAAGTTTAAAAAATGTTCTTCATTGAATATATGTTCAGCTACTTTTGATTTAAAATGGTGTATGATCCCTTTGTCAGTGTCTTTGTTTGCTTTAGTGACTTCTGCAATGTGTTCTTTGAATCGAATATTGAGATTACGTTTAGTTTGTCCAATGTAGATTTTGCCGCAATGGTCACAAGTTATTTTGTAGACCCCGGATTTGTTTAGACTGTTAATGGGGTCTTTAGCCGACCCTAAGAGGGTTTTAAGTTGATTATTTTTACTAGTATAAACTATTTCAAAACCGAAGTTGCGTAGGATTGGTCGTAATTGTGTAGTGTGGTTATCGTATGTCATTGCTATTCTTTTAAGTTGGGGTTGTGTATCTGTTAATGTGGTGAGTGATTGTTTGTATTGTTTTTGTGTTTTTTTGTTGATTACGTTTTGTATTAGTTTTCGGGAGTAACCGTTCAAGTGTGCTGTGTCAAAAATGTAATCGAGTTCTTTAGTTATGCCGTTTGGACTTAGGGGTAATGTTTGTATTCTATGTATCATGTGGTTAAATGATGCTATTTTGTGTTGGTATGAGTGGTTAGACGTATGTGGTATTGTGCGTTGTGTGTTTGTTGGTTTTCTGTAAATTTCAAATGTGAGTTTAGAATGTTCTTTCACTACGAGCAAGTCCAAAAATGGTAATTTGTTATCTTTTTCAATTTCATAAGTGAATTCTATGTTTTTATGTGCGTTGTTTAAGGTTTTTAGAGTGGGAGTTAAGAGATCTTCCTTTAAAATGCAAAACACATCATCAACGTATCTATACCAAACGGTAGGTAGTTGATCTTGCAATTGTTCTTCGAAATTTGCCATGAAGATTTCGCTCAGAAAAGGAGAAAGGGGTTACCCATAGGGGCGCCTTTTAATTGTTTGAAATGTTCATTTCTGAAGGAAAAGTAATTTTCTTCCATACAAAGTTGTGTTAGTTTTATGTATGATCGTACTTTTTCCTCCATGTTATGTCGTCATTTTGAAAAAGTAACCACTTTTCTAATAAATTGATTGTATCTTTTACTGGAATTGAAGGGAAGAGGGATTTGACGTCAAAAGATACTAAAATTTCATCTTCTTTTATGTCTGTGTTTTGGACAAGCTCTGTGAATTGTTGTGAGTTTTTAATTGATCTACTTGGGAATTGTTTGGGCATGTTTTGAAATTGTTTAACTAACCATTTTGCAATTTTGTGCGTGGGTGATCCTATCGCTGAAATGATTTCACGCATTTCATTTCCCGGTTTATGAATTTTTGGAAGACCTTTGATTGTAGGTAACGAAGGATTTGACTCTCTAAGATTGTTAATTTCATTCCCAAATGATAATTTACATTCTTTGAGCGTTTTCTCCACACGTCTAACCATTCCCGGAAGGGGATCTGATCGCTGTTTTCTGTAGGGGCCATTATTTAATTTTTCTATCATGGTGTTTTCATAGTCCATTTTATCTATTATTACTGTACAATTTCCTTTGTCTGATCTCAAATAATAGACCGGTTTTTGTTTTAATTCCTGGAGTATGTTGTGTTCTTGTGTGTTTTGTTTGTTTTTTGTCGTGTTTGTGTTTTTGAGGATATTGGCTGTTTCTGTTCTGATTTCTTGTATTTGTGATGTGTGTAAGTTGTTAGTGTTGATTGCTGTCTCTATGTCAATAATGGTTCGTGTATTGTCAGGATTTGAATCTATTGCGTAATTGAGTCCTTTGTTAAGTAATTTTAGTTGTTCTTCTGTGAATTGTTCTGGGAAACGGTTTATTACTAATTCTTGTATATCTTGAACTGTGTTTAATTTTTTAGGGATTTTATATTGAGACTTTTTTAGTTTTTTGAATTTTTTGTCAAGTAACTTTCTTTTTCTTTCTGATTCGCAACGTTAAACCCGTGGCTGTTTAAATTTATACCTTCACACAAAAACAACTCACTACACAACAGCACACCAATTTGACTAACTTCAAACGAAGTAATAATGAATAACCTGGTGGGTATCAAACAACATCTCAGGTATACGAACAAACACATAAACACACTCAAGAACTTCTCTACCCACCCCTACCTCACATACCGCGGTACCAACAAACTTACTATAAATACTAGACCTACTATGATGTTTCCTTCAAGTCGAGCACTCGACACTGAAGAAGTCTGTAAGTAGCAGACGAAATAGGCCTATCTGTCAAAAGATAAGCTCATAGTGGAATTAAATGGAATTTGCTCGCGAATTCTAGCGAAAATTTAAAAAAGTGTTTAATGTGGTTTAATTTTTTATTTTTTTAAAAGTGATCAAATGAAGTGTTAAATTTTAAATTCTCCTAGTTTCCCAATCACAATCGTTCTACTAATACGCTCAAAAAAAAAAAAGTTTTTTTTTAAAAATAGTGTTTAAAAAAAGTGAAAGTGAGGTTATTTTAATTAATCCAGTAGGAATTCATTCAAGTAGTTTTATTATTAGCGTGCAGTATTCGCGTACGAGAAATAGTAGAATTATTCCTACAGAATCTTCCACTTGGTGATGTGGCATCGTATGTGAAGAAGAAAATAACATGTCCTGATAATAAAATGTTTTCTGATTCCGTTCAAAACTCACTACGTTTGCATTTCCTGAGAAAGCTTCCCGTTTCAAAAAACTTGCTCTATCTGTTGAACCAGAGATGAAACGTTTTACAGTCGACGATGCATTGAGGTTTTTATGTGAAAACGATCTAACAAAACAACAGTACCAAAACATAAGGAACATGACGCTAAAAAAAGGATATGACATTTATCCAGCATACAATGACATCCGCGATAATAAAAGTACTTGTTATCCACGTGGTAAGGACAAATTTATTTAATTATGTTCTTGTCTAAACAGCTTCCATTAGATCGATAATTCTTTCAAGTTTTGGATTTTGTGGTGGTTTTGAGTCGCTTTTTTAATAATTCTAAATTATTTCAAAATTACTTTAACTCTCCAATTGAAAAAAAAAAATATTTCCTCAAAAGTTTCGAAATTATTTTTAATAAAACCAAAAAATTTAAAAATTGGAACAATTCCCAATTGATTGGAAGCTGTTTCATGGCGGAATGTGAGCTGTATCAAAGTTTATTTGCAAACTATATTGGGCACGCAAATGATAATAACCTTTACAATAAAGTTTTAAAAGTTTGCATGTTTGAACGTATTTCAGATATTTCCATTCGGCCATCATGCGCAGAAGTTCCTCTTCAAAATCTTGTTGACCATACGGTAGAGCGTCTCTTCATGACACTGAATAAATATATTGAACCGTACATTAGGGTGGGGCTTATTTGAAAAAAATAATCGGGCACAAGTTTTCCCATGTGGAAAATGATCTTTAGGGTCCATCAGATGACATACTAAAATTTCAGATTTTTTCGTTAAGGTTTAGAGGTGCCGAAATGGGCCTAAGTGCAAAATGTCGAACGGTGGCAAATATCGACCAAAACAGATGCATCTATAAGTAATCACGTAATTTTGTGACCCTAAAGGGCGAAAATTTTGTCGGTTTTGCGGTATCTCTCAACGCTTTTGAGATATAAGCCTCAACAATGAATGTGTGTTTGTACTTACGCCAACACATTTGAACTTTCGCAAACAAACATCTTTGCTGTACATTTATAAAGACAAAATTATATACTGAAAAAAAGCAGACAGAAAGAGAACAAAAGAAGGGAGATTTAGAGAGAGAGAGAGAGAGAGAGAGAGAGAGAGAGAGAGAAAGAGAGAATGATCTTATAATTGAGAGTACACATGGATTTTGAACTTATTTCAACGTATTTATGTATTGATCAATATTGAACTCAGAAGATTACATGTCATGTCGAATACTGTTTAGCAATAGTACTCTTCATCAAATTAACAAAGTTTTGGTTATGAAAATTCACGTTTACAATAAGGTTTTGGAAGTGGTTTTCATTTTGAGTTATGTTGCCATTATAATCTTGAATCAGTCTGATTCCAACAAGTTTCTCGCTCAGATACCACATGCGTGAAGAAAACATATTTTTAGCACTGTTTGCAGCAGCCAAATGAATAGTTTAGAATTCTTGAAGCCTTGAGATCAATAGAAGATCCATTATAAGTGCCAACGTAGGACGAGTTGCTGAAAACCAGGCTTCAATGTACATTGATACCAGAAAAGTACAAATATCCAGAAGTCCTGAAGTTTCCTTCCTTGAAAGTTTGAATTGCGCTCGAAATAGCCATACTTTCAAGCTATAAATGGCATCCGCCATTCACCTCCATTCCAGGCTGACGAAATTGCACGATTATAACATTAATGCTACCAAGAAAGATTATCGTTAATTCAAGCAATTCCAGGTAATCGTCGCGAGGTTGGCCAGTCTGTTAAAAGTTTGGAAGGAAATAAGGTCAGCTTTTGATAGTTTAGCGGAAGATAACTTACAGCGATGTGATTTTTAACGAATGAAATTATTTCTGCTCGACGAGCTGCATTCAACGTAGAAGGATATGTTTTTGGAACACTGAAATTAGATTTATTTACGTTGGGCCATTGCTGCTGAAACTGCTTGAAAATTTTAATTTCAGGACCTGTTGATGGTCCCATTATACAGTGGTAAACTGATTGAAGAATGAATTCCAAAATCTGCTGTCGACACGGCAACCAAAGTAACTGCCTATTCGATTCGTTGCTGCTCCACCCTTACATTCTGTAAAGTATGACAATGCTTATGATCTATGTTTTCAATTAAAAACAACTATTGTTAATCAGTTTTCGACATGACACGTAATTTTATGAGTTCAATATTAATCAATACATAAATACGTTTAAATATGTTCAAGATCCATGTGTACTCTCAATTATAAGATCATTCTTTCTTTCTCTCTCTCTCTCTCTCTAAATCTTCCGCCTTTTGCTCTCTTTCTGTCTGCTTTTTTCAGTATATAATTTTGTCTTTATAAATGTACAGCAAAGATGTTTGTTTGCGAAAATTCAAATGTGTTGGCGTAAGTACAAACACACATTCATTGTTGAGGCTTATATCTCAAAAGCGTTGAGAGATACCGCAAAACCGACAAAATTTTCGCCCTTTAGGGTCACAAAATTACGTGATTACTTATAGATGCATCTGTTTTGGTCGATATTTGCCACCGTTCGACATTTTGCACTTAGGCCCATTTCGGCACCTCTAAACCTTAACGAAAAAATCTGAAATTTTAGTATGTCACCTGATGGACCCTAAAGATCATTTTCCACATGGGAAAACTTGTGCCCGATTATTTTTTTCAAATAAGCCCCACCCTAACCGTACATTCATGAACAGGGAAATTTATGTGTTATTTTAAAATGGGGATTGGATGGTTCAAGCAACCACTCACGGTATGAAATGACATTTTTTGAAGAAGTTGGCGATGATGTTATATCATGTAATGACTCGCATATTTTTTTGATTTGCCTGGTTCCTTTGCGAATATATTTCAACGCAGTCTCCGGCGAACGACAAGAAGTTTGGAGCAACAACAGTCCATCATCCATCAATTTGTGCCGCCCCATCAAAATGGTTTTTCAAAAAGAAACTGCTGATCTTATCAAACGAGAAGTGGAGAGTATGATGTTACAAATACAAAATTTGAAAGCAACCACATTGACGATAAATAGGATTTCTGTAGATGTTTCTTCTGAGTTAATTTTGAGTATGGTCGATGGCAAAGTTATTAACAGCTTCACAGGAACAAGTTCCCAGGCGTGCAATCTGCGGAGCATCAGGCAAAAAACTCAGTAATCCCATCGAAGCCCAAATATGTGACGATCGCAATAAAATTGAAACCATTCCTGTTTTGCATGCTTACATAAGAAGTATGGAGCTTCTGCTTAATGTTTCGTACAGAATCCCACTCAAAAAATGGCGTATAAATAAAGGAAACGAAACCTTTCTTGAACGGCAACGTGCAATTAGAGAAGAATTTAAGAAGATTGGGCTGAGAATAAGTGAACCTTTGCCATCCGGAGGTAACTGCATTTTTCTTCTTTATCGGGAAGTAGATCCCTTTATCTTTATTTTTTCATCAGGTAACACAAATGATGGCAACACTGCTAGAAGATTCTTTCAAGATCCAGAAACAACGGCAAGAATTACAGGACTTGAGGTGGACATCGTTCGTCGAGTCGCTACACTTCTTTGCGCGCTATCATCGAAATTAGAAATCGACGTCAAATCATTCGAAACCTATGCAGAAGAAACTAGAAAGTTATATGTCCATAATTATGATTATTATCCCCTTTCGCCTTCAGTTCACAGGATCTTGGTACATGGATCTGAAATAATAAGTCATTGCGAAATTCCTATTGGACTATTGTCGGAAGAAGCACAAGAGCGTCGGAACAAATCGATCAGAAAATTTCGGGAGCACCATTCTCGACAATTCAGTCGCCTGGCGAACATCGAAGATGTATTTAGAAGACTTTTGCTAACCTCTGACCCCGTGATGACACTCACAAAACAGTTTCCTCAAACCGATAAAAATCAATTTCCAGAATCCGTACAAAACCTGTTGAAATAATAGTAAATATAAAATAAAAAATAGTTGCTATATCAAAAATATTAATTATAATTAATCCAGTTATCTCAAATATATCAATGGTACTTTCTGAAACATGAGTAATTTTTTGCAACAACTTGCAATTTTTTGAGAAAATTAATTTTGAAATTCATGATATTTTTCAAAGTTTTGGCTAATATTTCGCTTGTTATGTCCCAAAACTATACGAACTCTTCCAAAACATACGCGAATGATAAGGTTCAACACATAAACGGTATCAAAAATAATATATTTGACGAAAATATGAAAATTAGTAGAAAAAACGCAAATTTCAGTTAAATTTTACAAAACTAATCGTAACTTTGTTATTAGTAGACATAGAACTTTGATGTCTTCGGCAAACTTTCTTATTATTTTATGTTCTACAACTTTGCCCAAGACATCAAACCGCAGCGCCGCCCTTGCGGTGAAAATTGGAACTAATTTTTATTACCAAATTGTGGCGCAGATAAAACTGAGCAACAATGCTGAAGCAATCATCTTGATAAAATGCATGATCAAAGCGCTAGAGGTTTTGTCTTGCTAATTTCGTCTTCTGGCCCAGTGTGCACTGCTTGCAAATCTTCCTCCGTAGAGCACATGATTTTCGTGCCCTTGCTACATGGCTTGAAAAGCGGGGGAATTTGAGCCGCAGCAAGCTTATTCCGAAGCGCCGCGACATGGAAAACTTTATTTTAACTTACTTTGGCACGTACTGTACCGGCAACGCAGCAAATTCAGCAGTTTGACATTGAGGTCCAAAAATGTATCAACGGCATCGTCGGTTTGTGGTCGCTTGGTGCCGACGGTTTGTTGGTTTGTGGCAGCCATTGCTGCTCATCGTTCTTCAGCGTCGTTTCGCTGCGAGTTATTGCCGCAGCAATTGGTAGTTGAGGGTTTTTTCGCAAGCTTTTGCAGTTCCGAATTGTACCTTGTCACTTCGGTTAGATGGCCACACGCACCGTGAGCCGAATAATATCGCGGGAAAGCACTGTGCTCTACGGAAATTAAACGAACTGAGCACACCTGGAAATTATACGAACAACCGAACAGGAATAAAACACGTCTGACGCACACGGATGCACAGCGAGAACTGATGTTTTTTTTCGGTTTGTCCCGTGTTATATACTAGCATTAAGTAGCATAGCCCAGAAAGAAGAGAGTCGCGAAAATGTAGCATGAAGGTGAATTCAGCTGAACCTACTGCGGGGTAGGTCAAGGCACGAACGAATCCGCCACCTCAACAGGCGGATTTGTCAACAGTGTGTTGAGGTGGCGGATTCGTCCGTGCCTTGACCTACCCCGCAGTGGGATGTTAGGCAATAATAACGTCCTTGGTTTGAGTACTTCTTTACCCATGCCATTTCGCTCGATTTTCTACAAATTATTTTTATTTGTTTTTAAAAGACAGTTTGTTGTGTTGGTTTAAAAATATGCGATATTATATTTTCCAACTTTAAAAAGAAAAAAAATGTATCAAACTCCACTGCTGATTTTACAATCTTTTCAAGATCACATCTATAATAACGCATTCAACGAATTTCCTATAATAAACGATTTTATAGCGATGAAGACAATTTTTGCAACGCCGCAGATTGCAATTTGATGACTTGCTTTCCAAAGAAGACTATCAGTAAACTTTTTTGAATCGATAGAAATGCGTTGTTATTCCTGAAGATGCTTAGAATGTCTTTGATTCATGGCTGTCATCGATCTCAAGAATAAAGGCAAACAACTGTAGGTTTACACCATACTTCACTGTATTTTCATTTTATTTCACTTTGGAGACTACTACTGGTATGCAGTTTACTTTTCTTCTACACATGTGTTGAATGTCAGTTAGAATGACGAATTTTATTACTTTTGTGTTGTTTTAACTTTCTGTTTAAACGGTAGTGCAAAATTTTCTAACCATAAAGAAAGGAATCGAAACGAAAATGTTAAAAATTGCTTAGCAAATTTTTTCTCGCGCACAAAGCGCCTACTTGAAGCCATGTCATCTTTGTTAATAGGGATGGGTATCAAGTGGCGCCGATGATAACTATGACCATTCGAAATTTAACGTTTTAAGGAGTAATCATATCGTCTACCAGTATGTGTGTGAAGTTTGTGTTAGATATTTAATATGATTAATTTATTTTGCTTGTAATTACAACGCTATTAGGTTGCAAGAAGAAACTAATGTACGAACGCCTATTGAGTAACTAAAGAATACAGGACCCCATACCGAATGATGATTAATGATATATGAAAACTAGCATGAACATGAAAATTAATCTATGTTTCGAATAGTTTCACTAGTGAAGGATGAGAAACAGGATGGAAGGAAATGAAAAAAAAGGTGTTGAGTAAAAGGCATTCGTACTTTGTTCATTGTGAGGTGAAAATGTTTTATGCATCTAGAAAATCGATATTCAATTAAGACTAACAATAACAACATTTGGACTGAGTCACTCACTATACAACACACCGAGTTATTTTGTATGCGAAACAGGAAAAAAAACATATCATTGAAATCAATCCGAGTACCCACTGCTCTTGACATACAGGAAAAAAATGAATTAAAAAGAAGAATTGCTTGCCGACAGAGGGAGGGGTAAATATTATGCTAATTTTCGAAGAGAAACTAAAGGAAAAAAAAGAAAGGTAGCTGGATTTCTGTTTTGTTTTGTAGTGAACTTAACTTAAATAAGATGCTCTCTAGAATGAATCATTTGAGTAAACTGCACTAGAAGCCCCTTCCCCTCAGGCAGGGGATGAAAAGTCCAACAGCCCATTGGTCGTGGCAAACACATTGCTCATATCATATTACCATAATTATTATTGCGTGTAATAAACAGTTTACAGTTGAAATTTCCAATCAAAACTATAAGTTAAAAACCTTCTTCACCACATTTATAGAAAATTCATAAATCTGGACCGGGCTGTGAAATTCCAACAAAGGAATTTTCACCTGTCGGTGGCCTGAACCACAGACAAGGGACTTCTCACTCAACAAAGTTGATGTGACACATGGATCCCAGGGGAAGATTTGAACTGTCGTTCCGGATTGGTTGCTGCCATGGCGGCAATGCATAAATTTTATCAGATTCAACTCTTCCCCCTTCGATGTGTCGCCTGCGGGATAGATAATTGTTAATTTTTTGGTTTTTTTTTCTAAGAAAAATTTAACACGTATCCATCTGTGCGCAAGGGATAGGAATTTATCCAACATCAAATTTGTGATAACGAGGCAGAACGACGGCGTTGGCCTCTGACTATCACCTGCCTGAGATTTGGTACACGAGGAATAAATTGATTGAATAGTTTTTCACCTGTTCCAGTTATCGAAAATATCGAACACGAAGGACCCGCTTTCGGCATCCAACAGGTAGCGACTATGGGAGGTGTATTAATAATTAAATTAAGAGGAAAAAAAAAGAATAATGTGAGGTACTTATCGGTTTGGTTCGAGCACATTTGCGCCACTATCCGACTTTCATTCAGTATGCACACATAATCAGAATCTGGCTTTGTTTCGAAAGGGCTAAAGTACGCGCGCTCACAGACTAATCTTGAAGAGGAAGAAATAAAAGCAAAAGAAAGTAGTTGAAGTGAGTTGGTGGTTCCTGATCAGAGTAGTTGGTATATAATTTTTGCATTCATACATCACTACGTTAAGAAGCAGTTTTTGTTTGTTTGTATGGGTGATTGTCTCGTCACAGATGAATCGGTTACCGTAAAAGCCTCAGACCCAACTGATTGTTTAGTTAGAAAATCTAGTATTAGTCAAAGGAGAAGATTGCAAAATGGGAGATAACAAAAATCACTGTTTCGTACAAATTGCTTTAGACGGGATATAAATGTTCAATTAATTGCGGGCAGTCTTCCCTTATTCATTCTCATTTGAGTTTCAAATGTCCAGAGGATAGTCACACCGTGTCACTTCTAGATCATTGCACGATGGCGTCATCAATGTAGTTTTGACAGTGCAGGGAGCTTGTTTACGTGGATTTAGAATATTTTCGGTGAGATCGGTTTGATATTTTGTGCTCTAAATTTATTACGATTGAAGTAAAATCGCCGGAAAATAGACACCAGTACTTAATTTTAAATCATTTCCTGAATCAAATCGTACAGAATTCGGAAGAAGCCAACGAAAAATTTCATTTGAGCGGTTCAAATTCTAACACCTTGTAAACAAGCTCCCTGAACTGTCAAAAACGTGAGGTTGATACATTCCGTGCAATGATCTCTAGCGTACAAAGATAATCGTCTTTATCCAGGGGCTCTGCGTCGCTGTCAACCACATATAGATGCACCATAGTTCACATGATTTTGACAATTTGGGACATCTGACAACTGAAGTCGACAAAGATTTTTCACTAGGACCTAAGTGACAAGCGTAAACAATTGCTTCTTGCTTGAATTCGTCGATCTTGGCAACTTGCCTCATTAATTTACCACAGCTATTTTGAAGTCCTATTCCATAGAATTGGAAGCTTACATGGGTAGATTTTGTATTGCGAGAAGTTTACAGAAGAAGCCATTGTTTACATTTGTCAGTTAGGCCCTAATGAAAATTCTTTTTTGAGTAAAACTAGTGAAGAGTGTAATGTCTGTCATGTGGTCATTGAAATGGCATCCAAAAATGGAGCGCTTCTACAAAAAAACATGGGCACGGTCGTGGAAAAGCCAGGCCAGTTCCGGAGGTGGATTGCGAAACAGCTGGGAATCAACAATTCGACCGTGGCCCGTGTGGTAAAATGGTAAAAGACGGCCCAACGGGCAGCTGGCATCGGAAAAAAAAGCGAAGACGACCGACCCCGTGAACGCATGGAAGTTGAGGGATAACTACAAGCGCAATCCGAACCATTCGATTCGGGATATGGCCGAGAAGGTAATTTCTGCCGCCTGGTTCGTCCAACCGACAATGAACCGGGCCGGACTTCATATCTTCAAGGTAAGGAATGTGGCCAAATCCCGCGACAGGAAGTTGTACCGCGAGTGGTTGGTGTAGCTGAGATGCATCGTAATGGACGACGAGACATACATTAAAGAGGACACCAAGTAGATCCCCATAGATGTGTCAGAAGTGGGATCAGTGAGTGAGTGTGAATAGAGAAGTGATTGGTGTAACTGCTCCGGGGAAGCCGCATCACGCTTTGCATCAGCACGAGGAGTAAACCTTCGAGCGCCGCAGCGACATCGACTCCACGGACGACCACAACCAATCCGCTCACCGTACACCGGATGCTACAGATTTTGTTGTAAGTACCCTTCCATTTATACGCACTATTTATCATGCCAGAAACAAGAAACAGTGAGATTGAGCAGTTGAGGCAGGAGATTGCCCAACTTCAAAATTTAATTAAGGGTCCAGGGAACACGTATACCATACCCGAACCCATTGAACAGCTACCAGAGTATTCTGGAAGCAAAAAAGAATTGAACGCCTGGCTACAGGAGGTTGAAGAGCTCTACAATGAGTTCAAGGTAAAGGGTGAACGGGGTGCTCCCGACACCTTTAATTCACATTATTTCAGGGCGATTAGAAGTAAATTGAAAAGAGAAGCACGCGCAGTGCTGTGCGCCAACGGCAATCCTGAAACAATCACACAAAAACTTTGGCGTTCAACGCGATTTCGCCACCAACTTACATAACCTATTCAAAGCTATACAAAGCCGAAGGCAAACCTACAGCTACACCCCATGCTACCGTCACAAACATTAGAGCTGATAACAATAACCAAATTCTTAGATGGAGTGAATAAGCCAACGCTTCATTATTCGAAATTCAAAACCCAAAACACTGGAAGATGCCTTCCAGGCCGGGTCATAAATCAGAACGCAGAGGTGCGAAAACCGAAGCTGATGAACTAAATTTTCAACAGGTACGGCTGAGAAACATGAAGACCTTAATTTTATACCCTATTGTCGATTCCCCACGACCAAAGGCTACCTGAATTTTCTCATTGACACAGGAGCCAATAAATCATACATTAACCCGGAACACGTTAAAAAGGCCTCCAAATCCAAACACCCTTCTCCTTTCTCTTCAGTAACTTGGAAGGTGTTAGTAATAAATAGTGTTCTAAGTAAAGTTTGTGCTTTTTAAAAAGCGAACTTAAAAGAAAGATCCCATGACTGGTTTTTTTTTCGTCGGTAAATCCCGCCCAAATGTTCCGGAAAAGATCCGGAAAAAGAAGGTCGACAAATTTGCCAAGAAGTAGTTACTTGTTGTGACAGTCGATCTGTAGGTGCGGCAAATTCAGCAAGCCGTACATAACGATCGGCACCATCAACGGTCAAATATATAAAGAAGATACCTCCAGAAGCGTCTGTTCCCCTTCCTCCGGTCCCACGAAGGTGACCCTGTTTTGGCCGGATCTGGCATCGTGCCATTACGTGACACCGGTGATGGAGTGGTAAGAAACCATCGATGTTGTTTTTGTTCCGAACCTGGAAAATCGGCCTAACTCGCCAGAACTTCACCCAATAGAAAAAATCTGAGCGGCTATGAAGGCCAAGCTCCGGAAAACAGGGAAGGTTTTCAAAAACGACAAGGATTGGAAGAAAGTGTGGATGAGGGTGTGTAAGAAAGACGGCGCTAGTATTGCACAGGATTCTATGAGTAACGTTAAGTCCAAGGTGCGGGAAATGAGCCTAGGAGAGGAGGTTGAATAAACCAACTTTGGCAAAAACGTAGCTAATATGTTTATTTATTCCCTGACAACTTCGAAAATATCCGATTAGAAATGAATTTTTGGAGATCATTTTGGTCTGTTGCATTTTTTTCGAGTACACTCTTTATGTTACTAATAATGATAAAATATAGTAAAGGTAATGACAAACAACGTGGCTGAAAGATTTACAATGAAGTCATTCCTCTTAAAAATGATTGTACTATTGAAAGTCAGGTCACAAACTGTATTTATTTTAAAGTTTCTTATTATGTCGATTGTGTATATTCAGATAAATTAATCGAAAACATTAGCTCAATGATAAGAACATCCATGATCCAATATCCATGTTTGAAATATAACTTACAGTGTTGGCAGAAAAAAATGATTGTTGAACTGTGCCATTTTTCAAAGAATACTTTTGAGAAGCACATAAGGCTTGAATTTTTTTTCTTGAATGAACGTCTGGCAAATAGCATCCACCACCGCGTAATACTTCCTACCATTCTTGGCTAGGCAGTGGTGTTGTTATTTAATCGGAGTGAAGCTAGAGGATCTTTAGTGGTAACGAAGATATTCACAGCCACTCAACGAGTTGAGTTAACCAAAACTCAGAGAACGTTCCCTATCTCTTCAGAGAAAGGTGGTGTAAATCATTGATAACAACGCCATCCAAATCGTTCCAACCTCAGGTAGACCGTTCAGCTACCCAGGCAGCCAAAATGCACTTATAAGTTGTATTCCTGATATAAAAACATATATGTAAGCACTTACGTGCAGAAGTGGAGGCCATATACTTGAAAATTTCATTGTTTTCTTAAATAAGTTGATTTCACATCGTATGCGATTTAATCCGCGATAACACATTCGATTTAAAATGTTTAACGATGTAAATCAGATTTAGTTTGTCACGCAGAATGATGGATAAATGACACATCGTATATTAGTCGAAAATTTGCACTCTCTAAGATTTAACTTCAACTTAATATTATAAAGACCACAACTATATGCGATTTGAGTTGCATTTTGGAACTATACGATACTATTTGAACACTGTTATACGACTCTGGATAATGCATCAAAAAGCAGCATTTGTATCATGTTGGGTGACACAACGTGAACCTAAACTTGCCACGATACATTGGAGTTGCGGCATAAAGCTCTAGTGAGATTATCGATCAATCGAGAGAGTCTAAGAAATTGTAAAACTTGCATGTGCGGACTTCAACATAATCGCAATCGAATAACAAACAAACATGGCGTGGCATTTTCCGCCTAAGTGTATGGTAGAAATCAGGACCGGATACCCATTTGTATTTTAATATTATCTGATCACATCAAAACTATCTAGAAGTTAAGTGCTGGCTAGAGATTTCTTTTCTGATTAGCGAATATGTGGATTATCAGTCAAACCTTTTTTTTGTATACCCTGATTTTTTAAAAACCACTCGATTCATCTGTGACAATCCAGCCGGATCTGACTGAACAGAGGATGTCCAACCACCCTATCGATCCGCAATATTTGATATAACCATTACATACAAATAGATGCCATAGAATTTCAAGATTGTTACTTGCCTGTAGTAGTGATGTCGTGGGTTTAATTGTGAAGATTTGAAAATAATAATTACCAGTGTGAGATAAATAAATGAAACGAGATGTGTACTTACGCGCTCGAGGAATTATTAATTAGTATTGAAAAATGGTTAACTATTACGATAAAGAGAGGCCTACGCAAATCATTGTGTACGGGGAAATTAGACAGTTGGTGGGAAATGCTAGAAACTGATACCAAGCGACCGTCTACTATAACAAAATGAAAACCAAGTATCCCACCACCTTAGGGAGCTTCGAAAACAACCTTCAGCCCGACCACCTGAGACCAAAACACAACACCCCGCGTATTTTGTCTATGCGATGCTAATACATAACTCTGTAGGTACTCTGTTGGGAAAATTGGCAATTTCTCCTACAACGCGTCACCGACAAGGACGGCGAAGAACGTGTTGTCTTGATGTCGGCACAACCTTGCTCTTAGCATGCAGACAGCATTACTACTGAAAATGTGTCCTGCGGCACTATAAATTGGACCAGCCGCTTAAACTGATAGGATGTATCAACACAAGTGGATCCGTGCGGTATCAGGTCAGCTCACCGAATTTGCCGGAATCACAGATATTAGCGGCCGTCACTTTATCGAGAAGGTTCTTGATCTCTGCTAGTTGGCTCTAGCATCTGGAAAAGTCATTTTATGACTATATTTTGCACATTTTCCAGGTTAACGATGAAACTTACGGCAGACTTTTAACAGCTTCCTGGATAGGAATTTTATACGGCAACTGGACGGGGAAAGGTGGCAGATGTTTTCAAGCACAATAAACTGTCAAAGTTCGCGAAGAAATATCTGGTTTGGCATGCCATCTGTACATGTGGCTTGAAAAGCAATGTTTACATTTAGACTAGAACCGTCAACCAGGATATTTATCTGAGAAAGTGCCTACAAAAACGTCTACTGCCTTTCCTGAAGCGACACAATTATTCCGCTCTATTTTGCCCGGATTTGGCATCTTGCCATTACATTACAACATTCAAGTGGTGCCCAAGGACAAGAACCCTTCCCAACACGCCAGAGCTAATTCGCATTCGGGAAAAAGGAAGCTTAGCTGAATATTTCAGCTGTATTCTGTATTAACTGAACTTGAAAAAGAAAAAGACTTTGACTTTTTAATAAAAACTTTCATCGACTCACACACATTACTGTTTGACCAGAGTGTGATCGGAACACCCTTTATACTGCATGAAATTTCGGGCATGGGAAAGTTGTCGCCGTGATTGGTGCCGCGTTTGCACACTCCGGACAACTAGCGCAATCATGTGACCATTTCAGAGCAGTGTTCTAACGCAATCCGAAAAAAGTTTTTGAGTCGTTTCGTGACCGTCGACGAAACAAGGATCCACTGGTACACACCAGAGACCAGGGAACAGTGGACTTCACCCGAACACGAACGTGCTCTAAAGAAGGAGATGGCCACCGTTTTCTGGGATTCACAAGGTGTGAACGGCCACAGGGATCTAGTATGCCTAACTATTGAGTGATTCGACGCTGAATTGCATAAAAAAGGGTTGGCGAAGAATAAGGTGCGCTTCCACGCTGATAACGCACCGGCTCACACCTCTGGCGTCACCACCCGAATTGGGCTGCGAACTGCTACCTCATTCACCGAGTTTTCCAGATTTGGTCCCGTGCGACTTCTATTTGATTCCATTCCATTCCGCGTACATTCGTACATTCTATGAACACCAACTCGTGCGTGATAGCGATACATAACTTCATCTCGCGACGAGGCAAACTTCATCGGTGCTAATCGATAGAAGGTAATGGCCTATGAGTCAGTAAACCAAAATATATTGATTTCGGAGTTCAAAGATGCCGAAACAAGCTGGAGGTTCTTGCCTCCCTTTTCCCCGCACATGGGCATTAGCTAAGATCACTTGATCGGCTCTTTACATATGAACCTAAAGGCGATCCTCGATGAACAGAAGCTGCCGGACGGTGCGGCGTATCCTGCTGACCACTTTGGATTTTCGGACTTGGACTTGGACAGCCTTGTCACCAAACCACTTCCTTTTCGAACCGAACCGATTAACGGAATCAAGCCACCCTGTGCTATAGATTATAGCTGTGGCAAAGTTGGCGATTATTCCAGAAACAAACCAAACTTTTTTGAAAGCATTGGGTAGCGACTTCTAGCGGTAACTCGACGTAGCAAGTGATTCGTTCATACAAAGCCTATCGAAGGGGACGATATAGTGTAGCCAACCCGCATATGCTACGGGACTACTGACCGAACGGTAGGATCATCTGCATCCAACCTGGACGAGATCGCCAACCCCGATCGGCCACCGGAATGAGCGTCCGGTAGCCAAGCTGGACGTGCTAGATGTGCGACGCGAAGCAGACTAAGCAGATTGTTGGTGCCGGCACGTCAGCGCTCTGGTACTGTAAACTTGCCTGCAATTCCGTTTCGATCATCGCACACGATTGCAAGTTCGATGCGCACCGGTCTTGAAAGTTCGCCGTGTGGAAGAAATGGTGAACGAGCAATTGTAGATCAGGAGATCTAGTATTGTTCACATTTAATCAAAAATAAGATGTGGCAAATAAGTTAGTTGAAAAATTGTTACTAATTTTGATTGTTAGTAAAAATAGTTGATAAAGAATTTAAAATACGCAGTTAATCTAAATTTTTTTGACATTTGGACAGGAGTACAAGCTCTAAGTAATGAAGTGGCATATTTCTGGTGGCACACTTTATCCTTCATTTGTTAAAGGTAAATGGAACCTATTGAATACAAGTTATCGAACGAATCCCAGCCGTTATTATCTAACAGACACTTCGCCCAATGAACGACAGTCAAGGTAGTCGGTAGCTCCAGCATTCTGTGCCCAAGTTTTAGCCATCAGCAATATCAACGACAACGACAACGACCAAGACGATCACGCCATCTGTTGACATTGCATGTGCTGTGCGTTCATAGAAGACAGCCAGCCGATTTATGCAGTTAATCATGTATGAAAATACAAACGACTCAATTTAGATAATTGAAATTAAAGATTAGTTCCAAGTTAGGCATTCAACCAAGAAAGTTATATTTTAAAAACCCCTTTTCCGAAGGTCCGGTAAATTCTTTACATAATTTTCTTACATACAACTTACTGAATTAAAGCATAGTAATTTAGTACATTTGTAAACCGTTGGGGCATCAAAATCGCTCGGAGTTCGGTGCTAAACATAAGTATTATAATCTATGTTCTTGATGAGTATAATCATAACAACCTAGAAACATAGGATCAGTGAACCGTTCTGTTGGTTCTGTTGGCTAAAATAAAATATGTTTACAGGAATCTAATAATCATCCGGATAAAAATCAATCCCAAAACCGGTACTTTTATTTCCGGGAATATCGTAGCCGGATTTCCCAATTTTCAATTTTCAGAATTTGCCAATTTGCCCAACAAAGCAATTTTCTACCAACATACTCATTCCTCGGAAATCTGAAAGTTCGAAACAAAGCATAGCATTGAAAGAAAGAAACTAACTAAATCTGGGAAAAACTAAACGGAAAAGTCGAATACAAACAATAGGTAAGACAAAAGAGAACAGCTAATAAGAAATACTACCGATGGGTTTCATCAATCAAAAAGACATTTTTCATGAAACACTCACACACGCACAATGAAAGCCTTCACCAACCAACGGAAAATGCAGCACAAATCTGTGAACCGGACCTGTTCGATATCAATCTATTGTTACAATTTTAGTGACTTCTATGGCAAATATATAAATGTATATGTATAGATGTACTTAAGGGAACGGTTCGCGCCAAATAGTCCAATGTGGGCAGATAGTAGATAGTAAAAGAAAAAGAAGGTAAAATACTTGCTGGCTTACGATGGTTGCACTCATTGCGGTACACTATCGTCCCGTGGACACACATCGAATCTAGTAGGTTTGTCTGTGGATGTCGGTTTTGGGCTTCTCTTAGTTCTGTATTTTTTTTTGATTAGGTTTTTTTTTAAATAATGTGAACCCCTTACCTTGCGTCGAGTGAGTCTACGGTAACAGTCGTGTGTGTACCTACTTATTTTCAGTTTGTGTTACTCTCACGTTTCCGCAAAGCATAGGGGGTCATCATTCGCTACTCGATATACTCTAAGGTTTACGAAATGTGTCTGTTCGAACGAAACATACAGAGTAAATACACGATTATTGTTGGGTTGCAATCTTAAGATCGGTTCAAATGACTTAGGTCTATATAGGGAAACGGTTAGTATGACGATTTTTTCTGTTCTTTTAGATTAACTTCTGGGAAAACTGACTACGACTAACCGACCGTTTTCATACGCCGTGAAGCAAACGTACGAGTATTTAACTGCTTTCAATCCTGTATAACTGTCTGATTTCGATGCCAAAAGGGTCAAAACTATGCGAAGAAGAATATGGATGACACTGATCACTATCGTCGATTGAGCAACGGGTTATCATTTTAGTCGAAAGCTATCGTGTCATATTATTCTTCAAAATGTATGCTCCAAAAGTTCTATAAATCTAAGATTGTTCCATAATTTTCCTGCACACAACCTAGTAATCTTCACATCGATTCCTATACTTCTCAAATTTTCTAGCTGCAGTTTTTTCAATGCGTAGACAAAGAAACTGATGCAGAGCTCTATACTGATCGAATTTTAAATGTAGAAAAATAATTGGAATGACATACCCCGTGTGTAACTTACGCAAAGCAAGGCCATCATCTTGTTTAAGCAGTGTTTCTACACTCAGTAGCGGTAGCAGAGGTTGGGGTAGTCAGAGCATTGCTTATAAGTTCTTGTTCAGTTTCTTCTTGGGTATAGATATCTCGGGAAACTTGTGAGGGGAAGTTAACCTGTCGAATATATATACGTACACTACCGTTAAGGATTATTGCGACTTTCAAGCTACTTAATCATTGGTATAACAACTACTACTGAGTGTTGCATTAGTTATCTGGATTGAAAAAAATTAAGAAAAAAATGCTGGGTGCTAGGCTGAAACTCTTCTAGTAGGCACTCATGCGCTGTAATTTTAGACAGTCAATGTTGGGTTCCTCAATGACGATTTGAATTGCATATGTGGGATTTTGTGTTATGTCTTGCTATCATCTCACTGCTATTTTACTTTCTCCAGTGCCACCTATGCGATAATAACGACAATGCAACTTTTCTTCCTTTTCTCTAAGATGCACAAACATTAAACGGAGTTCACCTGTTTTATGATTCTAGTCCATGAGACATATATCCTAACATCAATTAAACGGACATGTAGAGCGATTGATGAATACTACCGAAAAGCCAACAGCTCAAACTGCGATTTAACTTGCTAGTCCTCCAATACGTTGTTTTCGCAATACACTTTTGCATGGTTATATTTTATGATCTATCTGATTTTTGGAAATTAAAGCGAATAGAATCTCTAGAAACTCACAACAACCCAGAAAATGTGTGTAAGGCCTTACTATCTTAGTACTACCCACTAGGTGATTAGGATTATATAAAACATTAGAAGAAAAAATTGCCACTTGCTTGATTGCGCGAGCCGCGGATGATCCTCCGATATATTTTCCGTCGAATGAATAGTTGTAATTGTAGTTGCTTTTTCTGCTGGCAATGGCGCTTATTTTGCTCGACGATTAGCAAAAAAAGTATCCAGCAGCCTCTAGATCCTACCGGGATTTTCATGGAAACACTATCGGTAGGGCAAGATTTAGAAGAGGGCCTGCAGTTTGCAGCACTACTGGGGCCTGAAGTGATCACCGGTAACGGGGCGGCAGCATCGGCATCATTGGCGGTCCCGGGAACATCATGCTCATGCCTGGTACTCCTGGAATCTGCGTGATTAGACCACCTGAGGCCACAAGAAGCCGAAGAGAAAGACAGAGAACGGGAAGAGAAAGCAAATCGGAAACGTAATTAGTATCATTTGACAGAGATGCACCGAACAAATGGTGGCGACAAAGCATACGAATGTGTACTTTTTCATCTGTTTTCAATCAATTCTAAGTTTCTTTTCACAATATCAAAAAGAAAAGTAAAAGGTCCAAAAATTAATTGCTCTGCAATTACAACGTATTTCCCAGGGCTAAAGGTTAATTGTCCCTAAGGTCGGCCTAAGTGTCTTTATATTGGGCCCGTACAATGAAAGCATATTTGAAATTTTTTCACTATCAAACAAAAACATTAATCTGTATTTTACAAACGACGCATTTTACTAAGGGAAATTAGAGAACAGGAGAAGTTTAGCGATAGGCCCAATCTATAGATCCATAGGCTAACGTTAGAGCTATTTCCCCTACTTCAATATTATTATATATACGAAAGTAACGGTACAGTAATAATACTTAGAACTAAGAAACTAATGATGCAAAATGATTACACACTATTCAAAAGTAGAGTTAAACGATGCTAGAATGTGAAAAGGAACTTGCCGGAAAAGGAACTTAGACTCATAGGAAATGAAAAGGTGGTAAGATAGCCGAACAACACACTAGTGAGATATTGAATCAAATTGAAACGCACACACACACGCTTATAATAATCAATGAATTAAATATTATGTGAAACCGTTGAAATGACAAATTGGAATACGTACAAGTAGTTGTTAATGAATCTCTATAACTGATTATAAACTCATGCCGATCAGGAAAAGTAAATCACTACACTTAGAAAAAAATGGCTTTTTATGTAGATTCCTGCTCCAATAAATAGATTCTTCCAAGTACAGTCACCCTACAAACAGAAGTATATATTTATAATCCCGAATAAATACAATATCTCAAGGAACCAGCTTCAGTATCCGTTTGAAAAATTCGTGATAATGATTTCAATATTTGATTCAAATTTACGGCAAACTCCATCTCAATATAGGCCCAAATTGGCTTCAGAACAACTTCTTCGTTTGCATTTACACAAAAGGGACTACTATGTGGTAAGCTAGAGGGACAGTGTATGACCGACAAATATTTGACTCTTTTTGACGAAAAAAATTGGCGCCTCAGGAAATATTTGGCCTATGTTCGTGGCAAACACTGTCAAACATTTAACACGGGAAAATTTGGCAGTAATGTTAAAACAAACCTAATTAACTGAACCCCGAGGTTTTCAAAAAAGTCCCGAGAATTTAATGGAATTACATTGAAGTTAAAAGAACTTCTGAGAACTGGGAAAAGCCAATTCCAGAGAACTTCAGTGAAGTCTCGAGAACTTTAGTAAAACTCCAAAGCAGCAAGGAAGTCCAATAAAATTTGGGAGACCCTCTTTAATTTCAGAGAATCCAGGAATTTTAGAGAAGTCCTCGAAACTACAGATAAATCCTCAAAACTTCGGAAATCGATTCACTGAACTTCAAAGAAGTCCTCGGAAATCAAGATCACTGATATGCTTCAGGTCTTTAAAATAATTTCTGAACAACATAACATAACATAACCGGTAACATTAAACATATCAGAGATACGTGACTTGAATGGATGATACATACAAGGTCTAGAAAGTAATGCTTGATCGTTGTGAAGTCATGAGAAAATATTCAATGAACTTTTCCAAGATCTTACATATCCTTTAGCTCTATGAAATAATTGCGGAGCAATTTGAATCATGATACAATATCTGACAGGCGTGATTTGAATTGATGGTTCATTATCATCTTGGCTTTATGACGTCCCTACTAGGACTTAACGCCTGCCCTCAGCTTAGTGTTCTAAAGCTTGCTTCAGATAAAATTGGAACAAAAACAATTGCCTTTCAGTTATTTATTATTGAATTCAAGATCTTTTTTTATACAAATGTAGCGTTTTCTTCAAACTTTTAAGAAAAAATACGGATAAAATTATTCGTCACGGTTTCGAAGGATTTCTCGAATTTTTCCTGTAACACGGCTCATAAGGCGGCGCACACCTTCTTCGTCCATCGTTTTAGCTATCTTATTCCACCAGGTCTTCATCTGATTGATGTCTTTGACAACCTTTCCCTTTGCCTTGAGTCTCCTCTACATGATTGCCCAGTATTTCTCAATAGGGCGGAACTGGGGGCAGTTGGGTGGGTTAAGGTTTGTCGGAACAACCTGGACCCCTTTCTCTGCATACCATTCTTGAACGACTTTGCTGTAATGACAGCTTGCCAAATCTGGCCAAAACATTACGGGATGGTCGTGGGATCGAATGAACGGCAAAATTCGTTTTTGGAGACACTCTTTTTGGTATAGTCCGACGTCATTGTCTTATTTGTAACGAAAACTTTCGTTTTTTTGCCACAGCTTCAAATGCCCTGCCAAATCATGAATTTTCGTGCAAATTTGTCGGCAAAAACAAATTTAAATTTGGCTGGAACATCCCCCCGAGCCGTTGCCAAGTAAAATTTTTGACCTGGGATTTGCCCGAAGTCAGCCTTGACATAGGTTTCATCGTCCATCAGAAGACACCCGTCGAAATTGGTCAGCACCTGGTCGTATAGCTTCCGAGCACGGATTTTGGCCACACTATTCTGTTTTATGGTCCGATTTGGCTGTTTGCTAGCTCGATACGACTTGATTCCTTCCCGGAGTCGAGTTCTCCTCACGGTACTATGGGCAGCACCGAATTTTCTGGCCAAATCACGGTCCGACAGATTGGGATTCCTCTTAATCGTCTTCAAAATCTTACCACGCAGTTTCCGGTCGACAGTTCCACTCCGACGATTGGCTTGAGGCTTCCGAATCGTCGTCAATGTTTCCTTAAACCGTTTGATAACGCGCCATACAGTATTTCTGGGCAATTTCAGCTGTTTAGCTAGCCTAGATGCAGACCACAATGGATTTTCCAAATAACTGTGCACAATTTTTTCCCTTCTTTCGGCTTCCATGTTGATTGTTTACAAAGTACAGTCGATTTGCGGAATGTCAAAAATACATACGTGAAGCTGACAAAATTCCCGACACGTGGGCGCCAAGAACTTTCAAATCCGTCCACCAGGCGTCACAATATGAGCAAAAGTTTGTTCCGGGCGTCACAATATGAGCAAAAGTTTGTTCCAATTCTAAATGAAGCAAGCCTTATGCTCCGCACCGACCTATCCAACCAATTCATTTTGGCGTAAGGTGATACAGACTTGACGAATGCGACATATTATTTCCCGACACGACGTAATGCACTCGGTGGATGTAACGTGATGGTTTGCCAGCTCCATTTCCGGAGTGAAGAAGTTAAACATCGTCAGGCACTTCGTGTCCACCGGATTCAGTATTTACTATACCATTTCCCTTCTGGAGAATGAAGAGGCACCCGACAGTACTGCTGCGACCGTGAAGTTCAGCAGATGCTCAAGAGGAAGACTGAGGGGAAGTTGGACATATCGTTCCGCAGCTCGGAACGAGAGGTTGGTGGAACCGGCGAAATGCTGAAGAAGTACCTAGGCAAGATGAACTTTGATGTTCAAGTCCGGCACTCGACACTGAAGAAGTCCTATGTCGTTTTTGGGTTTAAACATGGGTCAGGTCTGACTCCGACTCGCAATTACCAAACAAAAACGGACCCAGAATCGAGTAGGTATGGTGGTATTAGTGCAAAACATAAAAATAAACAAACATTAACATTTTATTTTGACTGTTCATGTTTGTGTGTATTGGTGAATCTAGGTTGGACCTCGATGAAAGTTGAGAGCGAACCTCATCGGTGTTGGGTTGGATCCAGAGCGGATTCAAATCCGATCCGATTGAATAAAAAAACGAGTCAAGTTATTAGTACACGACACTGAAGAAGTCTGCCCATTGTAGACGAAATACGCGTATCTATCAAGATAAGCAAAGGTAGTTGGCACTAAATGGAAAATAATTTTTTTTCATCTAATTTCAAGTTAAAAAAAAACGTTCTGACATCTGTTAGGGCGAACCCTGTTCCGCACTGGCAATAACCGAAAACGACAATAAAGGCCGCAATAAACTGCAGCGTTTTTTTGCCGTCGCCGCAGCGATGCGCACATAAGCCGCCATGTAATCTCACAGCGGATATTTTTTCGCTACAATTTCGCCGCGGCGGCGGAAAAAAAAACGCTGCAGTTTGGTGAGGCCTTAAAGTCGCAGACGAAACAGGCTAATCTGTCAAAGGATTACTGTTTCTAGTGGAATTTAAAGGAACTTGCTCGCGTTTACTGGTGTAGCCCTAGTGACGATTTTAACATTTTAAGCTCGGTTCGCAATGGATTATATTTCTTTACAATATTTCTTCTACCAAACTACTAGTATCAGTAATTTAGATAAAACATTATAATACCTGGCTGATTTACAATGAAAAAAATACTATCGTTGTGATAACCAATGCTCTAAGTACCACACCGAAGATTTTTCTCTCGAATCAAATTTACGACAAAACACGACAACTTCCGCCACGAATATTGTGTTTGCTGCAAATAGCCTTCAAGAAAACCGAGCTGTCAAATTAGCACCACACGCAACACCAAGTTTTCGGCTTCACGATTGCCGTTCGTGGATGAAAGTGAATATGTTCCCCACCAAGGCGATTAGAGTTGACGTCAAATATAGCGTCAAATTAGCGAGAAGGGAATGTTCAAGCCGCAGTTCTTTTTTTTCATTAAGTCATAATCTCCTGGGACGGCTATCTGCGATATCACCAAATCAGGGCTCACAAAGTAATTTTGAAATATCTTTCGTAGTATGCAGATCGCCCTGGGCACTGGCAAAACCTTGAGGTAGTTTAACATCAACTACCAGGTCCCAGAGCTGGTCTGGTTCTTTACCATTTTGGAAAGAAGCACACAAGTGTTGCCAGATCAGTGGAAATGCAGCCCAAAAGTGCTTCTGATAATCCTCTAGTACTTCTTACCGATTAACATTAAAGTTCTGAGATGGTGATCAATGGTCGAGTACAGTATTTGCAAATAGTAGAAATGCTACATTTGATCATATAGAATCAGTTGAAATAGCTGAAATAGTTTCAAATCAAATCAAAACAAACCAGCACACTTTTGGAAAGCATTACCAGATAAAGGAACTGTTCCAATATTCATCTCATAATCCATTATTCATATTAATCGGAAATGTCGGTTTGATGTATCAATCAATTGATTCCATTTGGTGCTTGCTTTCAACAACAATTAAAATTAACTAAAATTAACAATGAATAAAAATAAAAATCAGAAATGAGATGAAAATGGGACTGGTAACCCTAGATGCTATACTTTTATCGAAATCTTTTAGCATGAAGCGATTTTGCTTATATAATTTTAGGATCATTCTGGTTTTGAAGACAATGGATTCCGGTTAAATATTGTTCACGGCGTGAGTGATCGAGTGAGCACAGAAAAAAACAATAAATTTCTCAGTGGAAGATACGAAAAAAGATACTAGAGTGGAACAAAAGGAGCAGGATCAGCAAGGAAACATCAAACTTTACTGGTGAGATCTAAGCAATTATAAATAAATACAAAATACATACTACTAAATACGTGCCATGATCGTAACAGAACATGTTGCGATAATGGAAGTGTAAATATAATACAAATATCCAATTGATATAAGTATTGTGTTTATGCGGGGCTTGTTGTAAGTGAAAGTGGCCTCGGAATGGACGTGAGTGACCAGGCATTCTGAAATGGGTCACTGGATCTCAACAGAGCTATCAACTTTCAACACCCGGGCTAAATTTTTACAGTTTGTGATTAGATTAAAGCTTGATAGCTGCAGACATTTTTCTTCAATAAAAGCACTGCCGGACAGTGGGAGTTGGATTGTATACACACACACACACACACACACACACACACACACACACACACACACACACACACACACACACACACACACACACACACACACACACACACACACACACACACACACACACACACACACACACACATCTTTCGTAGTATGCAGATTGGTATAAATACGGGATAACACATCAAAAAACATATTATAAGTCGGGCGAAAAAAAATTCATCACTCAAAATAAACATAGTTAAATTACTGTTCCGTAGACAAACCGCACTTGGAAGATATCTATTCATTGTTTACAGGATCAAAATTTATAGAACCCCAAAAATTAATCCTTCACCGTGACGGTCTTTGATTTATATAAGCAAACACAAAAAAAAACTACAATTGCACATATTAATTTAACAATTTAACAATTTTGTGTCAATTGAATATCGATAAATTAAGTTGAGAGATTGTAAGAATACTGATCGAAAAACTAAGCAGACAGTAGAACTAAGGCAAAACAATAATCAGTAATAGTAAAATTAAAAGCAACTTACGTTGATATCGCGAAAGAACCGGTGAAATGATAACTTCAACTAACCTTGACTCGAGGAAAATGAGTGTGTATTCGTTTTTCACGCTTTTGGTTTCAAGTGGGTCAAGATGGTAAAAGTCATCATTAGTTGCAACAATCTCCAATCAATATGGTGAAGGAAGTTTGGGAGGGTTATACATACACAATGAATAGGGTGGAGTGAGTTCTAGCTCAAAAGAAACTACATGTTTCTGTGATTACACATCACGCGGTACATTTCATTACAAGGCAAAGGTTGATACTTCACTTCGGTTGTAGCCTTCAATCTTTTGTTTTTGGTTCATGAAGTGGGAAGGTGTGGTTATTAAATGATGTTCAGCTTAATATTAACTGCAATAACGACGATAGCGCAAGTCTAACAATCATGATAATATTGATTAAAATCTATACAACTATCGAAAGCAGCTTACACCAAGGGATTAGTAAATCAGATCAAATGCAAACTGTTAGGCACTAGCTAATGATACGCAACAATAGTGAAGGTAAGTTAAACAACAACAAATCCATACCGAAAAACAAAAGTCAAATGAAACACCGAAAGCATCATTTTTTCTTGGGCGCAATCACGACACCTACTACATTGCAAATGAATTCATTCAAAAAGATGCTATTAATTTACATATACGTTAATTGCGTTACGTTCGATTTTAAGTGCATAGATGTCACAGTTTACAATGGTCAATCATTGTTGATCGGAGGAAAACTTCGAAACAACTACAGCATCTCGCGTAACAGTATTGAATTGAAAAAATATCGCTAAGGTAACAAAGGAACGAATAGACACTGACCGAATCAGTTGCATCGGATTGAACGTTCGCCGGTCGGAACGAGCCAATTCTTCAACCTAGGTTACTTTTTGCACTGCGGTGTTATTGTTGTTGTTGTTGAAAGAGAAAGAGAAAATGGACAACAAAAATATTGAACATAAAAAAGCGTGAAAATGGGAAGGTAAATATAAAGGAAATGATTAAGGTGGTATTATTGACTGTGTATAGTATACTTAAGAAACGTTAGTAACAATTGCTACACGTGTTAACAGTTAAACACTAGATTGGATAGGTGAGAACATTGAAAAAGAATCATGGCTAGTCTCCAATTACCGTTTGGTTGCAACGGTTAATTTGGTTATCGGTATAATATTGGATGTATGTGTACTCACCGGATACAACTAAATAAAACAAAAAAACTAAAAATAAAATAAAACAAAATACATCGAACACATGAGGAATTTGAGAAAATCAACCCTGTTTCAGTTTTTTTTCCGAGTCGGATCCGTCATATAAAAATTTTGTGCGAAAACGAGAATTAGGGATGAGTTTTGAAAAAAAAAAACAAACACCCTTTGGCAAAATATGGTGCTCTGAAATACTTTTCAGATATGTTGAAATGCAAAGGAACTTGCAACAGGTTAGGCAAAACTAAAAACTAAAAGGGGATTTTTTTTCCAACTATAATGCCATTAGAAAACTTTCGAGGGGCGGTTTACTACATGTAGACAAACAATAGTACTTTTCAAAATAGTACGTATAGCAGCAAATTTAAAGGCTATTTAGTTTTGAACGAAAACGAAAGTAAACAGAGCAAGTATTTTTTTCGTTACTATCACCGTTTTGGAATGTGGGTCAAGTTGAATAGTTTATTATAATTAATGTTAAAAGTATACAAATTTTCAATTCAAAATATTGTTTCTATAAGTAATATAGTTGATACTATATTAAAAAATATAAAGTGGCGTAGCATGCAATATTAAGGCATAATTAACTTATTTTCAAGAACTCAGAAGGCTGGGATTAAGATGGCAAAAACCCATTATTAACTAAAATCCATTATTACAGGGTGCGGCAAAAAATAATGCAAAAATGTTCAAACTTGAGTATTGGGTTAATTCGTGTAGCTAGTGACTAGTTTCTGTCGAAAGTGTATTTGTTTATGTTTACTTTCAAGTGCTGCATCCAAACATTCTGTTTGCTTTATTGCAAATTCGTCAAAATGTTCACGAAAGAAGTGATCACCAGTTTGTTGCTCGCCCAGAAGAAGCCGGGAAGCGGACGTCCGCGCTTTGCACGCTCGCCGAACCCGGTGCGTTCCATAAGAAAACTTGCAAAGGAAGCCAATATTTTGGAGAAATCCATGCGGAGAATCATCAAAGAAGACCTACATGCATTTTCCAGAGCCAGAGTGAAACGCCGTTTGATTACGGACCGGGTCAAGGAACTACGAGTGACTCGTTTCAAGAGATTGCTTTCCTTGTTGAAGTAGGAAAACATGATAATTCTGTTCTCCGACGAAAAGCTTTTCAGCATCGATGCTGTGGCCAACAGCCGCACGCACCGGTTCATTTCACCGCAGAAAATGGAGAACGTTCCGGTAAAAGTGATATGCAAATTTCAAACCAAACATCTGGCTGGTGTCATGATGTTTGGCTTGGTGGCGTCCAACGGTTTGAAAATGCCGCCTTTTTTCATAGATGCTGGAGTTAAAATCAATACCGAAGTGTATATCGGTATTTTAAAGGACCAAGTGCTTCCCTGGGTGAAGGCTAACTTCTCAGAGGACCAAAACGTTGACCAACAGCAGGATGGACAATTTTGATACCCATATTACTAGGGGTTTCTTCTAAATATGTTTATGGCCACTCTAGACCCCACGGGAACCTGTTACAAAATGGCTGTCTCGTAGACAAGTCGACATATGGCCGACAATGGAATAGAAATAGTTTCTGGAATTATTCCGAAGATTTTGATATCCATTCCCGGAAATTCAATTGATATTCCGATAAAGTGTCTCCGTACAGGACCACAGCCCTGGAAACCCGGGTTTCCGGGTACCAGATGAACTCAAACGGACATTGCCGATAATGACCATGGAGCGAATGAGTTTTTGAATCTAACGGTGCCAAAAGAATTAAAATCGGTCAATAATTGCCCTGCGATCACTTAAGGGGTAAATAAAAGTCCCTCCCTTCGGCCTCCCTACACCCAAAAGTTGAAAAGGTGGCAAAAAATGCAATTGCAATTTTTGCAATCATAACTTGAGAAATCCGCATGATACA
The DNA here is from genome assembly GCA_034211315.2 of Aedes japonicus. NCBI lineage: Eukaryota > Metazoa > Arthropoda > Insecta > Diptera > Culicidae > Aedes > Aedes japonicus. The sequence continues at coordinate 104,580 of JASCZW010001385.1, read as the reverse complement.
GAAAAGACAATTTTGCCCATCATGATCCACAAAACGTTTTACTGTATAAACAAAGCCATGTAAGTGTGTGCAAGCGGTTGGCAGCGGCAGCACAAAGATTCCTCGAAACAAATTTATCGCTGTGTGCTTAGTGCCTCGACAGTTAAAGCAACCGTTGGGTCTTTGTTCAACCGTCAACAACTTTTCAATATAGGTGAACAATACCACAGGATGCCGCAACGCTATTGGCCGCTGTTAGAATTCCGCTGTCAAGTGTTCTATTTTTATTTTCACTCGTCATCACACTCCGATATCCCTCTCTACGAGTGTGCCCTTCTTTATGAAAAAAACGATGCCATGCAAGTGTGTGTAAAAGACATTTGCTTCATTGCTGTATCATCGAGTGCCTCGACAATCGGAGCAACTGTTGGGCTTTTATTCCTTTCATTTCATCTTGTTACAGTGGCTGAATGGTAACAATCTTGAGCCATGATGCAGGCAGTCTCGGTTCGAATCTCAGTTGTGTATCATGATCGTCAATTTTTTGTGAGCCATGGAACTTCCGGACTCCAATCTCATACTCAACACAAATACACTGCACGATCTCACTCACACATTGAATTTTTCAAAGCGAATTGATGTGTTGCTTTTTTGCCCACGACCAATGTTGCATTTTCTCTCCAAGTTACGATCCATTACGAGAAATTAAACAAAATCATGCGAAATTGCATTACAATCTTGCTATTTTATTTTGGGTGTAGGTAATATACGTAAAGGTATGATGCAAAAAGTTGCCTTTCAACTTTTATTTAAATGTCACTGAATTTCAGTTTCCTGTTTTAAAATAAACTACGAAATTTCGTAATGTAACCTGCAAAGGTACCTGGGTACCCTGTCGAACACGTAAGGGTTAAAATTGCTCATTTTTGCTAAGAAATTGCGAACAATCTTAACTTTTTTCAACAATTCATAATGTTTATACCCACCATCCAACGGTGCGTAGAACTGCAGATCCCGCAATTTCGCAAGCTCCCGCATACTTCTGTTCTTTAACTTCAGCATTATCTAGGTATGTAACCCGCACTCCGGAAGCACTGATGATGATAAGGATCCTTTCTCGCGTAGTCAAGATCAACATAGGAGACTAGGAGGCTCAGATCGGCCAGGAGGAGGAGTTAAGACCGAGTTTTGGTAAGTTCAGCGCTCCCCAGCGGATGCACGACAACAACCTAGGAAGTATTGAATTCTCTGACTCCAGAAATATGACCATTCGAAGCATCTACATACTTCCAGCTCAACCTCTAGTATAAGTACACCAGGAGATCACCGCAGGAGACCACGTTTGTATTGATGGAAGGCACTTATCGGACAAAATGGACGTCAGAACCTATCGTGGCGCTAACATCGACTCGGACTGCCACCAAAACTATCCGTCGTTAACAACATAAGTTACGGGATGTCGCAACAGCCTACGCAAAGAGTATCGTAGCAGCATTTCCGGATGAAGCCATTCTTGAGGACTGCTGGAGTAACAGCAAAGCAGCCCACACGAAGGGAGACTTGATGCAGAAAAGAAGCGTTCTACGCGACGTAAAAGTCGTCATTGGCGACATGAATGCTCAGGTAGGACGGGAGGTAATGTACAGACCGGTAATAGGGCCTAACAACCTGCATATCATATCGAACGATAACGGCCAACGATGCGTGAACTTTGCGGCCTCCCTTGGTTTAGTAGTCCGAAGTACCTTCTTCCCCCGTAAAAAGATTCACAAAGTCACTTGGAGATCACCTGACCAAAGAACAGAGAATCAAATCGACCGTGTTCTAATCGAAGGGAAATTCTTCTCCGACATCATCCCTTACCGCAGCGTGAATATGGACTCGGAACACTACCTAGTTGCAGTATGTATGCGCTCAAAAATATCGACGGTGTACAATACGCCTTGAATTCGGATGCTACGACCTTATATTGAGCTACTACGGGAGGTGCCCAGGAACACGCGCCACAGTCAGAAGCAGCCCTTTCCCCTTTGCAACGGAAGAAATATGTGCAGAGACCTGGAAGGCATCATTCTCACAGGAGAGTGTGAGGTGATTGAAAGGTGGAAGCAGGACTTCGACGAGTACCTGGACGGCAATATAACAACGAAAGTGGCACGGTAATAAATCTAGCAACACGCGTAGTAGATGATTCCGACCCCAACCCTTCAGGAAGTTGAGGAGGAAATTGATCGGTTGAAAAACAACAAAGATCATCATCATCTTTTCATCGATTTCAAATCAGCTTATGATACAATCGATCGAGACCAGCTATGGCAGATTATGCACGAATATGGATTTCCGGAAAAACTGACGCGATTGCAACTGACGAAGCAACGATGGATCGAGTGATGTGTGTCATCCGAGTATCAGGGACACTCTTGAGTCCCTTCGAATCTCGGAGAGGGTTACGGCAAGGTGATGGATTGAATAGCTGGGATAGACACGAGTGGCACGATCTTCAGGAAGTTTGCTCAACTATTTTTAACTTTGAGACCATGGCGGAAAGATACATCAGACTTAAGGCTGAAGCTGATAGGATTAGGCTTGTGATTAATGCGTTGAAAACAAAATACATGAAGGGAAGAGACTCACGAGAAGCTAATGTTAGCCTCCTACCATGAGTTCAGATTGACGGTGATGAAATCGAGGTAGTAAACGAATTCGTGTATCTGGGCTCATTGATGACCGCTGATAACGACACCAGCAGACAAGGTGCATTATGGCTGGCAATCGTGCCTACTTTGGGCTCCGATGGACGCTAAGATCTACAAGACATTAATTAGACCGGTTGTTCTCTACGGCCACGAAACAGGGGCATTACTAGTGGAGGAACAATGCGCTCTTGGTGTTTTTGAACGGAAGTTGCTGCGTGCGATCTACGATGGAGTGCAGAGCGACGAGCAAGGTGGATCGGTCAAGTAGAAGGCAACCTGCGGAATCTCCGCAGACAGCGATAAGGCAACAGTAACGACCTCGTTTTGAGTACCGCTATATACAAGCCCTTCGCACAATTTACAATGCTTCTTTTCAATTTTCAACCTGCCGTACACTGACGGAACTGTCAACACTTTCTCTTCATATCTCTAATTCTAGCCAACATTACTATTCACTCCTGGTGCCTCTTGGTGATGAGCGAACATCTCCTTCAACATCATAATCGCTACTCCACGTACGCAGAATACAGACAAAATCATTTTGTTTCTATAACTCAACTTTGATTGCGGGTCAGTCAACTGCAATGGTGTAAATATCAATCAAATCACCGGTTAGTTTATATTACCAGGCAAAATTCACGAGAATCGAGAAATTCAACGGAAGTAGATTATGATAAGAAACACTAGATTCATTTAACCCACATAATATGAAACAAATACAAAATGTGAGATGACTTCTCATAGTTTGCAACTGACTTAATTTGTTTGCACAATCTTTTTTTCCGAACAACAACAAAAAAGATTGCACAATGAAATGAACATTCTAGAGTACAGTATTTTGTAGTAACGTAAAATTATCAACATACATTAAACACACAATTTTAATAAGGCGTGAATTCGACAATACTTGAATTATTATCTTATTCCCAATAACATGTTTTCAGTCGGAATTAATGTCTGTTGCTTATAGGGTTATCCAACGTAAACAATACGAACAACTTTGATAATTTTGACTCCCTTCTTCGACAAGTTTTGACCTTACTGCATTCAAGTTTTTGGCAACTGATCTAACTTTCCATCTTAAAAAGTTCTATTATTTAGAGATCTGGCTGGATATACCTACAATGTCGATTATGTTTGCACTAGGTGGTTTGTTACTAAATATCAAGGTTAATAAGGTTAAAAGAATGCGGCAAAAAAAAAACCGTAAAAAAAAACATTTCACATGCTTATGTATATATTTATCATTATAAACACACGTCTCAAATAAGTTATTGACACAAGGCTATGTAAACATCAAAATCAGATCTTGCAAATTAAAAACCTGGGGCCGTATTTTGAAACTCGAAACGAAGAACTTTTTCTCACAAGCGTTCGTACAAAAAGTCGTTCGTTTCGAGATCCAAAATACGGCCCCTGCATTAACAGTAAGCATTAAAATCATACTAAATACGTATTGTTTACATTTCATGGCTTCTTAAATCTATCATGTCTTCAACGAGCAATGTTTACAGTATTGAAAAATAATCATACCTCGGATTTATAATATGAACAACAGATTCAGCCAACACGCTTGACGCTCTTGATTGTTTTCTTCCTATAAGCTCCCTATAATTCTTGTCGTACGAATAATTACTTGCATGAAAAGCATGGAAAATGGCGATGAATGAACGACGGCTGTGACGCACACAACTTCCCAACAGCACATGCAACAATGCTATATAATAGTAAAATGTATAGAATTTGTACCTTGATTTCGTGAAACGTGATTATGCCACAGTGATGTAGGATCTCGCGTATACCAAATAGTAAATTAAACACTTACACACTCACACACCTAACTTACAGGAATCCTAGTTGAAACTGTTTGGGATGACTTTCGCACGAGTATTTATCAGTTTTCAGTCTCTACTCTGTCACATGGAAAAGACCCACATGAGGCAATGAACACCAAAGAACAAATTAGAAAATGGTGCGTACATGTTCTATCTCTCAAGACAAAGAAATTAACTTTCAGTAACCAACCAAAACGTAAATCGAAAACACATAAAAGTTTACCATCATCAAGCAATCAAACTAGGAGAAAACCGCTAGCAAATGGTAAGTATAATTCAAGAAAACTTGTGTAGAAAGTAGTAGTAAATTCTAAGTAATCACACACGCGCACAAACTTAGGAACGGCCAAAGGTGGGTGGTTAGGAAGAAAACTCGAATCTGAATAAAAATGAAACCAACAATTGAAGGTAGAAATTCACTCACATGGCTGCGGCGAATGGAGACGCAATTGGTTTGAATTTGTGATTTTCACTCCATGGTTCGTTAGATTTGGTCGGTTGGTCGGTCGGTCGAACTAAACAAAATTTACTTGCGTCACAGCAGCAGGTTCGGTGCGAAAGATGAGTTCTCGAATTTTGGTGGTTTCTTATCATATTTATAGCTATGAAAGTTGTGGCTGAGTTGGGTTTTTTTTTCATCGGTTATAGAAGTGTGGAAAATGGGGAAGATTTACTCAAATAATGCCTAAGGAGTAAACAGGTAGATATGAGATAGAGAAAATCCATTAGCTAATGGTGGAATCTTTTCAACGTTGAATTAAGTAAAGGTCAGAATAATGTATGAATCAATGAATAAGCCTTTTCATTATTAACGAAATAGTTGTAAGCTTTAATATCATTCTATTTTCCACTGTTTACGCTTCTGCTTTGCCACTTAAATATTTTTCGGTGCATTTCATGAAGAAAGTCGTGACTAAGGAAATGTTACATGAGTAAATATAACATAACTGATAGGACACAAATGTTTCTTTTTTTAATTTAACTTTTTATTCAGTAAACTATTTCAGATAATAAGGGAGCTGGACACCTGAAGAGGTTAGCCAAGCTTATCTGAGTTATCTCTTCAAACTCACCTCTAATTTTTTTTAATAATCATACCCTACGAATTTATACAGCCTCTCCGGCAAATAAATACAAGTATTTTATAAGGCACAACTTATGGTCGACACTTCGGAATTCCATAACATTGGCTTATGATTAGGTATAGTTTTATACGAGGTAATTCTTGAATACCATAAGGCTACCCTATTTTCAAGTGCTGGTAGAAAATTTTAAATACACTGGATTTGACATCTCAACGTGCCGGGTTGGATTTTAGATTGCTCATTTTGTTTTTTTTTATCATTGTTATATTTCATAAGGTAAACTAATGGAATTAATTCTATAATAAAATCTTATGAATATTATATGAAATGTTTTATTTCGGTAAGTTTACTACCGTTCTTCGCGTAACCGTCCCATGTTGCTTTTGGCCAGATTCCAGTTTTGCCAATATAAACTTATTTTTTTAAATAAACTACTGCATACACACAGAAAAATCTGTCGTTTGTTCGAAATTATAACAAAAAACATCAACTTAGATTTTCCCACTTCGACTTTTATAATCTAAAAATGATTGATTTAAGTTTACAACATTCTCTGAAGAAACGATTCAGCATTCATAAGTGGCTTGCAAACGAAAACAATGACTTCTACTTACAAACGTCAACATTTGAGTTTTCTATATAAGCCACAATTTGCATTCGATACGATTCGATTAACCTTCTACAGCTGTATGAAAGCAATCAGCTACCATAAATGTAAGTCTAAATTCGAAACATTTCAGTTAGATTTCCATAATATTAGCATTATCTATCTATGCAAGAAAAAGTTCCAGTTCTTATTCTGTATTTCTGTATTTTAGGATGATCTTGTGGAAGCAACTAAAACACAACTTAATGTTCTTAATGCACTTTCACAGTTATTAATTGAGTGTTTTCGATGCCAAGTACCATTTTTGCATTAGTATGTATTGTGGCAAGTACAATCATACCCTATGCCCAGGGAGTCGAGAAATTTTCCTTAACGTAAAATTCCTAGACCAGACCGGGAATCGAACCCAGTCACATCCAGTATGGCATTGCTTTGTAGCTGCGCCTTCGCCGACGGAGCTAAGGGAGGACCTGGTTCGACCACTAAATGATTCTTGCCGAAGGCACATCAAGACTGGATTTTTTTCGCATATATTCCGACAAGTGCAACTTACTTTGAATTAAGCAAAATGTTGATATTGATTACTACTTTTTAGAGATTAACTGCCATTACCAAGTGGCCTACAGTAACTACATCTTCTTCCTTACAGGGCTGGTAGCGAATTTATAGATAAAAATAGTGACTTTAATGACTAAAATAATAAAAATAGTGACCAAATAGTGACTAAAATGTGATTTCCAAACATTAGTATCTTTTCAATTTTTTTTATCTATTTGATGTATAAGTACATAAAAATGAACTAAGTTATCACCCAGTTTGCAGCGCAGTATGACTTTTTGGGTTTGTTTTTGTAAAGAGCCTGTAATCAACCAACTTTTTATCTCCACGACCTCCTGCACTTGGTCCGCAGCTCGTTTTTGCAAAGACGGGTATATACGCACGGTTGAAACGCCTTCCAGCATGGCCTGTGCTAGAATTACTTCTGACATATCTTGCTTCTTAATTCCTTTTTTTGAGCCGTTGCCATATGAAGCTGTTTTCACTACCTTAATCACCTGAGGATATTTAGGCTCACCTACAGCCGTTTTCTTAGTAAACAACTGATTCTCCTCCTGAATACTCCTCAATTCTGTACTATGTACTCAAGATCCGCAGCTAGCATTTTAAGAAGTTTCATTCGTCAATAAGAACATCATAGTTGACACAGTTTACAAATCACAGACTGAATAAAGGTGTACACTGTCTTCGGCTTATATGTTTTCCGTCAATTTTTCTATCTGGATAAAATAAAAAGCATATGAGTTTAAGACCTTATTGACGACTTAGAACATCCTGAATATGAAGAAGTTCAGGAAGAAAAAATAAATGCCTTATTAATAGTGTAAAGCGTTGTGTTAGAACATTGTACATATGCATACGTATTATCAAATTCTCGTTTATAAACATTATATATTTTTGTATCTTTCTGAGAGGTTCTAGGTCCTCCAAAATGTACTTGAATTAAAAACTTCAGATCTACAGTAGCTTTTATGGCTATATAAGGTTATGACATGTATTCAAACAAATTGAATAAACCTTTTGGAAGGTCAACAGTCATTATTTGATAACTTTATGATGTTAACTATAGCTTTTTGGGCTATACAAAATCACGCTACGTATTCAACCTTATTCAGTGAATATTTTTGAACGTAAAACAACATCATGAGATAGACGGGGATGATCTAGGTCATCCATACTCTCCTTGAGTTCAGAACATATGATCTACAGTTGTAACAGTAGGTGTTTGAGTATGCAAAGGGACAATATGTATTTAACAATAATGATTGAACAGTGTGGAAGGCAAACATACATAATGCGGCAATCTTGGGATATTCTAGGTACTCCTAACTGTCCTTAAGTTCGAAACATAAGATCTACAGTTATAAAAGTAGTTTTTTGAGCTATATTTGATGACCATATGTGTTCAAACATATTCAATGAACCTTTTGGAAGGTCAACAGTCATTAGTTTATAACTTTGAGATCCTCTAGGTAATCCAAACCGTCCTGGAGTTCAAAACTTGAAATCTACGAGAGTAACAGTAGTTTTTTTTGGGCTATACAAAGGTACGTCACGTATTGTCACGTTCGTCAGTGAATATTTTCGAACGTAAAAATACCCAATAGGATAATCTTGGGATGGCCTAGGTCATCCAAACTGTCTTGGCATTCAGAACTTAAGATTAACAGTTGCGACAGTAAATTTTAGGCAATACAAAGTTACAAAAAATATTCAAACATATTAAATGAATATTCTTCATTATGTTTTGAACACATTATAAGCAGAATGGCATGTTTCAGGTCATCCAAACTATCCTTTAGATCAGAACATAGGACCTACAGTTGTAACAAAAGCTTTCTGGGCTATGCAAAACTACGATGGGTATTGGAACATATTCATTTAATATTTTGGAAGAACAACAGACAATATGAGATAATCTTCGGATGTACTATGTTATCCAAACTTTAGTTGAATTCAAAACTTAAAATCTACATCCAGTTGAAGATTATAAGTTTTGAATTGTAGCTTAAAATCTACAGCTTTTTGGACTAAACAAAGTAACAATGTGCATTTAACCAAATTAAGTGATTTTTTTAAGGTGAACATCTAATGAGATATTATGGGATGTTCTAAGTCATCAAAACTGCCCTTGAGTAAGAAATTTAGGATCTATAGTCGTAAAGTTAGCTTTATCATCTATGAAAGGTTACGATATGCATTCCAACACATTCAGTGAAGCTTCTGTAAGCTCACCAATCATTATCAGATTATCTCGGGATGTTCAACTGCAAAACTGACCTTGAGTTCAGAACAAAAGATATACGGTACACAGCAAAAAATAATTAATTTTACATGTTGTGTAAATGGCGAGCATTATAAAAACACATCGCTTAAAACTATGATTAGCTTGAATTTTCAGCTTAAAATCATGCACACAATAAGAGCATGTTAAAACTCTCAAATTTACACGATTATTTGATTAATTTTCAGTTGATGTGTAATTTTTTTCAAAGAGAGTGAAATTTAAACGAAAAATACCCAATTTTCAACGACATCACCTATAGAATTCAATGCTCGTGTAAATTTATACAAACCTGCACCAAAAATCCAATATGGCCGGCATATAAACTCAGTTTTAGTTTCCAACCGTCGGCTTTTAGCGTGTGTCGTTTCCGTGAATCAGAAAATGTCCGAAATAATCCGGTGTAAGTGTTGCGATATCGGATTGAGAAGCACTTTTTTCAAATCAAATTTCGAGCTTTAACTTGTTCATCACTTGTTTGTTACTTACGGTATAAATTTAGATCTAATTAGACCTGCTCTATAGGTATACGTGTTTGACGTGTTGGTTTTGTGGCATATTCTGCTACAATTACATATTTGCCTAATTGCTTGATACATCATCACCATAAATGTTTTAAAATGTGTCATAGTAACAGGTCCCAGTCTGTATCACAAGCAATCTAATTTCTGCTACTTTACAATGAGACATTGAAATCTGCACGCAGTATTATAAACTGTAATTAGAAATTAGAAATCTGCGGATTACTTTCCAAAGTACTTTATGCAACTTCAATGGTTCGAACATATATAATTTAGGGGTGCGGTGGCAACACAATAATATAGGGAAGAATCACCGACTGTTCATGATGTTACTCCATTTCATTACTGAAAGTTTCATCCCCAATACCAACTAATATTTTTATATTTTTAGAAACAAGTTTCAGGAAGGAAGCAATAAATATTTAATTTTAAATGAGCATTTAAATATGCTAGTTCAGTTTCAAGCCACTCGTGCAAAATTCAATCGATCTTCAATTTTACATGCATTGATAATTACAGGCATGTAAATATGAAAACTAATTGAATATAACATTAATTTGCATGCTCCTTTTGTGTGCATGTATATTCATTGAAAATTACAAAATAATTTTAACTGTGTAGTAACCGTAGCCTTTTGGGATATAAATATTCGTACATATTCAATTAATATTCTGAAACGTGCACAGACATCATAGGATAACCTTGTTAGTTTCAGGTCTTCAATTGTAACCATAGCTTTATGGGCTATACAATGTTAAGTTAGCTTGTTTGGCATAGAACATCACAAGATTATGCCATAATGTAAGTTGGACTTCCAGGACAGCGTTTCCCAGGGCATCTAGTTTTTTTGAGTATATTTCTCGACATTATATAGTGTGGCCAGATCGCTTAATTTGGTTGACTATTGTTCAATAGGTACAAGTGATTATTTTTTAAACTTTTTACTATCGGTGGTACGGAAAAAGTGACTCTAGTGACGATTTTCCAAACAATAGTGACTTTTGGATGCAAATAGTGACTTTTTAGTGACTAGACTCAAAATAGTGACCAAGTCACTAAAAAGTGACCTGCTACCAGCCCTGTCCTTACGATATTCAAGCTGTGCCTACTTTGCATGTTCGAGAAGCTGTTTGTAGTTGCATTATGTGATACATTTCTCAGTATATTCGAAACTTTTGTTAAAAAATTTTGTGCTGTTCTACGCTAACGCAAACTTCGCACTGCTCGTGGTCCAGCTTAACGAATCATATTTTCATATCGTTGAGTATTCGCGAGAAGACTGAATGACGTACTTGTATAGCATGTGTGCTGTAATAATAATTGTGCATAGCTTTTTCCGATAGAAATGATAGCAAATACTCTCGATGTAGAGTGTGCTGCCGACGATAATGCTGTTTATGATTTCTAATCGATTCACGCGCATTGAACAGTAATGCCCTTCTTGTTGTGCTCTATTGATGCACCGAATATTACTGTAAGTGAAACAAAATATTTCTCCACGGTTACTTAACTATTCTCAATAAAACAAATAAAGTTTAGTTGACATACCCGCAGTGTTGCTCGTACCCGACTGTATTAATAAAAAGCTTTCGACACTGCAAGCGGGTCTACACTTGCCGAAGTAAAAGTGCATTTATACGATTGTTTCTTACGCAATTCGTTTGCCTAAATTTATTCCAATTTTTTCATTAAAGTTCCAAAACCATTTGTTTATGTATACTCTGTAATCTCGAGACAAAACGGTAATGTAAATTTAAGTTACAGTTACAGTTACAGTACAGGCAATTGCAGTTTTTCAGTACAGCTTCTTGTGCTAACCTGCGGCTCTTAGCATTATCTTGTCGTAGATTCCTTTTCTAGTTTTTTTTTGCGATTCATAAAATTTACACAACTGTTGTCAGAATCTGGCACATTTTCATAAATAGACTAGAAATGAAATTATTGAATAAGACTGGTTAAAAAGATGCTCAAATTGTTCTTTGTTTACTTCAAATGGTCAAATCCCAGAAAATCGTTGTCGTCACTTTCATAGGATACTTGCAGAAAACTTGCTAATCCGTTCATATCTGATTCAAAATAATGGCACGATCTATTTGAAAATTATATCGCCTACTATCCAAGTACACCTTATTGATAAATCAATAAAAAAAATTGACGGGCTACACAATCGTGTGGCACTATTGTAAATTTAAACCACACAATTACTTAGAGTGCAACATTACTATTTTATTTCATTTATCCTACACTCAAAAAAATCGACACGTTGTTTCCAAGTGAAACGCACGTAATTTTCGACCACTACCAAAACCAGTAATAAACACGTGGAATTCACGTAAGAGCTACGTGATTTCCACGTGAATTCAAATTCTACGTGAAAATCATATAAATGTTACGTGATTTCTCACGTACGATTCACTGGCACGTAATGTTTACCTGATTTTACTGAAGAAGATTTGGTTACATGGTCAGGTGGAAGTTACGTGAATTTTCACGTGAAAATAACGTGACGATTCTGTACACGCACACTGTTTTGCTACCACTCTACTATGAATCTAAAACTCAATAAAGATCATTCCATAGTTGTCACCCTTGAGAACCGCAAGCATATTGTTTCTCCACTGTCCAAGACAGCTGATCATTCTGTTAAGTGGGACCGCATGCAGCGGTGGCTTCTTACATACATACATACATACATATACTGTCCAAGCCAGCTATTCTACATCAGGTTATGGGCAACACGGCGGAAGAGTGGTGACGCCATTTGTAAAAGTGAAAAGGTTTTTCGCTAGTTCGCGGTATATTCGTCCAGGAATCGAAGTTCTCGCGTGTTTTTTTCTTTATTGGGTGGATTTTTGAGGTGCAATGGAAAGAAATTTATTTCGAGAGGAGTTTTGGCGCTACGTGGATCCGGGCGTGAAGCCAGAGGACGAAACTGACGCACGGTGGAACACGGGAGACGCAACGGCGAGGGCCACGATCGGCCTACTAATTGAAGATAACCAGCAGGGGCTGATCTGTGCGTCACGAACTGCCAAAGACACGTGGACGGCACTGCAAAACCAACTCCGGGAAGGAACTCGCGGAAAGTCTCACTATTGCGATGATTTTAAGATGCCTTCCTTCCTTGTACGACCCTCACAACCGCCCTCGAAAACCGGTCGGACGATGACCTCACGCTAGAGCTAGTCAAAAGGAAGCTCCTGGACGAGGCAGTAAAGCGGCAGGGTGCTAAATCAAGCTCGGAGATGCGGGTCGGCCATGACAGCAAGAAGAAGAAAAAGCCAATAGAATGCAAACAAGAAAAAGCCATCAGCAAGAAGGAGACAGTTTCGTTCGCGCTAGCTGCAGGAGGAACATCGGATGGCGAACCCATCAAGCCATGGGTTGTCGATTCCGGTGCTACACGACACACCGTAGCGGGTCGAATTTTTTTCCGGGAATTGCGTGAAAACGGAGCGGACGGGAAACAAGCGGAGGTGCGCGGTGAAAGCTGCGTTATCGAGTGCACCGATGAGCATGGGCATCGTCGTGAAATGGACATCAGCTTTGCGCTCTACACCCCCACCCTCTCGATAAACCTGCTTTCCGTCCCGGCTCTCGTTCAAAAACAAGCTACAGTTGTATTCGAGGCGATCGGCCACCGAGATCCGAAAGCAATCGACCATTTGGCGAAGGAAAAACAACGCTTCGCCGTTGCAGCATCAACGAAAAGTGGGAATGCTGCTTGCAGATCGAAAGCACCAATTGTGCACGGACATCTGTGGCCCAGTTGAGGTGCCATCGGTTATTACATGTACTTTACGACCACAGCGAATTTCCGTCCTGAAAGAAAAGTCCGAAGTCGCCACAAAAATCGACGAGTACGTTGCCTACGCCAAGACATTGTTTGGCCAAAAGCCAGAGGCTATCCGCTCTGATCAGGGCACCGAGTACAGTAGTAGGCAGCTACGTGCGTTCTACAAGCGAGACGGAATATCGACTCAGTACACCGCCAGCTATAGCCCCCAGCAAAACGGCAATCGAAATGGTACGATGCATGCTTTTCAATGCACAGTTGGAGCAACAGTACTGAGCAGAAGCGCTGACCAAAGCAGCCTACTTGCAATATGTTCTGCCAACGAAGCTCCTCGACGTCACACCATTCGAGCTTTGGACCGGCGCGAAACCGAAGGTCGATCACCTCAAGATTTTCGGCTGCAGTACTCGGGTCCACATCCCAAAGGTAAAAAGGAAGAAGCTAGATGCCACAGCACAAAAGTTGACATTCGAGGGCTACTCATCGGAGTATAAAGCGTATTGCTTCCTGGACAGAACCACGAGAAAAATCAACTCCAGCCGGGGGATGCGAAGTTCGTTGAAAACGACGAGACGAAGGATCCAACGGAGATTTCGACAGACGCTTCAACCAATGGCTAATTGGACGTTCAACTCGATATCGAACCTGAAACTCAACCCGAAATCGAACCTGAGGCGTTTCCGGAAGCGGAAGAAGGCTACGATACAGCAGATGAAGATACGAAGAAATCGGACAGTGAATTCGAGGGATTAGGTGACATGGAGTCGCTACACCTCGGAGAACCGAGGCGATCCACGCGTCCAACGAAGGGTGTCCCACCGCAACGATTCCGTGATGTTACCGGTGTAACGAAACATGTCAGCGATGAACCGCAAAGCTACTCCGACGCTGTCAATGGTCCTGAATCAGCGATCTGGCAGACCGCGATGCAGGAGGAGATCGAAGCTTTCCTGGAAACCGGCTCTTGGGAACTCGTCTCCCTACCTCCTGGGCGCTAACCAGTAGGATGCAAGTGGACGTATAAAAGGAAGGAAGACGAAACCGGACGGGTAGTGCGGCACAATGCGAGACTGGTTGCGCATGGATTCTCCCAGAAGTTCGGCCAGGATTACGACGAGAACGTCCCTGTCGTCTGCCAAACGACCCTTTGGACCATCCTCGTACTGGCTAGCCAGCAGCAAAAGTTAGTCAAGCACCTGGACATACGAAGCGCCTACCTGTACGTCGATCTATGTAGTGTATATGAAGCAACCGCTTGGATTCGACCAGAATAATGGCATGGTATGCACGCTAAAGCGCTGCATTTATGGGCTCAAGCAGTCCAGCCGAACCTGGAACAGGAAGATCGACGGAGTGTTGAAGTCCATGGGTTTTATGTCAGTGGATAGCGACATGTGCCTGTACATCCGAAATTGCAACGGGGAGCAGAACTACATCCTAGTGTACGTTGACGACTTGCTCGTCGTCAGCAATTCCGAGGCCGAGTTTGATGAAATTCGTCGGCAGCTTCAGGACAAGTTCAAGCTTTCCTGTCTCGGTGAGCCTAAGCAGTTCCTGGGACTAGGCGTGGAAAAGGTTGGTGACCACTATACTCTCGATCAAGTCAGCTACATCGAGAAAATTGTACGACGATTTGGACACGACGACGCGAAGCCATCGAAGGTACCAAAAGTCTCGCGAACCTTAAGCAGAAGGAGGGGACCGAACTGCCTACAAACGCTTCGTTCCGCACTTTGGTAGGAAGCTTGTTCTACATCGTGGTGAACACACGGCCGGATATCTGCGTGGCCGTCTCCATGGTGGGAAGTAATGTCACCCACTCGACCAACCGAGATTGGACCGAAGCAAAAAGGGTTCTCCGCTACCTCAAGCCCTCGAAGAGTCATCGTTTGGATTCCGGCAACTGCAAAACGGAATGCATCGTGGACGCCGACTGGGCCGACGATGAAGGTGATAGGAAATAACATTCCGAATTCCTCCTGAAGTTGGCAGTGGTCTCATCGGCTGGGCAACACGAAAGCAGTCGTGTGTCGCCCTGTCCTCAACGGAGGCGGAATCCGTCGGGCTGGCGGATGGTTGTTTGGTCAAAAAATGTTGAGTATTTTCGCTTATATGTACCGTGCTAATGGCGAAATCCTTGAAACATGAAACTCTAGTTAAAAATCGTACCTAGTAGTTGAAAATCAAACGATGTTGGTAAATTATATATTATGCAAACCACCTTTATTGAAAAGAATGTTGTTTTATTTGTCGTCTGTAATATCAATTTTGATGGAACTTGCCCACATACACAATAGATCTAAGTATGAATACTGCTACTGATCCATTACAACTTCATTGTTTCCACGGCTTTACTGTTTGGGATTTTTAGTCAATGGAGAACGGCGCACCATATGTTTTGAACACGATGCTTACAAGGCGGTATGAAGGTAATTCTCATTTGATTTCCGTTTCTGTAAGTTGACAACACACCATTCAAGAGGATCATTAAATTAAACGTGTATTTATTGTTAAGTATACAAGACAAAGCATTCCTCATTCTTCATGTTTATATCTATAAGAAAAAAACAATAATATTACAGCTAGCAGTAGTAGTAGGCAGATAGAAGAATTAATTCGCTGGCAGCAACATCATGTCAATTATTTTCTGGGGTCATTTGAATGGATATAACGAAAATAAAGACAGCACAGGATTGTTTGCTTGACAGCTACAAACTACGAGTGTGTGTATTCAATATATATATATTTTTTTTTTTGCATGGTACATTAATATAACGGATACAGAGATGGTTTGGGATGCTATGTTAAGCTGGGTTTCAGATGAGCGCAAAACTAGAAAATAAAACATCTTGACTGGAGGAATAGACGGATTGTCAACACGAACAAACGCGCTAGGGTAAACATTTCAAGAAAGCGAATCAGAAAAACTGTGTTAAAACTGTCCTTACATCACTATGGCATAATATAGTTTACATAAAATTCAAAACTCCTAGAACGTTTCATTGGAACATAGAAATCAAGAGCATTAATATTTTTCGTTTGCTGAACGATGCAGTGAGAATAGGAAATATCAAAATGACTACTTTATTAAAATGTGTGACATAGCCTAAGGCTAAGTGATTGAACCGAATGAAATAATGTTTTTGTGTACGATGTTTTCGCGTGAGAATATTGGGAATGTGTTTTAAATGCATGGTTCACTAACGTGACAATTCTACCAAAGCGCCCACACGTGTTTCTGTGAATCTTTTCAATCCAAATGCAATCAGTTCTACTATATTAAAGATGTCTACTGGTTAAACTTGCTCGTCTAGCGCATTTATTGGTCTATATTACAAATCCTACTTGTATATGATTATATTTTCATATCATTTGTTTTTTGATACGTTACACTTTCGGAGTAAAAATTGAAAATAAAAATATAGATGTGAAATTTGTGAATCGGTCTGAATATAATCCTAAGAATAAGTGGATTTTTTGTTGTTCTTCAATCGAGCTCCATTCGCGTGTGGGTTTTATGCAACTTTTTTTTTGTAGTTTGAACGGAAGGTGGGAACTCTATCTTCGATAGTATTGGTTGTACCTACCTGGACCTAGCCCCATCTGCGGAGGACCAGGGCGGAGCATGTTTCCGCTTATTAATGCCCCTGGATGACCCATCGCTAACCCTTGTCGCATCATCGGATTCATCAGCTGCATGGGACCGTTCAAGGACATCGGCATCTGCAATAGAATTTTGGGAAGACGCAGAACAATTATTAGCTTTTCAGTAGCAATTAACTTAAGATGCCATAAGCTAACATTAGCGACTTGAAGAAAAGCAAAATGAAGCGTTCACTACCGGTTAGTTTCACTATACCATACTATTAGAATATAAGTTAAGAAAACACCTAGAATATTGAATAAAAACCACACACATTGCCATAACTGACCATTCCCATTGGCATTCCAGGTCGAGCTGCCGCAGCCGAAGCGGCCGCTGCATTCGCTGCTTGTAACCTTTGGATCATTGCAGCCCGGTTTAGGTCATCCATATGCTTTTGATGGTTTGCCGCCGCAGCTTGGGCGTGCGCTATCACGGCTGCATGCTGGTGAAACAATAGGGAGAAAAAGAAAGGCCATTTTTGCTATTTTTTCTACATTTGAGATCATGTGACTGTTTTCTATTGTTGGTGTAGGGTGATGTTGTTCAGATGATATAACGGAAAGGAAGTATTTTTAATGAAACTGAAGATAAAACAGCAGCTGGTCAAAAATCTGTTTGATGTAAATCTTATGTTTTTAAGGGGGGATATACAGTTAAAATGACAAAAATTTCAATATTTTTTTCTAGCATAAAAAGTTAGTAAATTTTCCGTAGAATACGCTCCTGAAACCCTTTTATCGAAATTCGATCTCCAAGTGTTTCGTTTCATCGTTTTTCGAAGACGCCTTCTTCGCGCGCAGACCGATAATTAAAACTTTCAACGCGTTGTTCTCAAAACAGCATTTTCGGAGTTTATGCCGGTGATAACTCAAAAATAATTATTCGATTAAGATGAAACTTATAAGATTTCTTTATTATAGTATTACCTTCTATATGAATTAAAAATTGCTGTAAAATTTCATTATTAAATACGGAAAAATGGGATAAAATGGCGGAAAAAATGTGGATTTTTTCAAAAAAGTTACGTCAGAAGTGCAATATTTTTTTTAACTATTTTTTTCAATTCATCTACTAACTGTAAATGTAATTAATGTAATGTTTTTGGGTTAGCAGTTTTCAGATCGAAACTGTGACCAGGAGAGCCGGCAGAAGCAAAATGCAATAGCTTTTTCAACGTACTCTAACGGCCGTCATTTTGTTGAAAAAAATTTGAAAAAAATAGTTTTGTTTACTACATGGATACACTTATAATTGTAAAAAAGTTTCGATTGATTTGAGTTAAAACTTCTCCTTGAATTTTGAAATATTTTTATTTCAAAAATGAGTTTTTTTTTCGTTCTAACTGTATATCCCTCCTTAATACTACGTTTTTATTGCCGTCAAAAGGGGTTTGCATAGGTGGAATTATGAACCGAGTATAATCGAGGAAACTTCTGTGTACAGCTAACAGCATATTCAGAATAGGCCCAGCCTAATTGATATGGCGAGTGATATAGTAAATTGAAACTTAGAATCATACCCAATACCGTGATGCTCCCTAATCCCGTTCACTTAATACGAAACATAAATTTCCGTCCCACTAGATCCAATTGTTTTAAAAAAAAAAGTTGAATGTGTAGGCATTCAGAGAACTTAAACAGCACTACTGTTTGCCATGGCCAGTGATGCCAATGTTCCTGATTTTCCAGACTTTTTAGCATTTTTCCTGTTATCCTGACAATCACCAATTTTTTCCAGATTTTGATAAATAATCCTGATTTTTCCTGCTTTTGATTATTTGTATCAATCCAAATTAATTTTAATCGAAATAAGAGAGTTCTTCCAAAACGTTTGCTAGTTGGAACGGAATGGAATTGTCAAACATCATTTAATTAAAAAATCTATTCTTATCGGCTTTTCTTCCAAAACGATACAAGAACTACACGGGCCAACAAGTTGACTCGTTTCGTCTCGGCGCTGATTTCTGTTTTATATTATTATTTTCTCTGCCTGATGCTGTTTATTTCTTTGCTGAAATAGTAAATTTTAAAATTCAGTAGACCTAGAGTTGGAATAATGGCTATTTACCATTGATTACTGTTTGAAAAATATTGTTTCGAATGAAAATGTGTATGTTAATGTTTCATCAGAAACATTTCGCTTAATGACAGTTTGGCTCAAATACTGGAAACGCAAACAGACGTACAAGCTCAACAAGCTGATAATTGATACGCAATCTCAACAGTTACACTGGAAAATTAACGAATAACTCCGGTGTGGACGATTTACATCAACTGTTATTGTTTTGTTTTCATGTTCGGTGGTTATGGATAATCATTATATCATAGAATGTAAAATAATAAAAAAAAACTTTAAAGAACAACCTAATTAATAAACAAGAAAGATTACAATACTTCCCATATTCGCCTATTTATGACAATTACGTTTCTATCGGTATGGAATAAATTGTGCCAAACATAACTAAACCATACATTTAGTCAATCCAAAAATTCACTGTTTAACATCAGAGAAGAAAACATTTGAATTTCAAATTTCAATTTTAATTCTGGAACCTAAGAATTCCATATTTTGATGAACAGCTTATTTAGAAAGATGGGAATATTACTATGGAGAAAAATCTAGATCAATCAACCTAGCGATGATAATATCTTATGTTCTAGATGTTGTTTTCTCAGTCTACACCCTCGTTTCATTTTTCTCAGTGACTGAGGAAAATTGAATTCTTATCTCTTTTTCTCACACGGAAATGTTACTCAACTTTCGTAAAATGTGAATAAATTCAAAACTTGAGTAGATCCACTTTTTACGAAAATTGAATAACTTTTTCGTGAGAACAAAAGAGATAGTGAAAGAAAGTGTGTTTCGGGCGTGTAGGTTTATTTTTAGTATTAGATAAACTCTAGATTTGAAAACCAAATCCAGGAATACCAAACTTTCCAGTCGATAATCATTTAAGTAATGTCTTACTTTCGCATTTTTCATGAACTAAGAGTAACATGCCTCATTAGTAAAACAGATAGGTATTTAGTTCAATGTATGATTTTTTAAAAATAAAATACAATTACGGTGAAAAAATTACATGATAAATATCTAAAATCAATTTATGAACGTTACTTTGGTTTAGATCCTAAGTTGGCTGCTATTGCGCTAAGGTACTCTTGATCACTGTTGTATGTTGTATGTTATTTCAAAAGTGTTATGCCAAATGATCATTATGCCAAATGACATTATGCCAAACGACTTTATGCCAAACGACCTTATGCCAAACGACTTTATGCCAAAGATGTTGTAGATTTATGGGATATAATAATGTCGATCAAAAGATCAGAAGGCACATTGGCTTTTCTGCTTCTGCAAGAGTTCATACCAAGTTTGTTGATCCTACACCACTCTTCAGCATCAGTGGAATGATTAATCTCACAATTTAATCAAAACAAAACGAAAACGAGGAATAGATTGGGACAAGACACAATGAGAGGACAAAGAATTATGTGGATTTGAACAAAGAAGAAGCTGGAAGCGTTAAGTTTTCGCAAAAAATACATCGAAGTATTTATATAGTAATTATAAAACTGAAAGAGATGAAAATATGTTATGTAAGCTTTTTGGTTTTTAATAATATTTTTATGAATGTCAGTTTTTACACACAAAATCACAATGCTGATTTTTATTTCATATACTTCCTGACATTTTCAAAATATACTTGGCAACGCTGGCCATTGCCTGTCTTTATTACCTATGTCACGGGTGGAGTGAAAACAGTAATAAGGCCCGTTGTTGGTCATCTTGTCAGGCGCCATTTTCGTTGTTTTTCTTAGCCAACTGGATAATAATATCGATCACAGCTTTTTAACGATTTCTCGTGGAGGAAACCAATACAATCAGTGACAGGGCATCGAAACAGGATAGAACAGATGACGCTTCCATCGTTAACTCGCTTTTTAAGTATTAAATATCAAATTTGGTCTGTTTTTATAGGAACCAACATGACCGGAATGGATGGTCCCTAGCATAAATTTATATGTGCTTACTTGTATTAACGTCCCTTCTAACTGTTCGTCTGATTTAGACGAAATCATTTGATATAGTAAAGATTGGACTCGGAAAAAATGCGACACTTTGTTTTGGGTGTAACTTTTTATCGCGTGGGTAAAAAATATTGAAATTTTGGGTAATAATAGTTTAGCGTTAGCGTTATGTTTATGTGTGCAAAATTTTATCGTGATTTGTCAAGTAGTTTTCAAGATGCATTCGAAACAAGAAGAGCTACGCCAGCAAATCTTGGGCGTGGTGATCGATAATCCTGGTCAGTTGTGCGACTGATGGATCGGCAAGCGGCTTGAAATCCACCATTTCACCGTGTCCCGCGTTGTGAAGATGTTCCAGGAGACGAAGACCATCGAGCGGCGCGCCGGAAGCGGCCGAAAACCGAAAACGGAATACCCAGAGAAGGCGCGGAAGATAAGGCAGTACTTTAAGAATAACCCGAACCTTTCCACCCGAGACGTGGCCAAAAAGGTGTTGTGGCAAGCGATCTGCGAGTACGGACGGTACAGCAAGCCGTACGTTACAACCGGCACCATAAACAGGCAGATTTATCGAGAGGAATGCTTGCAGAAGCGCTTGCTGCCCTTCCTCCGCTCTCACAGTGGTTCCACGCTGTTCTGGCCGGATCTCGCTTCGTGCCATTACGCCAAGCCCGTAATGGATTGGCACGAAGCGAAGGGCGTTAATGTGGAACCCGTCAAATACACCAGAACTTCGTCCGATCGACAAGTTTTGGGCGATAATGAAGAAGAAGTTGAAGATAAGCGGAAAAACATTCAAAACCAATGAAGCTTTGAAGAAAAACTGGAAGAAATTGTGTAAGGAAGATGGACAAAGCCTCGCCCAAGATCTCATGAGCAATGTTAAGAGAAATGTACGAGCATTCAGCTTGGGGGAGCAAATTCAATAAATAGATTACAAAACATAGCTAATAAATAGTTATTTAATCCCTGAAAAGTTGAGAAGTATCCGATTTAAAATGAATTTTTGGTGATCATTTTTGTGTGTCTCATTTTTTCCGAGTCCAGTCTTTTTATTATATTTCTACGCGTTTCTTATTCCACTCATCAGGATTCAAATTCAACATCACGATGGACAGATGATCTTCTAGAAACAAACAAAAACATTGGGATGACCAGAGAGGGAGTTCTGAAAGGGTGCTATAAAGAGCCACCCCCATCCGTCCCCAGGGAATCAATAATATATCACGACAATATTAAAGGTCGGTCGATATTTTTTTGTCAGCCAGATAAATAGATAAATGGCACCACGTATCGTGTCGTAGGAGACCCAACTGAATGTATAAAACGTATCGTATATTACAGTATAAAACGGGATTTGTTCATAATAAATAATCTCCAATTCGAATAATTAAAGGATGGAATTAGGAACAAAAAACAAAAAAAAATACCATAGCATAGATTAGGTTGACAAATTCGAGCAGATGGCAGTTCAACTTTCGACGTTCGACTTCATCTCATTTACCTGTGTAAAACATGGCTCCCCTCAAGGTATCAAGTAGCAATGAGCTAACAGATGGCAGCACAGATGTTTTTATTGGTAATTTCGAAAAAATATAATACTAAAACAAATTCTACAATCCATGAAAATTGCTTTGACAATCCGGATAAACAATTTTCTGAATTATGGATATTTTTTTGAATTATGGACCATTGATTTTTGTTTGTTTTTTAGTGAAGCTCGAAAAACTATGTGCCCGTCAGTCGCATACATAATGAAAAAGTTCCTAAAACTGTCATCCTCTTGGAAAGTTTTTAAGGCTCAACTGCAAATCCATTAAGGAGCCGATGGTTAAACAATTTGTTTTTAACAATAGCCAGCACGGTATTATTGTTTCTATGTGCTTGATTTTCAATGGATTTTCAATTCGACCGGGAATCGAACCCAGCCAGCTCCAGCATGGTGTTGCTTTGTCGCTGTGCCTTTACCGACTGAGCTAAGGGAGGCTTTGTCCATTTCTTTAGTCACATTCATCCAAGCTTTCTTTAATTTTATCTCAATTTTGATTACTTTGGGTTTCTTACAAAGTGCTCCCTTCATCAAAGCTCAAAATTTTTCGATGTTCCGGTGACTTTGGAGGATTCATTTCTTTTGGCAGAAAAAAGCACTTGAACAACTCCTACACGTTCCAAAGCATAGTGGCATTGAGCAAAATCAGACCAAAACAGAGATGAAACCAAGTGATTCTTCAGGAATGGCAAAAGTCGAGTTGAAGAAACGCTTGCTTACATATTTCAACCCAAAGATGCCAGTGACACCGGCCCCAGTGACAAGCTGACACATTGGTTTGACGTCCCGTTACGACGTGCAACCAACCTTCAACATCTCGGCATGATCCGCCAAGGATGCGGCGCATCTCTTGCATCAACTTCCAGGCCACACCACTGCAGGAGATCGAAACAGCTATCCGAAGCATGAAACCCAATAAGGCTCTTGGGGTCGATCGCCTATCAGCAGAGATTCTTAAAGATGACCCTATGCTTTCGGCACACATGTTACATCAACTCGAGAGATACCGTTTAGGCGATACTTCGTCTTCTTCTTCTTCTTCTTTTGGGCATGTCAAGCTTGTTGCTTGCTCTCAACTTCTAGTGTTCTAAAGTGTTCTAAATTCACTTCCACAGTTATTAATTGGGAGCTTTCGATGCCAGGTACCACTTTTGCATTAGTATGATTGTGTGACAAGTACAATCATACCCTACGCCAAGGGACTCGAGAAATTATCCTTAACGAAACATTCCTAGACCAGACCGGGAATCGAACCTAGTCCCTTCATAATGGCATTGCGTTATAGCTGCGCCTCTACCAACTGAGCTAAGGGAGGACCACAGGCCACACTCCCATGATGTAATAGCGAAGGCAAACCGGAAACTGATTCCTTTTCAAACGATCTGAAAACTTACAGGAACCTCTATGGTTGAAATCATTGTACTGATTGTTGGTGTGCTCAATACTGGAAAGTAGTGTCGTTTTCTGGAGCCCTTATTAACGCTGTTGGATTGCGAGGCTGGAGTCTGCTCAGCGTGGGTTTGTTCGTTACACACTACGCCACCTACCATTGTGGGATGTAGCAAACCTGCCTGCCTATGGAGATCGATGTCGGTGGCTAGGAATCGATACATCAGAACGAAGAAGGCATATAGCCAAGCTGTTTTATTTTTGCGGCTAAGGTGTTCACCGGTGATATGAACTGTCCGAAACTTCGCAATCAATTGAGTTTCTATGGCCCTGAACGAGCGATACGACAAGTAACAAGGT
The DNA here is from genome assembly GCA_034211315.2 of Aedes japonicus. NCBI lineage: Eukaryota > Metazoa > Arthropoda > Insecta > Diptera > Culicidae > Aedes > Aedes japonicus. Next base: position 80,247 of record JASCZW010001385.1, on the reverse strand, counting down.
GCCAATAAATCATCTCTATGGTATGAACGAACCCCTTGCGTGCTGCTGCCGATACGTTAAATAGTATGTATTCCTTGTTTGATTTTAACATACCATTGACTACCTTTATAAGTAGACTATTTTAGTGCAAGCGTTAACTGATTTATCAATCATAATCATAATGAAAATCAATCAGTAAACAACTATTCTGTAACAACTAAGATACCGACTAGATGTAGGGTGTCTAGTAAAGGTCACTAAGAAGGGGGACCTGACTGTGCGTTATTGTGTATTGTTCTTAAAGTTCTGTGCAAAGTTATCCAAAATTGGATACCGGAGAAAATCGACGCTACAGCAGGCAGGATTCCGTTCCGGAAGATCTTGTATGAATAGTATTTTTGACATTGACTACGAAAAGCTTTCAACAGACTAAATCTTGAATATTTGAGAGGCTAAGAAGTACAGAATAAAATGGTCAACACCATCGAGGGGCAATACGAGGCTTTCACGTGCGTCACGGGTAGTCGCCGGTATGCATACTATCACCACTACTGTGTCCTATCGTTATCGACGTGTGAAAGGCTGAAGCGATGACAATCTTTACGTTGACCCTATGTAACCCAGGATATGAAAGGAGACATACGTAAGTAAGAAAGAAAAGTTGACGGAAATCGGCATTAACGTTAGTTTTATCCTCCATTACCATGCAATACGGATTGATCAGCAACTGTGTGTAGAGCTTCCGGGCAAAAATTTAGCAGCGAAATTTCGCATATCATTTCTATTTAGGGCTTTCTGCACTATGTATGTAGGCAAGTAGTTTAGCTAGATTTCCTATGGACATGTTTGCTAGATCTATCCCAAATCGACATGTTTGGCCGGCGCTTGAACTCTGCTTCGATTATCTTGGCTATATAGGATAAACCGGGATACTTCTGCCACTACTGCCTTCCTTTCGTTTGACAATCAAAAGCTCCTTAAAGGTTTTTTATCACACGGGACACGGTGACATTAGCGATAACAAGTTTCTTAGCTAGCCATCTATGGGATGCGATATCGATCAAGCCATCAAGGTCTACTCAGGGATCCGACATCCGACGAGTACTTATTGCTGGAAAACTGGATTCAGCCACATCAACGAACCAACCGTGGACAAAGTGAAGAATCTACTCCGAAGTGGCTAAGCTATTCGACTCCCTGGGTTTGTTTTCCACGACATGCCGATTCCGCGCAAGGAATTGTGTGCCACTCTCCTATTATCTCGCTTGGTCGACATGGTATTTGCGAACGTTAACATCCATTTCGAACAGATTATGTTGTGGTCCAACAGTCAAATTGTGTTGGCTTGGCTTAAGAAGCATCCAGCTCAACTGGAGGTATTCGTCCGCAACCGTACAGCGATGATACGGAGGCTCGCTGAAGGCTATCAGTAGAGCTACATCCGGTCTCATCTCAAACCGGCAGACGAGAGATCTGCTGCCAATCGATCTCATCGCGACTGTGATGGGACGGTCTCAAGTTCATCAACGTCGACCATTGAAGTGGAGCCACCTGAATTAAAGCCTTCGACAGTGACGACGTCCGCAATCATCGAGCAACCGCTACTAGTCTTTCGAAAATACTATTCTTACCGGACGCTACAAAGAATCATCGCATGGGTTTTCCGTTTCGTGAACAACCTGTGGAAGCAAGGAATCAATCGTGTGTTGAGGAAATGCTTCACCATCAGTGAGCTTCGCCAATCTCGGTTGATGATTGTTCGGGTGGTACAACACATCGAACTGAGTGACGAGATCTAGCGGCTTCAATGAAACCTGCCACGCAAGCGAATCGGATCTCCCAACCCGATCTATGTCAGCAATGATGATAGCTGAAAGGTTCCCTATATCTCACGGACAGTTACCATCGGATTCTTCTTGACTTCGCACATGATCTTGGTGTCCGTTCTCGCATCCATTTTATTTATTTCTTTGACGTCAAACAATTGTAGACCGTTTTGTTACATGGATAATTCGTACATGGATACATCCTTATACTAAAATTAAATGCCTATGTTCTATTATTTCGCAGAGTGTTAAAATATTTTTTCAATTTTGTCCTAGGTGTATTAAAGTCAATCATTTCACAATGCTGATTATATACAATCATCATGCGGTTCAGCGGTCCAAATTTAGCATAATTTGTACGATGACGATCTACTGCGAATAGGTTACGATTGCGTAATTGTCGAGTGGGGGCATATAAATTTAGCTTTGACAAAAGATCAGTTGAGTCAATACGTTGTGATACCAAATCATTAACAAACAAAACCTTAGCATAATCCCGACGTTCTTTTAAAGTTTCAATATTGATCAGCATACAACGTGCCTCATATGCTGGGAGAGGTAATGCTGTCCATCCTAGCTTACGCAGTGCATATAATAAAAACTGTTTTTGGATTGACTCTATTCTTTCTTCATGTTTTTTCATATAAGGGGACCAAACAATACTACAATATTTTAATATTGACCGGACATAAGCAACATAAAGCGTTTTTATTGTATATGGATCTAAAAAGTGGTAACCGAAACGTTTTATAAAATTAAGCATATTGCCTGCTTTATGAACTATCGTGTTATAATGATCCACAAACGTTAGTTTTGAGTCTAGAATAATACCTAAATCTCTTATTTTATCGCATTTTTGTACATTTTCTGTTCCTAATATAACTTGAACGTTTGGCGTGCTTTGTTTTCTGCTATACGTTATGAGATTACATTTTTTAACATTTACCGTGGAAGCACCATATTTGACGCAGGTCTAAACTTGACGCACTTTCAAATAATGTTCGCTTTAATCTGATTTCCACTACTAATATTAATCAAAAATGTACCTTGGGAGCATTGTTTACACTCACGCGACACATTCGTAGCAAAAAAGATGGTGTTTTGATAATTTGAAAGCGCAAACAAACAATAAACAAAAATAGTACCTGTCAAATGCGTCATTTTTGTGCTGCCATAGCAAAAACGCTAAGCAATCGGTCATATACATTTTATTTGTTTTCATGAGAAAAAGTTGGTTTTTTGTGGAAATATCATTGATAACTGTTAAAACGTACGTATTATTTGTGAATTATCACCTATTATTTCAGCTCTGTGAGCTTTTCAGCAAATTACTGAAGAAAAATGATTTGCGTCAAATTAGGCTCAGTGTGTTCCTAATTGTTTACAGAGCAAAAGATGGGGCCCACAACCAAGTACGTTAACTATTCTTCGATTGCACTCGAAAAAGCAGTGGATATGGCTCGAAAAGGTGTGTCCATCCGTAAATCTGCTGCCACGTATGGTGTTCCAGAGGCCACCGTTCGTCGGAAGAAGAAGCTGCAGAAACATCGCTCACCGGGGAAACCAACAGTTTTAACTCAAGAGGAGGAGAAATCAGTTATTGAATGGGTTTGCTTGGCGGCACAGTCCGGGTTTCCAGTGGATGCCAACCGATTAAAAACATCAGTGGCTTACTTCCTCCGTTTGTCGGACCTAACCCTTTCACAGCAGGAATTCCCGGTCGAAAATGGCTGAAGTTGTTTCTCCGACGTCATCCTGAAATCTCTCGCCGCATTCCAAGCGCGCTCTCTAAACAACGCACAGCAGTTTCGGAAAAGCCAATCCGTAACTGGTTCAATGAGGTTAACTCTTTCATTGACAAACAAAAGTTACGATACATCTTTGAGAAGCCTGAGTGTATTTTCAATATGGACGAGTCAGCAGTTCGGCTGGTTCCGACAAAAGAGCAAGTTTTCGCAATAACTGGAGAAAAATATGTCCACACAAACAATGGAAACTCGGAGAAGGAAAGCTATACAGGCCTATTTGCAGCCAACGCTGCCGGCACTCTTGCTCCACCGTTGATTCTTTTCCCATATAAACAACGACTTCCGGGAGTGATAGTGGACAGAGCACCCGAAGGGTGGTCGATTGGACGGAACCAATCTGGATGGATGACCCAAGAAACATTTTTGGATTATCTAAGGAACGTATTTGTTCCTTGGGTAACCAAGACCAGAATACCGCTACCAGTAATTATTTTTGTTGATGGTCACACTTCCCATGTTTCATACGAGACCATTGAGTTTTGTCACGCAAACCAGATCACTTTGATCTCTTTGTTCCCCAACGCAACCCACATACTTCAGCCATTGGACGTATCCTTTTAGGCCACTGAAAGTTCATTGAATAAACGTTTGATCCAATACCGAACATTTCACGCCGGAGCATCATTGCCGAAGCATGAAATTGCACCGTTGTTGAAGAAAGCAGTTGATGACATGGAAAACCTGGTAACCATAATAAAGAATGGGTTCCGAAAGTGTGGAATCGTGCCGTGGAATCCAAATGCGGTTAACTATGGAATGCTTTTGAAAGAGCAAGATAATCCGGGTGCTGAAACGAACGTGAGAGATGAAAGCGACAAGGATGAGACTGGTGAATCTACTGAGGCAAATATTTGTTTGCGATATCTTGAATCTTGTCTCAAAGTTGGACAATTGAAAATGTTTGAGAAACATGAATCTGATCTGATTTGGCCGGGTCCAGAAGGTGACACAAACTTATTCTATGTTTGGCAGGAAATTCGAAAAAAGGCACAGCTGCACTCGGATCCAGATGCATTCCGAGGGTTTGAAAAGGACGATGTTGAAGGTGAGTTTGCTGTAGAAATGAAAAAAATGTATGATTTATTTATTTCAATTTACAGCGGATCGGATCAAAACCATGTTGAAGTGGAAAGATATGGTTGAAAGTTCGGAAAATTCAACTCCAACAACACGACAACACGAGGAACCTTCCACGGAACACACGAAAGAGGTCGAAGAACCGAAAGAACAACCGGTGAAACAATCGGATTCATCCAGATCGAATCAAGATTCAAAATCAATGCTTAAAAACTCATCATGTTCAATCTTGTCAGAACAGAAGGCAAATTTATTCAAAGATGCATTTGTTCTGCCTAAGACTACTCCCAAGTTACCGAAAGGAACTCGCAAACGACCACGTCCTCCTGCTGTCGCCACAAGTGAGGAGTACAGAGCGTGGTTTAAAAGATTAGAATCGGACAAGCAGAAAGAAGAGCAAGATCGAGCAGAGAAAAGAGAAGCCAGGAAAACTGCAGCCGCAAATCGTCTCAAAGCGAAATCCAAAACTGCTCCGAAACGGGCTAAACTGATTGTTTGAGTGTAATTACAAAACTGTGAAATACATTATCGTTTTTTGTAGATTTTAAGCCATTTTTCTAAGTGCGCCAAATAAGGAACACATTGCGCCAAATAAGGAACATCGTAAAATTCATGCGTCACATAAGGAACATGGGTGCCTTTTTGAAACTAGATACAAAAATAATGAATTAATCAGTACTTAATGTTTACTTATTTTTCTCATATACTACGGTAGTGTATCTATTGCTGTGTAAGATATTGAACTAATTGGTCGTATTTAAATTTTTTAATTGATGCTGAAAATCGAACATGCTTTAACTGCGTCAATTATGGTACGTTCACGGTAGTTTCAATAGACTTTTACAGCACCACGTATGAAAAACTTGGATATCATTGTGAAAAACATTAATTTCATTATCGTTCTTAATTTCTAAGTACAGCTTTATGTCATCAGCATATATAAGTACATTGAGATTTTTTAAGATAAGAGATATGTCATTAATGTATAGAATGAAAAGAAGAGGTCCTAAGTGTGAGCCTTGAGGAACCCCCGACGTGACATGAATTGGGTTAGACTTTTTATTATTAAACTTTACAATTTGCTGACGATCAGTTAAATACGATTCAATCCAATTGAGCAGTCTTATCTCAATTCCCATTTTTTCAAGCTTGAAAATCAACATTGGAATATCTAATCTATCAAACGCTTTACTGAAGTCGGTGTAAAGAGCCATTACGTGATTACCTTTATCCATTGCATTTAATGAGTAATTAACAAATTCCAGTAAGTTCGTAGCAGTTGAGCGGCCTTTGAAAAAACCGTGTTGTGCGTTAGTTATTCTATTTTTAATTTGGTCAAAAACATTTTTATTAATGATCGATTCGAAAAGTTTTGGAATGCATGATATTATGGCAATGCCACGATAATTACGAATATCGGATTTTTTGCCAGATTTATAAATTGGTATGAGGAAAGACTTTTTCCATTCTTTCGGAAATTCACCACTATCCAATGACATATTGAACAGCCAGAAAAGAGGAGTTGTAAGTTCAGTTGCTAGGTTTTTCATGAATACTGGTGGAATTCCATCAGGTCCTGCACTTTTGCACTACCCGCCTCTGCCGATCCGAACGTGTTTCATTTCAGATGAATTGAACTGTACTTCCTAGTGACAACCCGGGGCGTGCATCATTTTGTACAAATCCATCGAGCCGTTTGCTTCAAAACATGTAAACAGGGTAAGCCCATATGGCATAAGGTCGTTTGGCATAAAGTCGTTTAGCATAAAGTCATTTAGTATAACAATAACTTGAGCTAAGTGGCCATTTGGCATAACACTCATGAAATAATATAGAATTTTAGTGGTCATTTGGCATAATATCATTGCCATAGGTTTTCATCCCTTGTAATATTCCTTTCATTTTATATGAGCTGTTCTTCAAAATATGGCATTCGTAGGTTTCAGGGTTAAAATTGAAATTTTAAAATCCAATGATGTTTTCTCTGATGTTGAACCGTGAATTTTTGGATTAACTAAAAGTATGTATTGCTTAGTTATGTTCGGGATAATTCAGTCGATCCGACTGCAACGTAATTGTCACAAATAGACCAATACGGGAAGTAGCTCTCTTCTTTATTAATGATGCTGCATTTTTTTTTAAGAAGGTTTGCTGGTAAACTCTGAATAGAGTAGAAACCTCTACGCCATGCCTTTGATGATATCGTTGCGTAAACCCTAATGAATCAGAAGACGCTTTTGCCAATGATTCGGAAAGAGCAACGTTTGAGAATTTTGAAACCTTTCGTCTGTTTCTTCAGTTGTGTTTTTGTTATTTTGTTAGTCAAGTTTAATAAGGCGTTTCGTAATTTCTTCAGTCTTTTGTAATACAGTCCGGTTGTGTGTCATTTATGTGGAAGACTCTCATCCGACGCAGTTACCTCAAACCAAAAAAAAAAAGTTATTGTATTGTTACTTGTGTGCCTTAGAATGATATACCTTAACTGCTTTTAAAGCATTTAACCAACCGTGCTAGGATCATGTCGTCCATAGAGACGCTGTTGTAACTGCCTCAATAGTGTTACATTATCAAGTTTGTTCTCCCTTTCTCTCAGTCCTGTCCATGTCCCCGGTTTTGTGTGGTGGCGTTTCATCTTTGTCTCTTTGTTATTTAGTTTGCCAGTGTCACGTGTACAAGTTTTCCTTATCTTCGTTATTTCTTTGTAATTTCTTCAGTCTTTTGTAGTTTGTAAGTTTCTTCATCTCCTTGTTATGTTATGTTATGAATTCCACTCCGCTCAATGTCTTGCCAAATGCAGTTTCGCCATGTATATGCGGGTCACCCTTTATATTCTATAGCTCTTTTCATTATACTCCCGTGATCACTTCTATATGATAATGTATCGAAAATATGGCGAAAATAGTTCAGTCTGGCAGTTCGAATTTTCTTGTTAATGGTTCTGTTATAAAGCCAATTTGACGCAGTATGTGGATTTTCTCTTCCTTCTACAACGTTATTATTTGCGCCTTCGTGATTTGAGTAGTTCTTTAAAATTATCTTAAATTATTTTGCAATCTATGATATAATTTTTTTTATTAGGAAAGTGACAAATAGCAACGAAAGGGATGGGCCTTGGTTTAAACTCCCGACCATCTGCTCAATTTTCTCCAAATTAAAATTTATGTGCCAAAATGAAATTGTTTAATTGCTTAGGAATTGATCTAATTTTCTAGTGTTTATGCCAACTGTCAATATAGGAAATTTTTCTGATGAAACGTTCATTTACAGATTTTCCATCCAAATTATCATTCTCAAACTATTCCGTGCCAATGCCAAAAGACCTGAAAGTGAAAGCGGCTTTCATTTTCCGATATTTATGCCAAATGGTGTTTATGCCAAATGACCGAAATATTTTTCATTTTTTTTTTGTTTTATGCCAAACGACCTTATGCCCCCATGTAAACAATATCAAAACATAAACAATCGAAGGGTCTTCCGATGGCAATTTATCGGGAACATCAATTTTTTGAGTGGCCTCTGTTTTTTTTGTTATTATTTCTTTACAATAAAAATTGACTAATTAAAAGTAAAAGTGAAACTTATAAAGAATACTAAAAATACATTGCCAATATTGAACCAAATAAATGAGATAAATTAAAAAATTAAAAATGAATCTTGGGAGTAAAACTAGCTCGATCACATGTTCAGACACCAGTAAAAAATATCTTCTACTGTATCGAGCATATCGTTGATAAATCCACTGGGAAACCCATACCTTAACTATGGGTAGATAGCGCCGGTGGGATTTTCCGAGCTCGGCCCATGGGGTCCAGGCCGTCTCCCTCACGTAAATACGAAACAACAACAATCCACTATGGGTACTACTTCCACTCCGTTTAAAATCCAGGCCTCGATTCTTTTAAATTTTCGTTTATGCGGATGTATCTGAATTTTCAATATACCACCGTGGCGGCACATAAAAGATTTGCGGCCTCAATGTTATCTACGTTACTAACATGAATGTCAATGTGATGTGAGAACTTTATGATTGAAATTGTAAATGCGATTTATTTCGATTCCGTGAAATTGATCTTAATAAATTTGGCAAACATATTTCTCGTTTTCGCTTTGAAAATCTATAATTTAGCAATTATTTTCGAATCCCCATCCAGAATCTTTCCAGTTTCCTTTTCGGTTCTTGAAAATTGTCGCCGTTCTTTGCACAGTGTTGGGATTAGCTTTGATCGACCCGTTTGGAATTTCGATAATCAATAGCAAAACTTGTAAATCCATCTATAGGAACATGTAAAATTTCAAATGCTACATCAGACAACTTCCCTTAGGACTCCAATCGAAAGTGGTCAGTTATTAATTAAAACAATACAACGAATATACGCTGAAGAAAGAAAGTAACTAATTCTATAACAACCCTAAAGCATGAAAACCAAACTCGATTACGCGCCCCACACCCATGCACAAAAGTGTAATAAACAAATTTTCGTAGCAGCACAATTATGAGTTGTGTCAATTCTACCGGTTATTTAAAGCAAACCTTCCGCACACGGAACGCGATCACACAGACGAAAGAATGCGGTTTCGAAGGTGTGCGTCTACTGGATAGAGAAAAGTGCGTCCCGCATCGAAAGAAACGCTTACGAGAGATCGTTAACATTAACAATATTGATACATATTCGATTCTAGTGAAGGATGATGACCTTGATCATTCTCGACGAAAGACAATCAAACAGATTTTGATTTAATGAGATAAAATACGAAAAATAAAAGAAAAACACAAAAAAGTACAAACTACTAACAAATGAGAATGAACTAGGGAATGAAAGAAAAGGATGTGTTTAAGAATGAGGGTACGTACGGTTGGAATGTGTCAGATCTTGTGTCGTCGTTTGATTTGAGAACACTTACCTCATGAGGCGACAGTAATCGGCTGTCTTTGCCGGGATGGCTGGTGACTATGGAATTGGTCCCACTAGCCGCGGCCGCCGAAGAGAGCGCTTTAAAATGGGCTTGAACCTGTTGTTGCTGTTGCTGAGCTACAGCTGTGGCCGCCGCTACGGCCGCTGCCTGATGTTTTTCTTGCTGTTTCTGCTGCAGCAACTGTTGCGTCGCCATACTAATTTTTTTCTGGTACTGAGACTTGCGAGCTCTAATTTCCTCTAAGCTGAGATCCTCGGGCGGGTGCACTATTTTTGAAGTCGTACCGGTGGCAGGTATCACAGTCGTAGATTTGGACGAGTCGCCCGGGGTTACATTCGCCGCATTGGTCGAGTTGGTCGTAGGCGGAGCACTGATCGTCGCACTACTGCAAGAAAATAAACGAACCTGTAGAAGAGTGGCGTGGTGGGAAATTTGAGAGAATACGCTCACCTGTAGGCAGGGAATGTTGCCTTGTTGATAGCGGGGTTTGCAGAAATTGTTGTCGCCGAGGCTGCAGCCGGAAACAGCGGCCTTGGGTGACCACCCATCATCGGTGGCATCATCTGCATACCAGGGGGAACCATGTAAGGCATGTGACCCATCGTTGCCATCATCGGATTCATTCCGTACGGCTGCATGTGGGGTGCCATCATGTTGGGCATGACCATTCCTTGAGAAACAGGGGCTGCAAAAAAAAAACAATGAGGATGTTAGTAAGCATAGTTATGTGCGTTCATCGCACACTTTACAGCTAAAGCAATTTCACAAGCTTGGCGAATTATGTATCAGTTGAGTATATTTTCAAACTACATTAGATGCTTACAGTATGTCCCATAAAAAAAATGCAAAATTTCCAATACTTATTTTTGAGTAGCTTTAAACAGTTTACTGTTTTAATGCGTGTGTGTAATTACCTGACTGTATACTCTGAGACAATGTAAACAAAACAGTGGTTCGCGAGTAACAAAGTTGCGTAAAATGTACACAAAGGAAGTTGTGACTAGTTCGCTGCTCGGTCAAAAGCCCGTATAACAAATTGCAACGATTGTGGGATGCCACCTGGCTACCGTTTACCATATCCAACGTTCACCCCTTGATGGTCCACGTCCATAGAAGCCGGGAAGTGGCCGTCCACAGTCCGCTCGCACACCGAAGGTCATCAGATCAGTGAGAGACAAAGTTTTCATTTCATTTTCATTTTGCAGCATTTCGTGGAGCAATAAGAGCGCAAGTCAGTCCAAAGCCGATGGTGAAGGAAGGGTAATGGCGAACTAGTCTATTCAGACCACATGAACTCCATGGGAAGGAATAAGGATAGGTTAGGGTAGGTGGTTAAGGCAGGGCGTTTTGGACCGGTTAGAAATACTACAAAAAGAAAATCAAAGCCTAGTACTTCACACTGAAGAAGTCTGTAAGTCGCAGACGAATAGGCCTATCTATCAGAAGATAAGCCTTCTCCAGTAGAATTTAAAGGAGTTTGCTCGCGTTTACTAGTCGTTATTTGAAAAAAGTGTTTCAATGTTTAATTTTTTATTTTAAAAAGTGATCAAATGAAATGTTAATTTGAAACTATCCTTGTTTTCTAATCAAAATCGTTCTACTAACACGCTCAAAAAGTTTTTTTTTTAAATAGTGTTTTTTTTAAGTGAAAGTAATCATAAAACCGTTAATTAACAATTCTGCATTAGAATGATATAAATACGGTAAAACCCGAAAAGATAAAGAGAGCCATTCCCTGTAGTTCGTATCAATATGACTAGGCTATTTAAGATGCCACTGTAAATTTCATGTTGTTTTTACGCTGCAAGTTGCTATATCAATATAACATCTCTCTATGATTTGCTATAATTTGAAAGTCGGCTCTCGTATAAAGCACATATTTAAATTATAATTTATATTAGATTTAGAATTAGAATTGCAATTTAGGTATGTTTGGTGTTTAGTTAATGACAATCAATGAATAAACAACAATGAAGGAATTGCCACGCCAATGAAAACTGCACCTCCTGTCGTGTCTCTTAACTACTTGATGCCAGGCGTCCACAAACTGTTTCTAGCCTCGTCTAAGTGGAAATTGCGGCAAAGCCCGCCGGTAGACCTTTTTAATTCTGAACAAACACACCTATGACAAACCCCATTGATAAGACACTCTGAGTTCCTAAACGGGCCCTCCGCGTCCCACAAAACCACAATACTTATGGCCACGGTCTAGAAGTCCACTGCATAGGAAATTCTATGACACAGTTCAAACTTCCACCTCAAATTGAATGTTAAATGTTTTCAAAATTGAATAAACCTATCTATGATTAATTTTTTAGTGATTTGCGGCCCAACCCGCCGAAATCACATTCAACTTTAGTGCCTGTATGCATGCGTGCTACGACGCGGCAATTAAATAGAGAGAGAGGAGCGAGTGTGATATTATGTTGCGATATTGTGTGGCTGGACCTTTGGCTCTCCCATGAATAGTTCATTAGAGTAGAAGGTCATACAATGACATGACCTAGCGACATCTATCATAAATCAGCTATTAGGCCCTCCCACTAGCGTCTAGGTACAAAATCCAGCCATGGAGAGGGCATCAGATTAGTGAGAGACAAAGTGAGGTGAAATCCTATCAGATCGATCCGGAAATTGGCTAAGGAAGCCGATATTTCAAAAACTACCATGGGACCGTTGGTCAAAGATGACTTAAAATACTAGCCCTGTTCAAAAGTAAAGCGCTACCTTGTAACGGAACGAATCAAACAACTACGGCTGGTGTCAACATCAAAAAAGAAGCATACCATCATCGTATTCTCCGATTAGAAAATGTTCACCACCGATCCCGTATCTAGCATACGTACAGACAGGTTTATTTCGCTGAAGAGGATGATCCACAGAACGTGAAATTCAAGTTTACAACCAAACATCCGGCCGGAGTCATGGTTTACGGGGTAGTTGCCTCCAAGGGCTTGAAAATGCCTCCAGTATTTATCAAAGCAGAATTATAAGTAAATACCGAGGTTTACATGAAAATTTTGAAGGACCACGTTCTGCTATAGATGAAAGCCAACTTTGGAGCACACCAACCCGTCATTTTCCAACAGAACGGAGCACCGTGTCATACCTCAAAAAGGACTCAAGCGTGGCTGAAGGAAAATATGGAATTTTGGCCAAAGGGCATTTGGCCTCCTAGCAGCCCGGACTTGAATCCTTTGGATTACTCAATTTGGGCATATGTTCAGGCTAAGGCCCCAGTGTTGGCAGAATATAATTTAACAACTAGAACCATCCCTGCCCTTCGGTTCAGAAAGGGGTATGGGCGCATTCTGCCGAGTTGGTCGCGGCAGATTTCATGTGTGAATCGGCTGCCCAATCAACGTTCAAAAGTGCCTGAACCAAATAGATAGCTTGTAATGATCACTTGAAGATGCGATGGGGGTTCATTGCCATGATATTCCCAAATGAAGCACGTTATTAAACGTTTCCTGTCTTCTATAATCAAACATGATGCAGATGTTATATTCAAAAAAATATTTATGCGTAACAATCACTGTTGTCTCTGTATTACGGAAGAAATATAATTTTCATTAAAATGCTCCCAGACATGAAACTGATGCACTTTTTGACGAACGCCCTGTATTAGCCTTTCTACAATACCTTTCGATCGGTTCTCGAGTACGGTAGTTTCTGTTTTCAATCCGCCGCGAAAACTCATATTCTGAAGCTGCAGCGAATCCAGTACCGTTGTCTTCGTATCGCGTTAGGCTGCATGAACTCAACTCATGCTATGAGTTTAGAGGTATTAGCAGGAGTTCTTCCGTTATCAGATCGTTTTGTGGAGCTCCGGTTCCGGTTCCTCATCCGCTGTGAGGTGCCAAATCCATTGGTAATTGAAAACTGGAGGTGAGCCCTTCTTCGAATGTTCCTAATCGTGAGTACTCTCAAGACTTCTCTGGTTCTACTGTAGTTTTTGATCTGACCATGAAGCAAGAAGCTCGTGGAATACCAGATCCACTCCGTTCGGAGTACATTCTATCAATTTTTGCAAGTAAGTTTTGCCATATCAGATGTGACAGGACACTATGTGACACTATGCATTAGAGCGAATTGCCTCTCTTCCCTCTGATCAATTTTTATTTTTTACGGATAGTCTCAGCACACTTCAGGCTATTCGTTCAATGAGGCCAGCAAAGCACTCACCGTATTTAACTAGCGAAATACGATCTCTTTTGAGTGCCCTATCAAACAATTCTAACGCCATCACCTTGGTTTGGGTCCCTTCACATTGCTCCATTCCGGGTAATGAGAAAGCCGACTCACTTGCCAAGGTGGGCGCTATGGCAGGCGATATTTATGATCGACAAATCGCCTTCAACGAATTTTTTGCTGGCAACAAAAATTGAATGCAGAGGAGTTGAGCAGATGGTATCGAAGAAAACGTGGTTCAGAGGGTTGTATATTAGCCGAGATTTTATTAAGGTAATGCGGCGTCTAATGTCCAATCACTACTCGTTAGGCTCTCATTTCTATCGAATAGGGCTCTCAGACACCAATCAATTCGGCTGTGGTGCAGGTTATCAGGACATCAACCACGTTGTCTGGTATTGCCTCGATTTCGAAATTGCCAGATCTGATCTTTGCGAATCCCTATGGGCCCGAGGAAAACCAGAGAAAGAAGATATCAGAGATTTGCTGGGTAAGCTGGACTTGGACTATATGGGGCTAATTTACAAGTTCTTGAAACAAATACATGTATTCGTTTGATCCTCTCTTAGCTGTTGTCACCAGGACCTGGTCAGGTGCAGGCAAAGAAAACGATGGTTGAAGAGCCTGTCACTCCCAAGGCAGCTCTTCTGGCGCTTCCATCGTCTCTACAACAGCAAATCCAGGAGAGCGTAAGGTCGGAAAATGCTATGCTATCTTGAATTTCAGATTCTTGACGGATCTCAATTTTCGTCATACCAAATATATCCACTTTCGTTTCGACTTTCGTTAAAAAAAATGTGGCCATCTTGATTTTTTTTTAATGCCAAAATCCGCGATCTAGCATTCCAATGTGTTATTTCGCAACACTTTCCAGCCGGAAGATGAATTTCCCTGAATTACTCCAGTTCTCAAATCATATGTCCACCATATCTTTATTCTCATGTTACTGTTCATGCGAATAATTTTTTGTTATCGATGAGATTAACTGCCGTGAAACGCTTCACTCATTGAGATATCAAAATAAATAAAACATGCAAAACATTGATCTGAATGCACGATTTCGTATTAAATTGTGTAGGGGATTTAATTGAGACTAGAGCAGTTCATCAATCGCGCGAATGTCAATTAGCTCAAGTGGTAAATGATTGCAAAATGCAAGATACGGCGAATGTTGTGCGGCAAATCTTTAATCCTCATTTTTATGTTTACCGCAATCCAAGCTTTTAGCTGCGTAAAATAATAATACAATTGATTCTTAAATAGAGGCAGATATTATATAGCCGTTTGAAATTTTGCATTCACTTTTTTCAACGATAAAAAAAATCTGAACTGTTCAAGGGATCCACATACTACTTATCTATAATAAATAAGCCTACAGTTCTTCTACCCAGATAAAAAAAACATCACCAAAAATAAAAAAAAGTGTCCATTACACAGCCACCCACCTTCCTGTTTCGGTTTCTTGTGGGCCGGTTCGTCTTCCTCAGAGTCGGACCTAGTGCCACCATTCTTCTGCTTTTCGTGCTCCCGAATATCCTCTGGCGGAATGCCTTCCATGCCGTATATTTCGATCTCAATGTTGGACCTGTTCGGCAACGAGTTTGGCACTTTATCTATCGATTCCTTGTGCACCTGCATACAATGGATGGACAGCCCGGGACCGGTGTACAGCTTCTTGTGACAGATGTGACACTTGAAATGCTTTGCTTTTTGATGCTGCACCAAAATCTTCTCATCGTCGAATTCACGATTGCAATACCTGTGTGGAGAGAAAAATCGCGCACGAGGGCGGAGTGCTAAGCTAAGGAAAATTCTACTTATGCTTTTTTGTTGTCATTATGCTAATTTCCGCACATTATATAACACAACCATATCAGAACAATACGCAGAAGGCAACATTGTAGCGTTATTAAATTATGTTTTTGGCTATAAAAGGATACCAGCACCAGGGCTTCGACGCCTTCTTCTTTTTGCGACCCATTATCGGATTTCTTTCCTCTTCTTTGCCTGTTAAACAGCTACACTTCTCTAGATTTGGTGCAAATGAACGAGGCACCAAGGGCAACTATTTTCTGGGTTTTTTTACGTTCGAGTAACACTTTCACTGGAATTTTAACCGTCTAATTTTGTTCATCACAGCAATAATTCTGAAGAGCACCAGAATTGAATCCAAAATTCGTGAATTACAAGACGATTTCGAAAAAAAACAGCGCAAAATTTTCACCTTGCGATCAAGCACGAAGAAAAATGGAGACGTTTTGCTCTTGACGATTCGATGAAAGAAGACTGAAGTTGGCTGCGGATGGTGTTGCACTTTGCAGCGTTTTGACATATTTGACATTTCAGATTGGCGGGATCGGCGGGATACACACGCTTTTATAAATCACTCAAATCAATCATAACTACACAGAAAACAGTTATCCAGTAATTTTGACGACACATCTGTGTTTAAAATGATGATGCATGAGAAGAATTGTAAAAGCAGTACTCTTTGTGCTTTCGATTGGGTTGAATGAGAGTTTTGTTCATTTGCGCGATGGCCTTCTCCTTTACGGCATGGTAATCCATTTGCATTGTCCTTGTTTACCTTTTGTTGTGCGAGTTGAATAAGGCTGTACGACCCAAGTAACCACGAGGCTGTAGTAACATGCGTATATTGGGCATATGCATTACGTCTAGAGCATCATTGATGTTTGATTAAAGCTGAAAAGGGCCCCACTGAGATCGAACTAATGCTAAATCTTTTATAATGCCATAAGACATTGCTAAAGTAGCATTATTGCACTGGTAATGCATCACTACACGGAGAAAAACAAATATACTATACAGCATAAATTCTATGCTAAATCCATATTCGATCTATCCAGTCATTGGAATGAATAAACCAGGTTTATGCATTGATAAGAATAAATCAAATATATGCATTCCAATGTTTTTATCAAATTTATGCATTCCAATGCTTACTTTGAATATATGCACTGCAATGCATATTTGTGTAAATTTATATGCATTCCAATGCATAAATCAAATGTTTGCACAACAATGCATGTTTAAAATTAAAATTAGAATAATTAGGCAAAATTATCAATCAATGTGAGCAGATAGTAGAGTATAGAATAAACGCTTCTATAGTTGCGATATGTTAGAAGTGCTGTTAAGGTGAATCGCTGCTCCATGTATTTTCTCCTATCTTTTATCCCTCTCTCTCGCAATTTAGCTACTAAGCATACAAACTGATGCGATTAAGTTTTCAATATCTAGTTCAGATTCAGAGTAACATCAATTCTAAATGTTGATGTAATGGCTGCCGTTGAGAATGCTTCAGTCTAAGCCCTTAACACTCTCCTTCCATGGTAGCGCAGGTGATCCACAACTTTATGGACGTTCTCATGTTTGTCAATGTACAATTTATTGTACATTTCAGCGATTTCTCCGGCTCATTTAGTTTGTCCATATGTGTTCTTTAGAATTCAACTAACTATTGAAAAACAATGAGATACTTTTGGGTTTAAAACAAACGTTTTTCAATGAATTCGATTACTAACAACGACGTAACAATAATTGTTCAAGCACTTCTTCGAAAAAAGCAATTTTTGCATCACAAAACTACTAAAAACCTTCTGGGAAGGAAAGCGTTGAGGCAAAAGGTAATGGACTTCGCAAAATGTATGCGCTTTCAGTAGACAAAAGAATATTGAATTTGCACAAAATCTTCTAAGCTCCTAAAGTGCCTAAAGTATAAAACGCCGGTAACGCAATATGCACGGAAAATAATAATTATCTAAAATGTATTGCAATGCATAAAATATATTGATTCAATGCTAGATTCAATGCATACTTTTTATGCATTGAAGTGATTTAAAAGGAATAAAGCGTAGAAAGGGATGTAATGTTAGCCTAGCTCCTTGATTCGGCCTATGTACCAAAAATGTCATTATTTCGGCGATAATCAATAAAATCATGTTGCTATCAAGATTGCCGATTTATTTCAAAGCAATTTAGACACATTTATTCAATTTAAAGTTGTTAACTTCCGCGTAATTTTCGATTTCCTCAACTTTTTATACACCATGGCTTTACTGGTTGAGCTGAACAGATTTTCTACGCGATCTTCGAATGATCTAAATTTGCCGAAATTGATACTATAAACCGAATATTGCAGCAAAGATGTACAGAATATAGTCACACGTTATAAACTAACAGGTCACATAGGTACAGTAACTATGATTTAACATGAAAACCATAGACCCAATAATAGGAACATATTTTTTACTAGGTTCCCAACTATGGCCTGTTGTATGAAAAGCGTAGTAAAAATGTTGTTATTGGTAACATTTACAATGAAGATGTCTGAGTTTCGGTTGAATGATTTCCGTATGGCTTATCTTAACACAAAGTAAAGGAACAAAATCTGTGTACAGTGAGTTATAATGTTTTGATTGACGAATGGACGCTTAACTATATGTAAAAGTCACTAAACTGTTTCTTAGTAGTTTAAGTATAGTATGATTTGTGAAATTGTTTGTTTGGGAGAGCGAATACAACTGACAACGCCTTGAATCAAAATATCAGGAAAAAAATCGTACGTAAACAACATTTAATAACAAATCTATAGAATGGGACGAACTTGCATCCATGATTAGACCCAATTTGGTAACCATAGACCAATATTACATCCATATTCCTCGCAAGCTTCTGACTTCATAAAATGAGTTGTGTAACTTTTCGTGATACATACTACCAGATGACTTATTAAACATATATTATCAAGTGTATAGCTAGATAAATGATGCTTCCAGCTCAAATACCTTATGAGTTATAATAAAAAATGCAATCGATTGTTGCATATTAGGCTGAGTCAAGGGACACATACCCTATAATATGCTTTTCAGCATTTTCGATGTTCTCCGTGTACATTCTTAAGCTAATCTAACGCTTCATTACTTGATAACTGTTGAATTGATGCGATCCCGCATAACCGAGGTTGATTTTGGGTTGAATAAGTGCAATAATATAATGCTTGTGGTTACTTTTACCTTCGGCAATGGCATGAATGTGGAGCTAGATGAAATTGAAGCTGCAAATAAGATAGTAGATGAAAACCCTCATAATCACAAACCATTCCTGGACCCTTTCCCTTATTATTGACAATCGTTTCCGTCATTGTTACGACATTTACGCTTATAGTTGACAACTATAAACTAACAATCTCCTATATAGTTTTAACAATATGTCAGATGGTAAAAGGGCAAATAACAATATGCTGAATAGGCGGTTAAGTTAGGTTACCATAAAAAAAATGGCAATTTTCACTAACAAAATTTTTGCTGTACTCAATGCCATAAACTTGGTATATACCCGCATAACGAAAAACAATTTGCTATATAGTCGAAACTGTATTTCGAATATAAGATATATTATCACATTTTATGTTATTGTTATCGAATAGTTTAATCTCATTTTCACCATACGACCTCTACATTAACACATATTGTTATTGTTTGCCATATTGTCATTGACAGGTTTATTATTGTCTGCACTCGGTCTGGATTATATACTAACTTTTTGACATAGAGTACAGCTAAAATTTTGTTCGTGAAAATTGCCATTTTTATATGGTAACCTAACTTAACCACAGGACTGAAGCGGCTGTCATCCACGAACAAAAACCGTGAAGCCGAAAACTTGGTGCTGCGTGTGGTGCTTATTTGACAGCTCGGTTTTCTTGAAGGCAATATGCAGCAAACACAATATCCGCGGCGGAAGTTTTCGTGTTTTGTCGTTTATTTGATTTGAGAAAAAAATCTTCCTCCTCGTACTTAGTGCAGTGGTTATCACAAGGATTGTATTTTTTCGTTATTTATTAGACAGGTACTATAATTTTTCATCTAAATTACTGATACTAGTAGTTTGGTAGAAGAAATATTGTAAAGAAATATAATCCATTGTAAACCGAGCTTGACATGTGCAAATCGTCACTAGCGCCACACCAAAAGTTGCAAGCTTCAAGAACTATCGCTTTCTTCACTCCTCTGAACTTAACCACCTATTCAGCATATTGTTATTTGGCCTTTTACCATCTGATATATTGTTGAAACTATAGTGGAGATTGTTAGTTTATAGTTGTCAACTATAAGTGTAAATGACGTAACAATAATGGATGCGATCCTCAACAATAATTTAAATAGTTCAGTAATGGTTTGTGATTATGCGGGTAATCCAGACCGACTGCTGACAATAAACAACCTTTCAATGACAATATGGCAAACATTAACAATATGTGTTAATGTAGAGGTTGTCTGGTGAAAATGAGAATAAACTATTCGATAACAATAAGATAAAATGTGATAAAATATTTTACATTCGAAGTATAGTTTTGATTATATAGCAATTTTTTTTCGTTATGCGGGAAGTCCCTTCTTGTCAAGAAATTGTCTGAGCGATCGATGTTACACGCGTTGATCGCCAACTCGGACCAGCTTATATTCCATTATGGAAATGGAAACAATAGTTAAAGTGTACGTGCATGCCCAGAATCACATCTTCTATGTGTGAATATAAGATCTCCCACCAGACAATCCCAATCATGAACGGTGTTGTCAAAATATACGTACATCGATGTGAAGCAGGAAACTCAACAGCCAGAATGGTAACATGGAAATAAGCCGTCCTGTCCAAAGCGGAAGGGTGGGACTTGTGCAGTAAAAGGAGGTTCAGCTACCATGGATCAGAAACTATAGGTCTACGTCCATACAAAAATTTAAAAAATTGTATGGAGGAAAGTCTACGACGGGGGGGGGGGGGGGGGTTTGAGATGTTCAAAAATGAGTCTACGTGGTTTATGAACAGGCCCTTACAGCGCCCTTATAAAACTTTCGAGGGATTCTTTGGTACAGATCGAAACACAACAGTGCTGGCTAGCATACTCTACAAATAGTAGAATTAAAATCGTAAAGGTGATTGGTATACGATTGAAAGAGAGCGAGCTCGGAGAGAATCTCTCAATTGTAGATTCGCCCTAATGAAAAAAAAACCCTAGAATTGTATTCCTTTCTCTTTTTCTCACTCAATCTTCGAAAAAGTGCCCTCCCGTTTCATTTTACTCAAACTTTACTGAGAAACGTTTTATGTCTAAAACCTAATTTCGATTACTTTGTTTGTTTTTTTTTTCTTAGGAAATCGACATTAACACTATTTTTATGAGAAATGAATTGTTTACTTTGTTTTGTTTACACTGTTCACGGTTTTTTTTATCGTTGTTTTACGAACATTTTTTCGATAAACCATTGGTGTTTTAATTTGTTATTCGACCGCCTTTCGTTTTGTTTGTTGATTTGCTACGTCGCGATAGTGAAGGTGTGAAAAAAATCGAACTATAAGTGTAATAAATCGTTAGTGAAGTTCAGTGTATTTTTTGTTGTGATTGCGATCAAAGTGCCATTGTACCTACTCCCCACGCAATTTTTTTTTCCTGGGACGACATCTGGTTGTCGAAAACGGTACCGTTATTTGCACGCAACTGCCAGCTGAATCACACAACGGGAGCAAAGTATTAACTGCCATACGTGTTGCATACCTGTTGGCTGGTGCTCTCGTATTGAAGCGTCAGAATGGAATCGAAATGCTTGCAGTGCGCTGAGCCGGTGAAAACCCTGAAGTTTATGAAATGCCAGGGTTTTTGTGAAAAGGTTGCTCATCTCGAGTGTGTCTCCCTATCTCGTCCAAACATGGATTTCATTAATGAACAACCTAATTTGTTCTGGTTCTGCAACAGCTGTTCAGGAATAATGAATTCAAAACCCGTTCGGGATGCCTTTGCGGCATTAACTGATGCATTTCGAAACATCGCTCGGCTCTGGAAGGAGTCAGAACAGAGCTAGAAAAGAACAGGGAGCAAGTTAAAATTCTTGCCACGAAGATTTCTGCTGTCCCCGGTACTGCTCCTGCTACTCCCGCAGCCCCCGTTCTACCTATTGGATGGCCTAGTCTGGCGCGAAAAGCCAACAAAAGGACGTTTGGTGCTGCCGGGCTGATATCACCCGATATACCTAGCCTATCGTGTGGCACAAAAAAGTTGTCCGTTAATATTGCAGCGATCTCTACTGTTCCCCCAGAACCAGAAAAATGCTGGGTGTTTCTATCCCGTATTGCAGCGAGTGCAACGGAAGATGACATTCTCGCTCTAGCAACGGAATGCATACCCTGCGATGAACCTATCGAAGTCAGAAAGTTGGTGAAAAAGGATGCCGATTTATCGTCTATGCGGTTTATTTCCTTCAAAATTGGGGTTGATGAAAAGTACCGGGAGGTCGCTTTGAGTGCTGACACATGGCCAGATGGTGTTTTTTCCGTGAATTTGTCAATTACCAAGATAGAAAATCCGGACAGGGGTTTCTGAAAACACCTCGCTTGAATTAAACTGTCATTCTTGCCCAACGCTGGATATCATCACACAAATCACACAACTGGGATGCACACTGCAAGGCACCAAGGGAGCCCTCAACCACTCTGACCCAGTCGAGCCAAATACCATCCAACATAAATCAACCATTCGTTCCAGCCATCAAAGTCATCCCGGTCCTGTGGTCAGAGCTTGGGGGAGGGTCTCCCGACCTGAAATTACAGGGAAGTATGTGTGTTTTCCTAGTAATTCTGTTCCTGATGCATTCCTGATTTCCAGTGAACACCCAAGTCGAATGGTATCTGATGCTGTCAATGTTCATCAGCCCTGCTGTTTAAATCTGGGACGCACAATAGACCGCATTTTGGAAGTCCCTGGTCCCTCTAGCCCAGTCGTGCCGATTCCTGCCAGCGTTCAACATAGTCGTCCTAGACCTGTGGCTGGATGTGGAGCTAGGGACTTCCAGCTTGCTTCTACAGGCAAGTACAATCAATATATTGAGCATTCGCCGCCTAATACCGATCAAATTTTCAGAATTTTGGGCGACGTTAACCCTCGTGCCGAGCAGGCCGGTTGCTCGATTCCGTGCTGTAAGCAGGACGTCACGATCTATTATCAAAACGCCGGTGGAATGAATTCTGATGTCGAAGAGTACCGACTAGCTGTATCGGATCTTAGCTATGACGTTATTGTCCTGTGCGAAACGTGGCTTGATTCCCGAACGCTTTCCAGTCAGGTTTTTGGTTGACTATGAAGTTTTTCGTTGCGATAGAAATTTCAACAACAGCCAGAAAAAATCTGGTGGAGGTGTTCTTGTTGCTGTCCGCTGCGGATTGGAGGCGAGGGCTATCGAGAACGATTTATGGAGCTGTGTGGAGCAAGTTTGGACGGCTATCAATCTAGGTGATCGCACACTATTTCTTTGCGCCCTGTATATTGCGCCTGATCGTGTTCGGGATTATGATCTCATTGATACTCACTGCCGGTCTGTTTACTCAGTTATCGAGAGTGCGACTCCAGTTGATGAGATATTCGTTTTCGGCGATTTCAATTTGCCTGGCGTTTCGTGGAGGCCATCCCATAGCGGATTTCTATATCCAGATCCTGACGATTCTACATTTCATGCAGGTGCTATTGATCTTCTAGACAACTATAGCGCAGCAATGCTTTCTCAAATCAACTATGTAGTAAACGAAAATTACCGCAGTCTAGACCTCTGCTTCGTTATCACTCAAGACAAGGCTCCATTCATTTCCATGGCTCCTTGTTCACTAGTTAAACCAGTTCCGCATCACCCTCCTCTGATTGTCACTGTTGAAGACCAACTAGTTCGCGATTTTGACGACTTTCCTGCTGCGGTTTTTTACGACTTTCGTAAAGCTGACCACCGTAGCATTATAAATGTGTTATCTAACATGGATTGGGAGAACATTCTTGATCCTGAAGACGTTGAGGCTGCAGCGCAAACTTTTTCACATGTCTTGGCATATGTCATTGACAGACACATCCCGAAAAGAACTCATCGCAATGTTTTTCGTGCTCCCTGGCAAACGAGCGAACTACGACGGTTGAAGTCGATTAAAAGAGCAGCTTTGAAAAGATTTACGAAGTATCGCACGCTCCCTCTGAAACTTCATTATGTGCGGCTAAATCACATGTACCAACGAGTCAGTCGCCATTGCTTTTTACATTTTCAACGCGGCATTCAACGCAAACTCAAACTGCACCCAAAGTCCTTCTGGAACTACGTGAACGAGCAACGCAGGGAGTCTGGCCTCCCATCGTCCATGGAATTCAATGGAGAAGTTGCTGCCACTCCTCAAGATATATGCCGCCTGTTTTCCGACAAGTTTTCCAGTGTATTCACAGATGAGTTATTGAGTGACAACGATGTTACCCTGGCAGCTATGAATGTTCATGTAATCGGTCAAACGCTCGGTGCAATTGATGTCAACGTGGAAATGATATCCAAGGCCGCGATTTCACTCAAGTCGTCCTTCTACCCTGGACCTGATGGTGTTCCATCCGCGTTTTTGAAGACGTATATCACTAGCTTATTAGTTCCACTTCATCGTCTATTCTGCATGTCCCTCTCCAGCGGCATATTCCCTTCCTGCTGGAAGTTTGCGCATATGTTTCCTGTCCATAATAAGGGAAGCAAACGAGCTGTGGATAACTATCGAGGTATTACATCGCTAAGTGCTGTATCAAAGCTTTTCGAGCTAGTTATTATGGAACCGTTGCACTCTCATTGCAAGCAGTATTTAAGTGCTTATCAACATGGGTTTACTTCTGGTCGCTCTACAACCACTAATCTGCTGTGCCTGACTTCGTACATTATCGAAAGCATGACTGATCGGGCTCAGACGGACGTTATATACACCGACCTATCTGCGGCATTCGACAAGTTGAATCATGCCATTGCGGTTGCTAAACTCGACAGGCTTGGTGTAAGCGGTAATCTTCTGAGTTGGTTCCGCTCGTATATCACGGGCCGCCAATTAATGGTTGCCATAGGAAATTGCAGATCAGCTAGCTTCTCCGCCACATCAGGTATACCTCAAGGAAGCCACCTGGGACCGTTGATTTTCATACTCTACTTCAATGACGTGCATCTGGTTATCGAAGGTCCTCGCTTATCGTATGCAGATGACCTCAAAATTTTTTTACGAATCTGCTCGATTGATGACTGCCACATTCTTCAACGTCAGCTGAATGCGTTCGCCAGTTGGTGCAATATGAACCGAATGATAGTAAACCCTTCCAAGTGCTCCGCTATCACGTTTTCACAAAAAAAACAACCGATTATATTCAACTACGACCTGCTTGGTTCGTCAATCGAACGCGTCAATCAGATAAAAGACCTGGGTGTGATCTTAGATTCGCAGCTTTCATTCAGGCAACACATCACATATATTGTTGACAAAGCGTGTAGAACCTTAGGGTTCATATTCAGGATAGCTAAGAACTTCTCCGACATCTACTGTCTGAAATCACTTTATTGTTCCCTGGTTCGATCGATGCTCGAGTATTGTTCTGCGGTTTGGAACCCAAACTACAACAAAGATGCTGAGAGAATCGAATCAGTTCAACGTCGCTTTCTCCGTTTTGCGCTTCGTAGACTACCTTGGAATGATCCATTTCGGCTACCCTGCTACGAACACCGTTGTCAACTGATCAACCTAGAGCTGCTCCGGACTAGAAGAGACACAAGCAGAGCCTTGATCGTCGCCGATATCCTGCAGGGTAAGACAGATTGCGAAGCTCTCCTGAGGCAAATCAACCTGTTTGTTCAACCTCGACCGCTTCGTAACAATATCATGTTAATGCTGCCTCTACATCGAACAAATTATGGAGTACACGGTGCGATTTCCGGACTACAAAGAGTATTCAACAAAGTGGCATCTGTCTTCGATTTTCATATCCCACGAGATGCGCTTCGTCGAAGGTTTTCATCAATTTTTGCCGGCAGGAATAACGGACTATGAGATCAAGACTTATTATTTATTATTAAATGTTTTTATGTTATGACCATGCTTAAATGTGTAACTGTAAATGTATTTTTAAATGATTAACATCATTGGGGCTACACACAGCCTGTTGATGAATAATAACAATAAACAATAAACCCGCGATGGAAGAGATTTGTTTGAAATTCTTCAGGAAGACAAAAAACCACATGACAAGACAATCAAGCGAATAACTCACCTTCTATGTGCATTTTTGAAAGCTAACTACGGAGTGTAAGTAAACGTCCAACACATCAATCTATATACAAATGCATATACGTTCAATTTAGCTTATTTCAGGCGTGCATCTACATTTTACAAAAATATTATAGCAAAATCACTAGTCAATACGTATCCTATTCTGGCTTCAACGGTTTCAGACGTACCCCATGTAATTTCAAAATATTGTTATCATGAAACATAAACTAAATTTGTTTCAATTTATTTTAGGCATTGTGGTTCTACATGAACGGAAGAGGTGATTGTAAGCATGCAGGTAAAATTCATTACCATATGGAGTACAAGAAATCGATCTTTTTGCAATGGTAAGTGATATTATATACTCACATATTGGTCGTAATATCCTGAGTCAGCTACTTGCACTGATTTTTATGTGAATTGTCTCATATCATGCTCGGATGCTGTAATTTTTAACTTTATATATTTATTGAAATGTCATTTAGTTAAAAGAATCACATTGAAAGAATTAAATCTCAAAATAAAAAAAATAAATAACAAAAAGGACAATATAAAAGTATTTCAAATAGTATATTTTTATTTTTTAAGGTGGAAGAACTAAAATTTATAGTCCCGACAGCAGAAAACAGAAATCGTATTGAAGAATTATGGACAGCTACCTACGAGTACCGTTCACAATACCGAAGTAATCATGACTTCATGTCTTTCCTCGAGGAATTTCCCGTTAGTACGGCAATTGAAGGAGACCTTGTGAGCTTTATTACATGTAATAAGAAAAAAAAATAAAAACTCATAGTCTTAATATTTTTCATAGTACCGCACAGGAATAACTGATTATTTCTTTTCCTCTTTTTCAGGTGGAATATGATTTCAGAAAGCTGCGGAATCAAACCGTTGATGTTATTGAAAAATGGAATACATGGCAAGAAAAAATTCTGAAGTCCTACAACCATTTATTCCGGGAAATTTCTAGTGGTAATATTATATCATTGCTCACAAAATTTGTTTTAAGAAAACTATTCTACCATACAGATTTTTTGAGAGTCAAAACGGGTCAAAACGAGTGCGCAACGAAGATGCTTCTAAGCATAATCCTATGAATGGGCTGATCAAGTGGATTAAGGTAAACAACAAAAGAAATAAACAATTAAAAGAAATGTCACGCATTTGTTCATTTTTAATATAGCTTTTGGTTGATTTATTGATAAAATGCTATTATATTTATTTTTGTTTTTCAGTTGGATGACCCTCTTCCCAACGATTAAGAAATTCCTGTTTTATCCATCAGAGGAAATCATTTGACAGAAGGAGAACAGTATTTCATTTCTTGGAATAGCATCAATATGCCTGTAGGCAGCAATGTCATTCGTGCGTTTTTTATTTTTTCTCAGTGTTTCGATGTATTTGCGACCACATGTGCACCAAGTGACAAACAATTTTTCACATTTTTCAGAGCGATCATTTTTTCTGTTGATAAAGTTTCTACAACTGGTGAAAAATTTGTAAGATCACTTGAAGGCTAAGCTCAGCATCTTTTCATTATGTATAATTAACACGAACAAATTCTTAACTGATTGTTGACACGTTTTTTATTGTTAAAAGTAAATAAAAATCGCAATGCATTTTAAAAATCTAACTTTTTATTCAATAAATATTTTCATGGTTATTGGCAAATGATAATTACATTACAATGAATAGTTCACCGAAGTTTCGGTAACTCTCTTTGCATATTTAAGGTTCTACGGTAAAATAAAAACCGAGTAGTCGGTAAACAAGTGCTGATATATTCGATAAAATTTGACAGGTAAATGAAATTGATGATTGCCACCAGCTCGGCATTCTAAACTTTTACCGAAAATTTTACCGAACCTTCGGCTGTTGGATTCTCGGCAATTTACTTTGCCGACTTCGGTGAAAAAAACTTAGAGTGTACATGAAATTCATGAAATCATGACCTGTTTTTCTTATTTTGAAGAACAAATTATTTCCCGTGTATTTACCTCTGCGTCTTCATAATTGTTAAGGGAAGGATAGTTTTGTGTCAGTGATGTAGGTTATTTTTAGATCAGGGATTCACTATGGTAGGTGCATCAATTATTTATCGCATTATCGCACCATCGCATCGATCAGTGAAGGGGCAGGGCAGGCAGTAGGCTGCTTTTTATTTTAAATCTAGTGGTGATAGAAAGAGGCAAGTGACAAATGCCAAAGAAGGGGGCGGGCCTGGGATTGAACTCCCGACCATCTGCTCAGTAAGCACAACAGGCTACCACTAAGCTACCCAGCTTCATACCTAAATGTTTTAGTGCACATAGTTGATCATTTTTATAGGTTTACAGTTCATTATTCATCGTTTATTATTCCTTTTATTATCGAGATTTTCAGCTCTGGGCTGGTTCATTTCCCGTTGTAGTCACTCAAATACTTTTTCTTGGGTATTTCCGTAACCTGTCCGGGGGTGAGATTCGAACTCGTGACTTTGCCCCCACCATTATTTATTGTTTTATGGATCATTAGCAATTTAATTATGGAATATTTTCAATAATTTATTAGTCATTTGCATATATTTAATTGCACAAAGGTTACAATCTGAGTATCAATTTATCATATTTAAGGAATGACATTGAACCATTTTTGGATCATTTGTAACAATGTTTTTATTGCGTGAATTAATTTATAATGTTTTGAAATTGGAAATATCTTCCCATCATCATGGGATCCCAGTAGGGGACATCAATTTCTGCTGAAACCAAAGATGTAAAGAGAAAGTATCGATAGCGTCCGGCAGGCTGTAAAATTGAATAAAAGTAGTTTGAAATTGAGTGAGGGCTTTCGTTAAACAGTATTTCGAACATGGGTAATTCGACCAAATTTATCGACCATTCCATAACCGTATATTTTTGACATTGTGTTGTGAAATTATACATAAAGTATAGATCACATTGATGAATAATGAGGATCATTTCTATTTTTGTAGGAATAAACCTAAGTTTTATGGGTTTTTTCATGCGTTTTTTTTATGAAACTGTTTTAAATTTTTCATGGAACATTTTTAAGTTTTTATATACAAAAGTATGTTTGCCATTTTCAAGTCGTGAAGGTGACCGAATGCATTCTATGCAAATGTATAGTAGAAAGAAATTCCCGATTGATGCTTTTTTTGTGGGGATTTAAACACTACTGCGTCCATTTAATGCTAAATGATTGATGCTAAATGTATGATTTTTTTTTCAAAAATGACTGAGTTATTAATTATTGTTAATTCTTTGTGACATCCTCAAGATTTCGATTTTTTTTCAACACCCTGAACTTTTCCGTAAGTCTACGTCAAAACGTTTTCGAAAAATCTGTTATCGGTGGATAACCAGCATATAACAATATAGAACATATCATACCATATAAGGATTATAGGCTATTTATGTACATAATAAATGCGTAAACATCCACTAGAATTCAATGGAACGCGGTCTTTTGTGAGAGTTTATATGAATACAACTATGTATCAACTTTTAAGGCACGTCAATTGCAACTTTAATTCATCGTAACGTTATCCTTTATTCAATAGCGTATGGATAAATGGGGGAATGCCTTCCGCTTATTATTATATTAATATGACGGGAAATGTCAAGCTGGCATAAAAGGATGATTTTACAATTTTCCATTCATTTTGATTGAATTCTGTTCCGGTAGGTGGGAAAGGTTTAACACACAAAAAGGCAGATAATTATTTGCCGCCTAGAGACAGTATCATCCGGCCATCCGGGAGCGATAATTCCGATGAATCATTCTTTCCAGAAACACTCGCAATCTCAGAAACAGGACATCAATAAATGTGCTTGTAGTGAAGATGTAGCTTTTCATTTGGTACACCAACACATCTCTAATGATATCGGAGATCAAACTGATTGGATTTGTTATTTTCAATGTGGGACACGAGCTGTATGGGGAGTGGAAAAGGACGCGAGCAAACATTTGTTTCGTGTACCTTAAATGTATGACTATAGTATGGATGTTGCACTGCGTTCACGTTTTAATATGAGAACATGATTACAGACTGTTCGAAGGCGGAAGTGTCAAGATGGAAATCTACAGACTAGTTAAATTGAAAAAAGAAAGAAGGAAGCATCTTTTCGGAACACGAAGCTACGGATTCAGCGAAAAATGGCAGCTGCTAACGTCAGTACTCTTGACATAAAGTTTGTCCTCCAATCAAGGATATATGCCGTACATAATTCTTCTACAGTTGTGGCAAACATTTTATGTTTCATCAAATATTTATCACATACGTCAGGTTGAATGACCGTTAGAACGGGGCGCATTTATGTGATAAATTTTAAGAAAACTTGTCTTGTTATGAAATAAGTTGATATTAAGAGAAATGTCACATGATACATTTTGCACCCAGCCGGCTTGATACAAAAAAAAAAAAGATTGATAAAATTGATTAACCATTAACTCACTACCTCACATGAAGAATTTCATCCGTATGATTCATATTCATTCGATCATTGGCACTCCCTGCTGAGGCGAATAAGAGTTTTGTTCTGTTCCGTTTCATCGCGGGAGACCTGGCAATTCTGGTTGGTACTAGGTAGGTACTAGAAACGAGAGGCAATTGTTGCGGCGACCGATGGTGACTTTTCCGTTTTCCATCCCGAAGTGATGAACATCGATTGTGCATTTCGTTACATCTGCTGCGAATGTTTGTTTTGTCCTATTGTTGCCTGTTTTCGGGTGATTTGGTTACACAGAAAAGTAATAAAAACTACTCGGGATCATTTGTGTGGTTTTGTCGGCACACGGTTAAGGCCTACATAAACAAGCAGGTTTAATGCAATAGACACAATAATTACCTACAGATTTGACATTGACTTACTTCCGGAACAGCTTCTGTAATTAAATAACTAGGGCGCGTTTGGAAGCGGAAGTAAATATGCTTAACTTTTGCCGACACTTCATAGAAATATTTCTTAAGCATGAGGTGTTAACAATGAAATTGGATATTTATATGAAGGGGCGTCAGATAGCATAGTCTGTAAAAGTATTAACGGTTTTACAATCCCGGGGATGGTTGGTTCGATTCCCGGGCCCGGTCGAAGACATTATACGGGTTGAAATCTTTTTTTTGTATTTTCTTGCCACACAATGTAAAATTTCATACTTTGGTATTTGCATCGAAAACTCTCGATTAACCTTCTTAATGCCTTTGGGGCAATATGACACAAAAAGCTTCTTCGAAAAACAATAACTTTAAAAAATAGCAACCGACCGGATTGAAATTTTACGACTTTTCCTCTTTCGAGGAGACGTTTATTTCTTTCCCCAAAGAAATAAACGTCTCAAACGCATCAAAACAGAGTGCATACAAACTACCGCTAGAAACTATCACAAAGCTATCAGTGGTACATGAGCGCGTACCAACACTTTACTTTTGCCTGTTGAGGTGGTGGATTCGTCCGTACCTCGACCCACCCCGCAGCGGGATGTTAGGCAAACGTAACGTCCTTGGTTCAAGTGCTACTTTAACCATGCCCTTTCGCTTAATTTTCAATACTTCTGTTCTATTTCCAACCTACCGTACACTGACGCAACTTTCAACACTTGAAAAAACTGAGTTTTTAGGGACGCCCTAATCTACACCATCAAAATAGCTCCGAACTAAAGCAGTGCACAAGCGTCGGACGCTCCATTTGTAAATAAGCAGCCTGAAGCGTGTTATATTGGTTTTGTCCTAGCAGTAAAGTTTGGAAGTACAAAATTGTCATCACAAGATGGACCACTTGCTTAAGTACAACTTTGTAGAAGACACCATGATTCGGAAACTTAATTCCTAGAAGTTATTAATTTCGCCGTGAAAAAAGGCTTTTTCGGTCACTGTGTGGCGAATCGGATGTAGATCATTTATTTATTAGTTTGCCGATCCAAGAAAACCGCAAAAAACAAAAACGATACAACAAGATAATTGATAATTGATTAGATACCATTATTTAACCAGGATCATATTGTACATCCGAAAACATAGAATGATAGGTTCGGATGCCACGTAAAAGTGGCCAAATTATGATTTCAATAGAACCTAGTCATGTGACATATCAAAATATGTAGAATTTCATAAGAAATACATCAGAAGCCATACTTACTTACTTACTTATGCTGGTCTAACGTCCTATTATGACCGCACCTGCGTCACGATTTTTCTCCATAAAACTCGATTGAGAGCTGTTTATTTCCAGTTCCTTGAATGTCCCACACTTTCAATGTCTTGCTCCACTTGATTTAACCATCTAGCTCGCTGCACTTCTCTGCGTCTTGCACCGGTCGTATTCAAGGTCATCGGTTTTGCGGGGTTGTTGTCCGACATACTTACAACACATCTCGCCCATTGTACCCTTCCAGCTTTAGTGATTTTTTGAATACTGTGTTCTCCATAGAGCTGCGCCAGCTCGTGGTTCATCCTTCTCCTCCATACGCCATTTTCACATACCTACACCGCCAAAGTCGTTAGGAAACTCCAAGTGCTTGCAGGTCCTCGTCTCATACCCGTAAAAAACTATCGGCCTTATCCGCGTTTTATACATGGTACACTTTGTATGGAGGTGAGGTTTACTACACACAAAACATATTTTTCGAATGATTTATAATAGTATGTCTTATAGATGTATTATAAACGTATTGCAAAAACTGTCAATTTTGGAGCGGTTTGAATCTCTTGTATTCTGACTAACGATCGAGCTAAAACATACTTTTTTCACTGCTGCAAGTAAATAAACATTCTTAAAAAAATGGTTCCATACATTTATAAAACATGAACAGGACACGATTATATACGTAGTTCTAAAAACTGTTGAAATAACATTACACCAACCATGTTTTGCAAATCGTATTTTTTTCATAACGATTAATTGGCTGTACAAGATTGAGGTTTAAACGGCAACGGGAAGCAAATTATAGATCCTCAGAGTTAATTTTTCAACATTCGGAGTTAGCTTAGAAAAGATGCTACAAAGCTATCGCGCCATGGACTAGTGTTCAAATCCCACATTTGGCAATGTTATATTCTTGCATGAGGATAACTTTTTGTTTCATTTTATGTTTTATAATGCTTCACTTTTTGCGCTTTATACGTCATATTAAAGTATGAAATAAAGTATGCATTACATTGATAACCTGTTTTTGTCATTTGACAGTAATTTCAGTACAAACTGTGCTGCTGGACTTTGAAGCATTTGATGTGATGTGATAAGAACCCACCATCAGTGCAAGGGTTACCTTTGGCTGCAGGACTATTCTTAGCAGATTGTTCTCAGAGAATAACCTACGTGATGGCTTGTTGTAGCAGGGTCAGTCGATCTTAGTGAGGACCCTCGGAAGACTGCGTGTCTTCGCATGACAAAAGACTGGCGACTCCACGAACCCTTGTCCAGTCCAACAATTCAAAATTACTATACAATACTTAAGAATTTCATGGATGATCGGGGTCGCGCTGCCTACATCGCCTTGGTGCGAATGTCACCTAATGTATAGTTGACGAGAAACAGCGTATCTTACTCAACCGCTGGATGCCAGAATAGATGCTATTTGAGCCGCACCTCCTTGGTGGACAGACGCTCGGCACGCACCTCCTCAATCTAGCTGAAGTCAGAAGGAATATAGTGCCCAGGCTACACTACCAGCTAAGGACGCAACCCTTAGCTGGCGGTCTTTGTCATCACTTGACCCGTGGAAGCATGAGGAAGGAACTTTTGAGGACTAGAGCTATGTTGCGGGGACGCGCGCTTCATTCCAGTTGTCTACTCACCATTTAGCAGCCCTGGACATCGAAGCATTTGTGTAGAAAGCTAAATTTTGTAAACGCAGTTCCAAAAGAAAGGATGGTGTTCCAATACCAATAATCAGTATTTTGATGTTAAATGCGTGTTGAAATTTCCAGCATTTGAAAATGTTCAATTTCGATATTCGCACAACAATGACTTTTGCAATTTGTATCCGGTTTGACCATTGATTAACCAATTTCTCGTTTTTGAATAGAATTTTAAAGTAGGTTAACATAAATTGTTGCCTTAGCGGTTGAGCGTTTGAGGCTCTCACATATAAGACAAAGCCGTCTGTGCCGAAGGAAAAAAATCAACAACATGGACGATTTGGCAGAGGATGACTCACCTTCGCCACTTAACGGCGAAGTGTTTGATATGAACCCCAGATCGCGAGCCTATCCAGCTGTATCAGTCGGTCTATGGGTTGTTTAATATACTCCCAACACGAAAGCTTTGAACAAGAAACAGAAAAGCTGACGAAGTGATTCTTGGCCGCGACGGAAACTATTAAGGTGAGACTCAATAAACTACAGGGTGTGGCAGAAAATAATGCGAAAATTTGTTCTGTTTCTTTCAAATCTCATTTTCAACTAATTATTGATTAAAAGTGCAGTTATCTTTATAAAGTCTTTTTTAACAAATTTATTCAATGTGTCCTCCATTTTAATTAATAACATCCTCGAGCCGACGCCAGAAGCCAGAGCATGCCTTTCGGCATGTCCTCCGGCATTGACTGCCATGTGCGTGTTATGGTTGTGCTTCAACATATGCCCTAATCGAATAATCCAACGGATTAAGATCGGCAAAAGGGTATATGCATCATAAGATTGGGCAAATTTTCATTAACAAATTGCTCCCTAAAATTGCTCGTTAAATTCAACCAAATATAACCATAAAGTATATGAAATGTTCCATAGACATGTGAAAACAGTTCCATAGAATAATGAAAATTGAGCATTGGAAACCCGGATATGTTAATTAATGAAAAATGCAACGCTAAATATATCATGTATAATCTGACAATGATTTACTTGAAAAGTAACCTTAAGCATCAATTAGTGTACCATACGGATGATGAAAAGTACCTTGATCTTGTATGGTACATTAATTGAAGCTTGAGGTTATTTTTCAACTGGATCACTGTCAGATTGTACATGATATATTTAGCATTGTATCTAACATTAATGAACATATCCGGGTTTTCAATGCTCAATTTTAATTATTCTATGGAGCTATTGTCACATGTCTATGGAACATTTCATATATTTTATGGTTATATTTTGTTGAATTTACCGAGCAATACATTTCATTTTAGGGAGCGTTTTTCAATTTATTATTGAAAATTTATCCAATCTTAAGATGCGTTTAAAGGGCTGCCGATTAAGATCTGGACTGCTAGGGGGCCACAAATCCTTCGGCCAAAACTTCATGTTATCGTTCAACCATTGTTGGGTTCGATTGGACGTGTGACACGGCATTCCATCCTGCTGTATGACAACGTTTTGGTCCTTGGAAAAGTTGGCCTTCACCCAGGGAAGCACTTGGTCCTTTAAAATACCGATATACACTTCGGTATTGATTTTTACTCCAGCATCAATGAAAACCGGCGGCATTTTCAAACCGTTGGACGCCACCAAGCCAAACATCATGACACCAGCTGGATGTTTGGTTTGAAATTTAAATTTCACTTTTTCCGGACACATTCTCCATTTTCTGCGGTGAAATGAACCGGTCCGTGCGGCTGTTGGCCACAGCATCGATGCTGAAAGGCTTTTCGTCGGAGAACAAAATTATCATTTTTTCCTTCTTCAAGAAGGAAAGCAATCTCTTGGAACGAGTCACTCGTAGTTCATTGACCCGGTCCGTAATCAAGTGGCGTTTCACTCTGGCTCTGGAAGATGCATGCAGGTCTTCTTTGATGATTCTCCCCATGGATTTTTCCGAAATATTGGCTTCCTCTGCAAGTTTTTTTTTATGAAACGCATCAGGTTGCTAGCAATTTTTGCACGGACCGATTTGATCACGTTTGGCGTGCGTGCAAAGCGCGGACGCCCGGTTCCCGGCTTCCGCTGCTTAAGACCATCCTGCAGGGACTTTTTTATGCGCAAAACTGTTGCCAAATGGTACCCTACCCTACCTTGGCAATCTCTTTAGGCTTCTTCTGGGCGAGCAACAAACTGGTGATCACTTCTTTGGCGAACATTTTGACGAATTTGCAATCGAAAAAAATAGAATGTTTGGATGCAGCACTCGAAAGTAAACATAAACAAATACACTTTCGACCGAAATTAGTCACTAGCTACACGAATTGACGCAATACTCAAGTTTGAACATTTTCGCATTATTTTCTGCCGCACCCTGTAAGGGTCGTTGTGTCCAACCTTAAACAAGCTAACGAAATGGCTGTTTCTCAATCCTTTAAACTCGAGTATAGAGTGCATATCCCAGCTTTGGATATTGAGATAGAAAGTGTGGTTACCGAAGCGAGTTTGAACCCCGTGATCCTGAAGAAGCAGGTGGTTGGTCGTTTTAAGAACCATCTGCTTCTTTCAGTCAAGATACAGGATGTGCAAAGACTAGGCACAGTGTCGATCAGTGAGGGTAAAATGAAATTTACCCACTCAGGCTCGTTCCGTGTGACCTTCTCTGGTTAAGCCCTCCCTCAATACGTCGAGTTGGGAAAACTTCGACTACCTGTGCGGCTGTTTGTACCGCGGGTCATGATCAGCCAGAAATGCAAGCAGATGGAATATACGACTTCTCATTGCAGCAATAAAACACGCTGCTGCAATTGCGAGGAGAAACATGAGGATGGCGCCTGCCCAGACAGCATACCAAAATGTGCTTTCTGCAAGAGAACTTCTCCTCGCGCTCTCTCGTCGTGCCCGGCGTATAAACAACGCAGGAAAAAATTAGAACGATCGCTAAGACAGCTTTCCAGGCAATCTTTCGCCGAAATGGTGAAAAAAGTATCCCCATCACCCAATACTCGATATGAATATGAATCTCTTCTGTCAGATGACAAGTCAGACTTTAATTTAGCTAGAGAGGGAACATCATACAGTTTTCTGGAAGGTGCTTCACGGAAGCGAAGACGCGTCCACCCAGAACAGAAGCCCCAAATCAGCCTGCCATGTCAAAGAAAGAAATAAGAAAGGAAAATACAAATCCTCCTAGTTTTCGTAGGTATAGCATTTATTGTTTACACAATTTGCCTATTGCTTGCTCTCAACTTAGTGTTCTAAATACACTTCCACAGTTATTAACTAAGAGTTTTCGATGCCAGGTACAATTTTTGCATTAGTATGATTGTGTGGCAAGTACAATCATACCCTATGCCCAGGGGGTCAAAACAAATTTCCTTAACAAAAAGTTCGTAGACCAGACAGGGAATCGAAACCTGTCACCAGCATGGTGTTGCTTTGTATCAGCGCATTTACTGAATGAGCTAAGGGAGGACTCCATCACTTCCGGAGACATCAAAACTAGTGCTCCGGTTTTAAGAACAGAAGTTCCTTCTCCATCAGAACTGTTCTCATTTGATGGCATTGTTGAAGGTATTTTCATGTATCTTGAAATATATAATAGTCTTAAAAGCATTGTCCCTGCAATGCTTCCCACAGTGAAAACGTCTTCGATGGATAATTATCCAAATGAGGTCGGGGACTTGATCACTGTTCTTCAGTGGAATTGTCGAAGTCTTATTCCTAAATTGGAATCCTTCAAAGTTTTAGCTCACAATACCGGTTGTGATGCATTCGCTCATTGTGAAATATGGCTCTCTTCCGAAATCGATCTTCCGTTTCATGATTCCAATATAGTATTAGAGGTGGAGGAGTACTTTTGAGGATCAAAAAGTGTAACTCCTTCCATAGAGTGAATTTTCCTCCTATCTCAGGTATTGGAATTGTCGCATGTCAGGCTGTTATTAAAAATAAAAGCCTTTGCATTGCTTCTGTATATATTCCTCCTAGAGCCTAAATTAACCGAAAACAACTTTCAGATATTTGTTCGGTCCTTCCACGGTTCCACGGTTGATCATGGGAGATTTTAACTCTCACGGTACAGGCTGGGGAGAACTGTACGACGACAACCGGTCTTCCTTGATTTATGACCTCTGTGACAACTTCAATTTGACAGTTCTTAACAATGGAGAAGTAACACGTTTGGCTGGTTCATCCTCAGTTGCCAGTAGATTAGACCGCACACTTTGTTCGAATTCATTATCGTTGGATTGCACATGGAAAGATCCCCACGGTAGTGATCACTTGCCCATAAACATTTCGATTAACACTGGGTTCAATCAGAATCCATCAACGTCGCGTATGATCTTACCCGGTACATCGATTTGACAAAGTTCAGGACAAAGTAACGACGATAGAAGAGCTTTCACGGCTGGAAGAATATAACTTCCTCTCCATCCTGATTTCAGACAACGCGCCTAAAACTCAAACTCGACCAGTTCCAGGGACGTCATTTCGCAGGAAACCTCCTTCCCCATGGTGGGATCAGGAATGCACCGAGGTTTACCGTAAAAAGTCCGACGCGTTTAAAGTTTTAGACGTAGACGTGGAATACCTAAACACAAAGCCAAGAAGCGTGGTTACTGGCGCCAATTATCGCGCGAAACATCAATGAACAGTCTTCGGAACACGGCGTGAAGATCGCGAAACCGAACTACGAACAACGAGAGCAAGGAGTACTCGGACCAATGGATCCTCAAGTTCACGCCAAAAGTTTGTCCAGATTCTGTGCCGGCACGGATGATTCCTCACGAAACCACGAATTCGATAGATGAGATCAGCCAATCCACTCGCACTCATTTCGTGTGGCAATACGGATAAAGTTCAACTTGCTTAAGAACCTCTTAGACGTCGTTTAGAGGCGCATGTTGCACTTGTTTAATCATTGTAACTAAACATTGTACCGAATGATTGAAGATGGGTGAGAGTTATCGCCATTCAAAAACCTGGTAAACCTGCGTTCGAACACAACTCCTATCACCCATCGCGATGTGATCTTGTATTCGAAAGTTGTTGAAGAAAATGATCCTCTTCCGCCTGGACAAATGGGTTGAGATGAATAACTTGCTTTCAGATACTCAATATGGTTTCCGTAGGGGTAAGAGAACGAACGACTGTCTCACGTTGCTTTCCACAGAGATTCAGATAGATTTTGCTGAAAAAGAGCAAATGGCTTCTGTATTCTTGGATATTCAAGGGGCGTTGGACTCAGTATCTGTTGAAGTTCTTTCAGATAAACTCCACGCTTATGGCTTTTCACAATTAATGAATATTTTTTTGTACAACTTGCTGTCAGAGAAACATATGAGCTTTTCTCATGGAAATTCTACAGCTTCCCGATTAAGCTACATGGGTCTCCCCCAGGGATCATGTTTAAGCCCCCTTTTGTATAATTTTTATGTCAAAGTCATTGACGGTTGTCTAAGTGACAACTGTACGTTGAGACAAACTTGAAAATGACGACGTAGTGTCTGTCACGGGACCCAAAGGGGTCGATTTGCAACGACCTTTACAGGATACCTTAGACAATTTGTCTACTTAGGCTCTAGAGCTATTATCGGAACCTGGAGAGGAGCGCATCCACAAGATCTTCCAACAATGTACCGGACAACGATTTTGTCGGTTATAGAATACGGTATTTTTTTTTTCAGTCGGCGGCTCGGTCGCACATCATCAAACTGGAACGTATTCAGTTTTGGTGTCTGCATATCGCGTTAGGTTGCACGCACTCAACTCACACCATTAGTCTTGAAGTGCTGGCAGGCTTGTTGCCACTCTCGGATCTATTTTCAGAATTATCTCTCCGGCTTCTCACCACATGTGAAGTTATGAAACCTCAGGTGATCGAAAACTTTGAGAAGCTTCTCGAGTTGAATCTTCAAACTCGCTTCATGACATAGTACTATTCGGACATAACACAGGATGTCAGCCCTTCGCCGAATATTCGCAAACGTGTTTGCCTCTTCGACTTTGACAATGCGGGTGATTTCGATTTATCCATGAAGCAGGAGCTTCATGAAGTCCCAGAGCATCATCGTCCTTTGATTGCGTCTGTTGTATTTGCAGCAAGGTTTGGCCACGTTGATTCCACAAAATCGTACTTCACTGACGGATTATTGATAGAGGAGTCAGCAGGCTTTGGTATGTCT
Organism: Aedes japonicus; assembly: GCA_034211315.2. Lineage (NCBI taxonomy): Eukaryota > Metazoa > Arthropoda > Insecta > Diptera > Culicidae > Aedes > Aedes japonicus. The sequence continues at coordinate 40,358 of JASCZW010001385.1, read as the reverse complement.
AAGTTTAATGTCGCTGAATTAGCGGCAATACACTTTACGCGTGGTATTATTGCCTCGCTAACACCGGATCAGTATTTCATTTTCACGGATAGTCTCAGTTCTTTAGAGGCTATTTGCTCCTTGAGGCCGGTAAAGCACTCATCGTATTTTTTCATGACAGTACAGGAACTTCTCAGTGCTTTATCTCCGTGTTATTTTATCATCACCTTTGAATGGGTCCCACCTCATAAATTCTGACCAGTGAGAAAGCGGACTCGCTTGCAAAAGTGGGCGCTATGGAAGGCGATATTTATGATCGAAAAATCGCCTTCAATGATGTTTTTCCTATTCTTCGTCAACAGCCACTCGTCAGTTGGCAGCATATATGGAGTATAGGAGATATAATACTAATATCAGTATTAGATTGTTCTATGGTTAACCTGTGTGTTTAGTTTTTATTAGTTTTGTTTAGGTAAAAAAAAGTCAACGATTTAGATTTAAAAATATGTCTGATATGTAAACCATACTTTAAATTCCCGCCCATTTTCCCATCCGGTAATTTTTTCTCCTATTAACCTCTAGAAGACTACGAGGAATTGGTTCTACCCCCTTAATACTAGTTTTAGGATTACTTATGTACATAGAAATGGAAACTTGGCTGTGTAAAGTTGATAAAATTGTATAAAAAAAGTTGAGTATTATGCAGTGAAATTTTCTCTTAAGAATGCCTAAAAATGAAAAATTACTCCTTAATATTATTAAGAACAAAAAGCTAGTTGTTTTGACAAATAAATAAAAACCAAGCAAATTTTAATTGATTTTCGAATTAAGCATTTTTTGTTAAGACGAAGTTTTTGGAAAAATATATTAGGAAAATGTTTCATTAATCTCATAGGTTCGTGGTTCATCCTTATTGAAACCAAAGGATTGCCGTGTGCGTTGGCTAGCTTGTTATATTTGTATACGTCATGATACAAAAGTCAATATAATGGCGAAAAGAAACCATTTCATTCACTCCCCCTCTTTTCATTCAGTGTAGCATGAATGTAGGAACAATAAGATTAATGTGGGCTCCATACTTTGAAGAATAATTCATTTTATTAATCACCCAATAAGGAAATAAAAAATGTTAGTCTAGTTTTTTACTTCCGAATATACATAATTAACAATTGTTACGAATTGCTGAGATACACCGTATCTTATTTTATACGCGTGCTGTTAATTTGTTGTATTGATTAAGTTTTAGATAATGTTCAAAAAAAACGTACCATCTCATTGCCCATCGACCGGTTACATTAGGAGCTCTCGAAGAACTGTTCCAGGGAAACTGCGTCAACACCTTCATCCCAGCGAGGCAATGCGTGTTAGTGTGCGTCCCAGATTTGTAGAGCTATGTATGATACGTACAGAGTCAACATCGTCAACCATGTTGTTGAGGGGATGCCCGTGGCTTTCGATTTCCCTTTGGCGATGCAACAGTTTTTCCGCCACACTCTATAAAAGAGCGTGAAAGCTCTTCGAGACAGTTTAGACTGCTTTCAACAACGTGTTCGAGCGAGCGTTCTGAGATTGACCGATTGATTGCCCACCAGGATTCAAGTGGTTTAACGTATATGTCAGGAGTATCACGGTGTGTTTGTTGTGCACATTTGCCGTTGTTGTCCATCTGCCGGTGCTGATCTTCTCAATCTGATAGTAGCGGTGAACGATGGTGACGAATGGAATAGTGAATAATTCACACTTCTGAACACCGCACTAGTAGCAACATCGGGTGATTAATCATCGAATGTGTGGAACCAAGTGAAATTGGCGCGTTTACCGAAGGAGTTGGAAATAGCTTATGTTTAATTAGGTTCACAATTAAATCAGTGTGGAAAGTCATGAAACGAGCAATGCTGCAAATAACTCTGTGCATGGTGCTGTTGAATTCTAGTCTAGTGATGGGAAAAGCGATCAGCGACAAGACCAAATCGAACTCGCTACATAGTAAATCTGTGGAAATACCCAAAATGCTAGAAGTGCAATACGACGACTATCCGGTAAGATAATTTTACCTTTGAGTGTTATGATATACAAATCCCATTGTTTTTACAGAGAATTGCTATAAACTGAAAATTTAATACTCATTGCGGTGGGTTGACGGTTTGATAGACTACTTAAGTAACATCTTTATTATGAGTGACGGCCTCGTTTCTTCACTCTAAACATCTTTATGTCTGGGAGTGATTTAATAATTTTACATGTGAAGATAAAGTAACTAATCAATTTGAGAGTTTATAGTGGATAGGTTATACGTTAAAAAAAATGAAATTGCCTGACATGTATAAAAGAGATATAAACAAAACACGAGGCATTTTTTTCATTGAACGAAGATCTAGAGAGGCAAAAATCAAGTATAATGAATAGTATTTACAAGATAAACAATAACAAAACTATAAATTAATTTGTAAAAGAAACAACTAAGTTCGCGATAAAAAAAAACGTATAAAATTTTAATTTTCTGATCAAAACACGTTCTAATGTGAACATAATAATAGTAATAAATTTTTTTTTGTGAGTGACAGCCTGCTTTCCTTCACTCTAAAAAGCTCGATTTTGGACATTCTGGAAGTGACAACTAAAATCTCAGGTATAGGAAACATGATAATTAAAGAAAACAAATAACTGAAATAACAACTAACATACAAGAGAGGTGAACGAAACAAATAAAGTTGAGTGTTTTTCGTGGATAGCTTATACTTTTTCAAAAGTAGAAAATGTTTGGAAGTGTTTTTCCTGTTAATTTTGATCAAAAAAATTAAAATAAATTGATTTTATTTGTATCTCTCTGTTTTGTATAGGATAGAACAACGAAAAGATATAAGAACCAGGAGATAAATATTATGAAAGTTTTCCAAAATAAATTTGAATATTGTTTTTACCTATCCCTATGGAGTCATTGGGTTGATTAACTCTTAGTTAGAGCTATATTTTTTTTAAATATTGCATCGCATCTGTTTGGGCCGAAGGCTGTGAGAATCTTATTAAACTTCACGCATAGAGTTTATGGATATATGAACGAAACAAAACAAGGTTGCCAGTTTTCCCGGGAAACCCAAATTGTAATTTTGCTGTTTTCTCGAACATCATTTTTTTCACGAATCTTTGAAAGTTTGAGCTGTTTAGTGGAATACCTGTAACTAGAAATGAGAAAAAAATGAGTATTTTCCATTTAATTCCAACTTCCTTTATGCTTATCTTGACTGATACGCGTAGTTTCGTCTACAATTTGAAGACTACTTCAGTGTTGTGTACTGATAATTCGAATAATTTCTTTCATATTGTTCTATCCCTCGAGCACTATCCCTTCTTCGGTCAGCAAAGATACACTCCTGTTTTATTTTACTAAATTTTTAAGTAAAATTATATACTATCTCTTTTTCTCTCTCGAAAATATTACTCAATTTTCGTAGAAAGTGGACCTACTCATAAAATTGAGAAGATCCACTTTTTCCAAAAATTCAGTAACTTTTCCGTGAGAGATAAAGAGATAGTATACAATTCTCCTCAAAAATTGAGCAAAAAGAAACAGGAGTGTAGGAGCGTTTGCTGTCAAATATAGCTACAAGCAGCCAATAGTGGTCATGGTAACGGCTAATTAAAATGTATAAATGCTTACTTTGTATAATTTCAATTGAGAGGGTACGTGTTTCTTGACTCAGCCTAACATGCAGCGGTGGATTACATTTTTAATTATAGCTCATAAAGTAATAAAGCTGGAAACGATGTTCAACTCGTAAAACGTTGGATTAGACAAGCTTAATAAGCAATTTGTTGTTCTGAACCACCAAAAGTTAAACAAAAAGTTGAACTAAAGACCATAGCATTCGATGTATATGGATGTAATATCGGTCTATATGCATTATATTGGGTCTTTTCATGAATGCAACTTCGTCTCATCAATCAGGTTTATTGTTATTAACAATCTTTGTGAAACTTGTTTTCACTATTTAATCCTGCACCTCATTTTGAGCTCTATTTGCTATAGCCAACACATAATTTCACAAGAAAAATTCAAATGATCTACTTTAAAACTCCTTATTGATTTTCTCATATGATCAATCGGCCATATCATTTTAAAACATTTGAAAAAAATATGAAATAGATATTGTGTTACTTCGGTTTCGGTTTGGATATGTCATTTGAAAACTATAAATTCACATACTAATATATTTTCTATCACACATTTTACTATGTTATGAATAGGCCATTGTTGAGAACACAGTGTCCCTAAAATTGGGCCTACGGTATTCTTATGAAATCATTGTTCATGTTTCTATATGGATAATTAATTTATAACATATGATCGTCTTATGTATATCTAAAATGCAAAACTAAACATACAGATTCAATTAAGCCAAAATAAAGGCCATTTGAACATCGTGAAGGTAATCTGTCAGCTTAAACAGTGAAATCATGATAGCTAAAATGTAAGAGGAAACGAAAATATTTGATGTATATGCCGAATGAAGGAGCTAGGCTGACATTACATCCCGTTAGTTATTTGGACGAATTCACGACGCCTTGCATCGGGCAATGGACAGCAGTGCACAGGTTGATGCCGTGTATACGGACATAAAGGCAGTCTTCGATACCGTAAATCCTATCCTGAAACGGCCTCAACTTGCAGTGGACGAAGTTAAGGAGTTCTGAGTTCTAATGGAATACCAACTATCTTTTAAGTTGCATTATTCGGCTATAATTGTCAAAGCCAACCGTCAACTGGAATTCATCCTCGAAATTGTCAATGATTTCGATGATCCCATGTGCTTATAAAGGATGTTCCGATCAAAATTTGGTCAAACAGTAATATGTGTTAGTCGATCAAAGTTTTTATTAATAACTAAGTCAAATTCTCTTCCTTTTTCAAGTTCAGTCAATACAGAATACAGGAGAACTATTCAGCTAAGCTTCCTATTTACCGAATGCGAATTGCCGGGTCTTTCGTTTAACACCAGCCATAAGATTTTTTACAGTCTCCTTGTCCACTTTATTCGCCGCAGAACACCAGTTTGCCTTGAACTGTTTCTCGCTCACAACAGCTTTTTGAGTCTTCTTAAGGTTCCGCTTGACGATGGCCCAATATTATTCGATTGGGTGGAGCTCTGGCGTGTTTGAAGGGCTCTTGTCCTTGGGCACCACTTGAAAGTTGTAGGCAGCATACCACTCCATGGCCTTTTTCCGTAATGGAAAGATGCCAAATCCGGCCAAAATAGAACGGAATAGTTGTGTCGCTTCAGCAAAGGCAGTAGACGTTTTTGTAGGCACTCGCTCACATAAATTTCCTGGTTGACGGTTCCGGTCACAATGTAAACGTTGTTCTTCAAGTCACAGGTACAGATGGCCTGCCACACCAGATATTTCTTAGCAAACTTTGACAGTTTATTGTGCTTGAAAATATCTGCCACCTTTCCCCGTCCGGTTGCCGTATAAAATTCCTGTACAGGAAGCTGTTTAAAGTCTGCCTTGACGTAAGTTTAATCGTCGACGTAAGTTTCATCGACTCTGTTTTGCCCCTTAGTGAGGCCGAATCTTGAATACGCAGCAGTTGTGTAAAGTCCATATGAAGCAGTGTGGAGCATGAGAGCGGTATCGTAGGTTTGTCAGGCGTGCTCTTAAAAAATTGAATTGTCGTGACCCGACGAATCTCCCTCCATATGACGACCAGTGTTGCCTTGCTGAGCATCGAATCCTTTCAAGCTCGGCGTTTTGTTAATCAAGCCGTATAGAAGATACTACGAGATCGACAGTTTCAAGTTGCTGAGTCGAATGAATATTTGTGCTCCCGAACGAGTTTCGCGGTCTAGACAGTTCAGTCAACCTAAACCTAGGAACACGGAATATGGCTCTAACGATCCAATTAAGTCTATTTTAGGTGATTCCAAGAAGCTTATCAATTGTTTGATTATAACTAATATGAAGTTAGCAGAAGCAGATAATTTCTCATCTCCATGCGAGGCGCTAGGAGCGGACAGTAATTTTATTGCTAGAACGAATATACATGAAGAGAAAGTGTATTTATAGTTCCGTATAGCGTAACGGCAGGCTTTGAAAATTGAAAGAATACAAGATTCAAAACGAGCAGAGGGCATTTGAACGGTAGTATACGATCAGGCACATAACCCTTTGTCATACTACCCCATGCAGGATAGGCAAGGGGGGAAATCCCCCCTTATGCAACCGATTGGGCTCTTATACTACCTATTGCTTGTTTCTAGTTCTAGCGATTTGTCCGTAACCTAATACTGCCTACTACGGGTGAGAAATTATCTCCCGCTGTTGGGTTTATTTTTAGCATGCACCGCCTATTTCATACATTTGCTCTTCTCGTCATACTATAACTTATAGATCTCGGAGAGAACGACGGTGAGTGGTGCAAATACTGATCCCCACCAGTATTAATTAATGGATTCCCCCATTATGGGCTTTCTACACTTTTGATTGTTATTTTTTGTATTCTCCCCAGCGCGGAAGAATCAGGAGAAATTCTGCTTCTGCTAACTTCATCAAAGATCGTTACTTCCGCGCTGGGGAGAATACAAAAAATAACAATCAAAAGTATAACTTATATGCTCTCTTTTACACTTACATAACGTTTGCGTTCATGTTCTTTTTGTAAAAAGAATATTTTCATAAAGACATAAAACTCATTTGATGTGACAGAGACTGTATCGAAAATAGGTTATCCATATATTTGTCTTTTAAATCATATAAAAATGATTTTTTATTCAACAAATGCATGATTCTTTATTGTACGGGATTGAATTTGACTATTGTGAGACCGGATGAAATAAATATTATTCTTTAACGAATTTGCGAATTTTTGAACAAACATATTTAATCAAGCTCCGGACAAGTATTTCAGTACATATTTTGCTCGCCTTAGCCAAAATTTTTTTGAACTGCTGCATATAACCGGTTGGTTTACCAGGCTTTTTGAACACTCTCTTCACAATCACCCAATAGCATTCGATCGAAGTTGAGGGCAATTTGGCGGATTGATGTCTTTCTGAACGAAATCCATGCCCTTTTCCGTGAGCCAATTGAGAGTTGTTCTGGCGTAGTGCACTGACGCTAAATCCGGTCAAAACATTGGAGGGGTACTATGCTTTTGATATAAAGGTAGCAACCTCTTCTGCAGATACTCAGATCAATAGATATCTGCATTGATTGTAGTGTAAATAAAGGGAGACTACATACCGCACGAACATATACGATCACTTTTTGACCAAACTTTTTCACTTAAATCGACCTGTCTGCACCGTTTACATCCTCCGTTTACATCCATGCATCCGGTCGCTGCAAAACTCGCGAATACAATTTCCGGGCCCCTGTTGCTGCTTGTTGCTTCTGTTCCGCACTTTGCTTGACGATTTTCTGCTTCTTGTAGGTCTTCAGGTTTTTCCGTTGCTTGATACATTGAATCAATCCGACGCTGATTCCCGTTTTATTGGTCAAATTACGAATTTACATTGATTTGTTTTTTTTTCGGATTAGAGCTACCACTTTCTGATCTAGTTTAGGGCTGGAGGATCTGGAAAAAATGTTCCCCGAAAAGTCCAAACTGGTTATGATGGATTTTCCACTCGCATAATGAATTCCAAACAGTTTCGCCAACTGTCGCATAGTTACACCCGTTTTACAAAGCCATGTGCCCAAAACCTTAATTTTTCACGTCAAAATGTTGCGCATTGACATTTTGAAAACGAAGAGCTTAAACCGTGCAAACAAGTTAACATTGAAAGATGACAGTCGAACGCACAGCATGCTTGCTATGATGAACACAATAAAACCATCACAAATACTCGCGTACAACGCAAATGTATGTGGATAGCTTATTTTTGATACACTCCTTATAATTGTAAAGTAAATGAGGAAAACAATTATTTGAATACGTCATTCAAATATTTATCTCCACTCTCACTGGAGCATTCTCTAGTTCAATAGCTCGTACACTGAAAGTTAAATTCAGTTTATATTACATAATCGAAGGCAATACTATCAAATCCATTCGTTGTTTTTTGCAACGAAACTGATTTGTTCTTTTTTTGAAGATACATTCGTAATTAATGGCACACGCGCAACTGTCCAAAGTACGAAGCTTTTGTTGACACAGAAAGAACATTCGAACATTGTACGAATACAATCCAAAGAGCTACAAATATTTGGTCACAAATTAAAAAGAAACGTCTCTCTGGCGGTTGCATGAAGGACTGACAGATCTACTTTATCGACGCAAAATGTAATTGACAAAAAAAGTGCAACCACGTGGCGTGTCCAGCGTTTTTTTAAATGTTTATGTTCGAACCTGCATAATTGGAAAGTCCTGATTCTGAATCCATGGTTGATCTCACTAGGCCACGCTGACTTGTGAGAACATGTGTGATTAATGAGCATGAAGTTATAGCTCTCGGCAGCGCTTTAGTTTTATTTTGGGTACCAGCAGAAACACCATCAAGCATGAGTACGGTATAAAAGAGAAACAGCGATTGGCTGGTCATCACGAAGTTCATTTCGTGCATTTTACAAATTGCGTAATAATAGCATTTTACCAGATAAAAAGCGTTACGAATGTTTCATACAATGTACGAGGCATTTGTTCTATGCACAAAATCCATGTTTACGAAACGCGTGATAGCTACTTTACGAAAATAAATTTTCAGTGTATGTTTAACCAATTTTTCAATCTTGTTGTTAAAAAGAGACTCTTTATAATCACGTGAATACGAATAAGTGATGCTTCCTAACGATCAGCCCAACTCTTTTTCTGGCCCTTCATACAATGACATAATGAGGAAAATCAGTGGTTATTAGCTTGATCAAGTCAAACAGAAAGGACACCCCGTTGCTGTCGGATTTAGTTTCCGTGTTACCTCTGCACGCAAATATTACAGCCATCTGTTGAGTGCAATTTCACGGCTGATCATCTGAACACATTTCGTTTGTGCGTAAGTGCTAAACTTAATACTTAGTAATATTCATGATAAAACCAGCAATGTTCCTTGGGTTAAGCTTATGCGGTGTTAGATGACTGTTAGTCTGAAATGGCGATTATTTCCAAAGCCTGTTATTGATTATTGAACCAGAACATTTGATGATATACCTAATAAAATAAAATGGATCACCTGGCAGCCTAGAAAAACAGCAAAGAAAATTTAAAGTTATAATAAGGCGAAATAAATTTCATATGAGAATGAATAATGCCAAAACCGAAAGCAGAACTTTATATATCTAAAAAAAGAGAGATTTGACGTTTCCGATCACTCTTGCTTGCTACTGGACCCATAAATGATTCTTTATGTCTAATAGTGTTAGTTTTTTAATTATTATTATGTTTTCCTGATGAAGGAACAATCTTTTGTGAATAGAATTTGTCGTTTTAACATCCTATCTACTATAACTATAACTTGTGAACTATAACTGATAAGAATATATAAATGCAAAGCTGAAAATGTCATATTGAATAGCCTGTAAAATATAGTGAAGTGATGTTATAATGCAAAGTGATTATAAGAGTTCTTTTCGTAACGATAAGTCTGCAGATTGTGGTCCTGCTGCAATATATACCGGATTATTATTACTCTATAAAGTACACGGTAATAATCTTACGGTATGTATTGCAGTTATTATATATATTCCGTTTAAGAAATATTATATCTAAAATTTCGATGATTCCTTGCATCGCAATGATTGTTTGTAGTGAATCTCATAAGTATTACAGTGATTTTATTTAATAAAACGAACTATTTAAAGCCATATGTTACTACGGTAATAATACAAAAGTGTGAAAAGATAATTACCGTGGAAAAACTAAGAATTCCGACTGAGCCCGGCCAGTTCAGCTCAAGGGTTATTTTTCTCGTTTATATGATGTATGATCTACATATCATCAAAGGACATGTAAGTCGGTAATCAAATTGAAAATTACTGTAGAGATTAGCTTTCTACTCGTTTCGTGTACATGCTGATGAGAGCATAGAACGAATGTTTCGTAAATTGCATGAAACATTCATATGGCTTGACATCTAACACAAAGCTATCATTACACAATGTTTGTACAATGCACAAAATGAATTTCGTAAAGACCAGCCTATCGCTGCTTCTCTTCGAGCGTACCCATAAATGTTGGTGTTCCTACTGGAATGGCGAGGAATCATTAATGTAGCCCAAAATAGGAATGAAAGCGCTGTCGAGAGTGAGAACCCTCATGCACAATAATCAAGTAACTTTTTGAGGGAAAAAATGAATGGTAATGGTAATAAATAGACAATGTCATATAAGAAATCAAAATAGAGAAGAGAAATATAGTATGAACTGAAAATTACATCTGTAACGACTGCTGTTTTGTTACAATTGTAGACAAACCTAGCGCATCCATTATGAACCAGAACATTTAGCCAATGTATGGCAGTCATGAGCAAAAAGGATGAATTTATATAATTTACAATACCTGTAAGACCTGAAAGATGAGAATGGCAATTATGATAACGTTTTCAGGTCACATCCCCTCATTTCGCTATTGTCAAAATGACAACATTGCCTAGCTACGCCAACCAGCGTCTCAATGTTTCAGCTGGCAGTTTTTCACGATCATATGACTCGTGGAGGCGTGAGGTAGCAACTTATGAGGACCAGAGGTCGGTTGCACCCTCCTTCGAAGTTGTCAACTCACCATTTGAAGCCCATACGATACGAAGCACCTGTATCCACCAAAACCCGAATTTGACCCTTTTCCAGTTCACTCAGACGTATGGCTTTTCCCATTTTTAGGAGCAGTAAAAATAATTTACAGATTGTGTATCAATTACATGGGTCCTCCCTTAGCTCAGTCGGTAAAAGCTAAACGCTTAGCTACAAAGCAACACCATGCTGGAGGTGACTGGTTTCGATTCCCGGTCTGGTCTAGGAATTTTTCGTTAAGGAAAATTTTTCTGCTCCCTGCATACACACTACCAAAATGTCCAAAATGAGTTGAAAGAGATGATAAAATGAATTCGATCAAACACATCTCTTGTCGAATTGCGTATGTGTCAGTTTCAGGAGACATAATTTTACATGAAATCTTTCTTTACGTTCCCGGACTTTTTGCAAACATGAATTACGTCTCGTGTAAAATTCATAATTTCTAAGTGGGTAGGGTATGATTGTTAAAGGGTGATACGGTCAAAATTTGGTCAAGGGAAAACGCGTGTAAATCGGTGAAATCGTTTATTTAAAAAATCAAATTAAATTTCTTTTTCAAGTTCAATTAGTATAAAATTCAGGAAAAATATTCAGTTAGGCTTCCGCTTTTCCAAATCCGAATTGCCTGGCCTTGCGCTTGACCCCTGCCATCAGATTTTGTACAGCCACCTTGTCCACCTTCTTCGCCGCAGAAAGCCAGTTTGCCTTGAACTGCTGCTCGTCCTTAGCAGTTTTTTTGGTCTTCTTTAGGTTCCGCTTGACAATAGCCCAGTATTTCTCAATTGGGCGGAGCTCTGGCGTGTTGGGAGGGTTCTTGTCCTTGGGAACCACCTGCACGTTGTTGGCGGCGTACCACTCCATGGCCTTTTTACCGTAATGGCAAGATGCCAAATCCGGCCAAAACAGTACGGAACAACCGTGTTTCTTCAGGAAAGGCAGCAGACGTTTATTCAAACACTCTTTCACGTAAATTTCTTGGTTGACAGTCCGGAAGCTATGAAAATGCTGCTTTTCAAGCCACAGGTACAGATGGCTTGCCAAACCAGATATTTCTTTGTGAACTTTGACAGTTTCGTGTGCTTGAAAATATCTGCTACCTTTCCCCTTCCTTTTGCCGTATAAAACTCCTGTCCCGGAAGCTGCTTGTAGTCGGTTTTGACGTAGGTTTCGTCGTCCATTACCACGCAGTCAAACTTCGTCAGCATCGTCGTGTACAGCCTCCGGGATCGCGCTTTGGCCGTCGTATTTTATAAATTAGAAGAAAAATTAGTAATCTCCATTTGAATAACCAGTCTCCATGGAATAACCAGTCGAGTTATTAGTACGAGACACTGAAGAAGTCTGCACATTGTAGACGAAATACGCGTATCTGTCGAAGATAAGCAAATGTAGTTGGGATTAAATGGAGATTACTAATTTTTCTTCTAATTTTCCTCTTCTGGGTAATGTTAATAATTTTCAGCTTCGCATCTGCGCGTCTTTTTGGGTTTCGAACCGGCCTAATCCGGGCTATGTGGTGTGGTGTAAATGTTTTGTGGATATTTTACTTTATTTATATTCAGTAGACAACAATAAATAAATTTTGTCGACAAAAAAGCATTAAAAAATTCAGCAGGAACCAATTTAAATAAGATATTAACTAAATAATATATTGGAGAAAAATACTGACCCTTGGGTACTGGCTTTTTGAATTCTGGTGGTTTAAAAGAAGCGTGTTAGAACGGTGATGGAAGTAAAAAACATGTGTTGTGGGACTAACATGACAGCTGTTTTAGACAATGAATCGCATCCAGAGGTAGAGCAGATGGTTTGGTAGAAGAGTGACAACACGGTACTATACAAGCGATTTCTAAACCAATGGTGCAGGGTCCCGTATGCTGTCGTGTAATTATCGACGTAGCTCCTTGTGCTAACATTATGTAGGCTTTACTAATAATAATGAATTTGACGATCTCCTCCTCTGTGATCCTTTACTAATGGATTGGAAAAGCTAAGTTATATGAATTTAAGATGAATAGTGTGGGTTTCTTGTATTGCATTGAAATAAACCACTCCCACCTATGGAGTATGTTATGTTTAGCAACCGTGTAAAGTTAGAGGTCATAACCAAGTTTATTATTCTTATTGATTGTGTTGCCTGAAACCAAGTGCCAGTACCTAGAACTAGATTTTAGAGGAAATACCACAACCGTGCCAAAGTGAATTTAGATTCGGTGTTCATGATTAGTTGTAAATTAATCAGTGCAAGAAGAGTGTATTGAACACAGATATTATTGTGTCGGAAGGTTTCCGACACGTCGGCGACTGCCGGGTTGATGTGGACGAGTGCCGACGGCAGCAGCTGCGGTCCAGCAGGACTTGGACATCTAGGATATCGAGGAGAGCTGGTTTGCAAAGCAACAAATAATTTATTTCTACCATATTTTGAAGACAATATCTAATATCCTGTTTTATTTTATTTTGTCTATTTTGTTTTGTTTTGTTCTTCTTTATGCTTGTCTCTTTCAGGTAACATTGGAGCGACCCATTGCTTTTGGCGGAAAGTGCTGCAAGTATGTATTTAGCGTATCGTTAACCAAACGAACCCTGCTGCTAACCTTTCCCCAACCATCCAACATCCCAGTGATTTCTCGTGGAAGTGCAGAGGATTTCTCGGCTTCCTAAAAAGCGAGTATCATGTCAACACGTTCCCTCCCATTCCCTATTTGACCAGCATTCGGACACGGCCGGCGCCGGTAGTGCTTTATAATGGGTCACCAGTTTTTGCACATTGAAGATGTATGTTAATCCCAAACATCATCTGTTGGTTCTTTGTGCAAATACAGCTGACCTGGCAATAACGGAATTGCATCCGTGGGCGGTCAATCATGCTCTCATGCTCTCATTACTAATTTTTCTTCTAATTTATAGTTACAAGTATTCCACTAAACAGCTCAAACCCTCTAGGATTCGTCGTATTTTGTTTATCATCGCGATTTGGAGTCACTACCTTCTTGTAAGTCGATACTCCGGCTCGTTTTTTGGCTCGATGCACGGTTGTAGACGATACACCCAGCTTATTTGCGGCATCTCGGAGAGATAGGTTAGGGTTTCGCTTGAAACTACCGGCAACTCTCTTTGTCGTCTCAGCGGCTTCCGGTTTTCGATTTCCCCCCGATCCAGACTTCCTGGCTGTCGACAAACGTTCCCCAAACACTTTAATTACATTTGTAACTTTTAGCGATTTTGCCAACTTTGCGTGCGAGTAGCTCGGATTTTCGCGATTCCCGAGCAAAATTTTGATACGCTGCTCTTCTTGCTTGGACGGCATTTTGACAACTGAAGAGTGAATTCCAAAATCAAAATAGGAGCAACATTTTACACACACACACCTTCAAAATGAGGGGTGTTCAGGTTTTTTAAATGCAAAATTGAAAGAAATACGTCAAGTTGATATTGACCAAATTTTGACCGTATCGCCCTTTACATGCCACACAATCATACTGATGCAAAAATTGTACCTGGTATCGAAAACTCTCAATCAATAACTGTGTGGAAGTGCATTTAGAACACTGAGTTGAGAGCAAGCAAAAAGCGAATTGCGAAAGCAATAAGCTTGAAATATCAAAAGAAAGAAAAGTTTCTTTTACGCTGAGAAGACTTAGTTCGTTGCACAGAGGACTTTTGTAAAATGTTTATTAAATGTTTGCGGTAAAATGGAATAAAAACACATATTGTATCTAAACGAACGCAACTCTTCGGAAGAAGTTTAAACAGAAAGCACTTGAGCTTATTCAAAGGTGTCACTTACACATGCATATGTAATCGGATTTGTTGCACTGAAACAAAACGGAAACAATTTTTTTTTTCTGTTGCAACTGAACGAATGCATTGTTCTGAACACACGTAAAAGTGTTAAATTTTTTTCAAAGGGCGGAGTTATTATCAGTGTATTAAAGTTCATTTTGTCTGACAAAGCAGGGAAGTTTAAACAAATATTTTTGTTGGTAAAACCATGAAGTTTTAGATGGATCTAAGGTACATGATAGTCCTATGACTAAATACAAAAATACGGGGCTGATACATTTTGATGAGGCACGATCTTACCAAATATCATAAAGTTCTGAGAGATCTATTTGATGAATAATCATTTCCGTTATTATTTCTATTTGTTAGCTTTTACTAAAAAAAGCAAATTCTGAAGCAAATTGGCTTCTGTATTCTTGGATATCAAGGGGGCTTTTGATTCAGTATCTGTTGAAGTTCTTTCAGATAAACTCCACGCTTGTGGCTTTTCACCATTAATGAATAACTTTTTGTACAATTTGCTGTCGGAGAAACTTATGAGCTTTTCTCATGGAACCTCTACAGCTTTTAGATTTAGCTACATGGGTCTCCCCAGGGATCCTGTTTAAGCCCCTTTTGTATAATTTTTCTGCCAAAGACATTGACGGTTGTCTAAGTGACAACTGTACATTGAGACAACTTGCAGATGACGGCGTAGTGCCTGTCACGGGACCTAATGGGGTCGATCTACAAGGACCCTTACAGGATACATTAGACAATTTGTCTACTTGGGCTCTAGAGCTAGGCATCGATTTCTCTACGGAGAAAACTGAGTTGGTAGTTTTTTTCTAGGAAGCATAACCCTGCACAACAGAAGCTTCAAATTTGGGGTAAGCCGATAACTCATTCTATGTCATTTAAATGCATAAGCCATTCATTTTAACTGTGGACGCCCGTTCTCGCGAGGATGATTCTCTATCAGGCATCACGCCGCGTAATGATCTGGACTTCAGCCGCTGTGATTATCAGGCCATAAATGCAACGATCGCCTCCCAGGATTGGAACCAGCTACTAAAACAACAATTCAATCGATGCCTCAGTTACCACTTTCTATGGAACTATCCATCAAATCATCCGGGACACTGTTCCTGAAAAAACTCGTAGGCCTTCTAAGCAGTTTAGCTAACCTTGGTGGACGCCACAACTCCGCAATTGTCGTAACCGCTTACGAAAGATCAGGAAACGGTTCTTCCGCAACAGGAATTCTACGAACACGAGTGAGTTGAAGCTCGCTGAGAGGAGTATACTCATCTGCAACAGATTCGTTTCCGTGAGTATGTCGACAGTATCCAAGCAAATTTCAGACAAAATCCTTCTTCTTTCTGGACCTACATCAACAATCGCAAGAGTTCTGCCAGAGTTCCCATTGATGTTTCCTACAAGTCTCCATAGCTCTCGCTCGTCGGTTGCAGCTGCGAATCTATTCGCCGAGTTCTTTCATTCCGTACACGACGACAACCCACCTCCAATGTCGCAGCAATACTTGGAAAGTCTTCCATCGTATAACCTTCGACTTCCCCAAGTCATTTTCAGTGATGACGATATTCAGAAAGCTCTCAGCGCTGTCGATTCATCTAAAGGTCCTGGTCCCGATCTCATTCCGCCCGTCTTTGTCAAAGAATGTGCTCAGTCGCTGTCTGTTCCCGTCGCAGCGATTTTCAACCGATCCTTGATCGAAGGAGTATTTCCGGATGCTTGGAAACTGGCATCAATAATTCCAATCCACAAGACTGGAAACACACATTGCGTGGAGAATTATCGACCGATATCTATTTTGAACTGCCTAGCGAAAGTTTTCGAGAGTCTATTACATGACGTGCTGTATCCTGCCTTGCAACCTGTGATATCCGAGCATCAACATGGATTCGTAAAAAAGCGGTCAACAACGTCGAACCTCATGACATACACCCACAGTGTGATCAATGAGCTGGAAAAGCGGTGTCAGGTTGACGCAATCTACGTTGACTTCTCAAAGCGTTTGACAAGGTACCTCACGTATTGGCAATTGAAAAATTGAACCGCCTGGGACTACCTTCTTGGATCATTCAATGGCTGAAATCATATCTGTCTGCGCGCAAAGCTTTTGTCAAAGTGCACGATGCTAGGTCGAATGTATTTGATATTCCTTCCGGCGTCCCGCAGAGCAGTCATCTTGGTCCTCTGATATTCGTACTCTTTATCAATGATATGTGCGATAGCCTCAAGTCTGGGAAACTGCTCTATGCAGATGACTTAAAGCTGTTTCGCGTGATTAAGTCGCTTGTGGATTGCGGTGCACTGCAAGCTGATATTGAACGTGTTTCAACTTGGTGCGAAATGAACGGAATGCAAATGAATGCGGCAGAAATGTAAAAGTAATGACGTTCACTCGATGTCGGACTACTGTATCTTTTGCCTACGAGCTGAACAAACTTGCCATTAGAAAGAGTCACGTCGATCAAGGATCTTGGCGTCATACTTGATAGTAAACTTCGCTTTAACGAACACATCTCAGTGACAACTGCGAAAGCCAATGCGATGCTAGGTTTCCTACGCCGGAACACAGCCCATTTCAATGACGTGCATGCGCTGAAGGCCCTGTTCTGTGCTTTAGTTCGCAGTGTACTTGAATATGGAGTGCAGGTTTGGGCTCCGTATCATGCCGTCCATATAGCTCGTATTGAGAGAGTCCAGAAGCGCTTCATAAGGTATGCTCTACGTGGCCTGCCATGGAACGACCCAGTGAACCTACCGCCATACGAACATCGATGCGCACTCCTCGATTTACAACCGCTGGTGAGTCGTCGAGTGATGCTGCAAAGGTTGTTCATTTTCGACGTGCTTAAGTGCAACATCGACTGTAGCAGCCTTCTCGAAAATGTGAGGTTTTATGTACCTACTCGTCAGCTCCGAAGTCGGCAACTGCTGTGGATCCCCAGCCATCCGAACAAATTACGGCCTGAACAATCCACTGGATTTATGTTGTAGACGTTTCAATGAAGTGTGTGACTGTTTCGATTTTAATGTTAGCAAAGTAGTTTTTAAATATAGAATTAAGAGTGTCGATTAACCAGTCTGTGCGACTTTTGTGTCGAAGATGTTGTCAAATAAATAAATATCTTGGGGTCTGGTTCGATTCAAAGTGCACCTGGAGATCCCATATTGAGTATGTGAAGCGAAAGTGCCAGCCAAGGATCAACTTTCTCTGCACAGTTACCGGAACCTGGTGGGGAGCTCATCCACAAGATCTTCTAATGTTGTACCGGACAACGATTTTGTCGGTTATCGAATACGGTAGTTTTTGTTTTCAATCGGCAGCTCGGTCGCACATCATCAAACAAGAACGTATTCAGTATCGGTGTCTTCGTATCGCGGTAGGTTGCATGCACTCGACTCACACCATGAGTCTTGAAGTGCTGGCTGGCATGTTGCCACTCTCGGATTGGTTTTCAGAATTAAATCTTCGACTCCTCACCAAGTGTGAGGTTATGAAACCTCGGAAAATCGGAAAATTTGAGAAGCTTCTTGAGTTGAACCATCAAACTCGCTTCTTGACGTTGTACCATTTGTTCATAACACAGGATGTCAGCCCTTCGGCGAATAGTCCCAATCATGTTTTTTTCTTCGATTTAGGAAGTTCGGTTCATTTTGATTTATCCATGAAACAGGAGTTTCGTGAAATTCCAGAGCATCATCGTCCTATGATTGCTCCGCTGATATTTGCTGCAAAGTTTGGCCTAGTTGATTCCATCAAAACGTTTTTCACTGACGGGTTCTTGATAGAGGACTCCGCTGGCTTTGGTGTATACAATGAAAATTATAGCGTTGCTCGTGAACTTCAAGCATCTTGTTCTGTTTTTGTCGCGGAATTGGCAGCAATTAATTTTTCCTTAGAAATTGTTGCCTCACTAACACCGGATCAATACTTCAGTTTTCACGGATGGTTTTAGTTTTATAGAGGCTATTCGCTCCTTGAGGCCGGCAAGGCACACCTCTTATTTTCTTATGAAAATACGAGGTCTTCTAAGTGCTTTATCTTCACGTTCTTTTATCATCTTTGTTTGGGTCCCTTCTCATTGTTCGATTCCTGACAATGAGAAAACGGACTCGCTTGCAAAGGTGGGCGCTATGGAAGGCGATATTTATGACCGATACCCTTCAACGAATTTTTCTATATTTTTCGTCAGATATCACTCGTTAGCTGGCAGTATAAATGGAATAAAGGAGATTTGGGGCGATGGCTACATTCTATCACTCCTAAGGTGTCTAAGAAATTTTGGTTCCGGGGATTGGATGTGGGTCGAGACTTCATTCGTGTGATGTTTGTTCCGTGTGAATGCGGAGTCCTCTGTGAATGCGGACACGGTTACCAGGACGCAGATCACGTTATTTGGTTCTGTCCTGAGCATCGTGGAGTCAGATCTGAACTTTATGATTCCCTTTGGGCTTGAGGTAGACAACCCGATGTACCGATTCGAGACATTTTGTCTGCACGCGATCTGGAGTTTATGAAACTCATTTATGTGTTTTTGACTAACATTAGCCATAGATTATAGTTTGATTAACTTACTGGTTCAGGTTAAATTTTCGAGGAATTTGTGCGTCAGTGTGTGATTGCGGTTGTGTGTGTGAGTGTGGTCGTGTGTGTGAGTGAGTGATTTTTTTTAAATTAAAAACGTTCATTTAAAAAATTGTAACTTGAAGTTCAAGATATAAGAAAACCATTGTTCCTTATGCTTTGTTCAAAATTTTCACCCCAACTTTCCCGTCCTTAAAATTGTTATTCTTATTAACCTCGAGACGATCGCGAGTAATCGGTTCTATCTCCTTAACCCTAGTTCTAAGATTTTTTTTTTACTTATTTATTTTCCGTCGGCCTATTTCCTCACATGGTGACAATTACCGACGCCAGGGAGACGACTCCATCACCTGGACCCTACCTAACGACTCATGACTATAAACCGGGACCAACGGCTTTACTTCCCTTCCGAAGGAAGACTTGACCAAGATTTTTTCGCCTCAGAAAAACCACCGACGTCGACTGGGATTGAACCCAGACCCACTGGGGTGCCAGTAGCAGTCTAGTTCTAAGATAACTGATGTATATAAACATGAAAACTTGGCTCTGAAAAGTTGATTCGATTGAGCCTGTACAAATAAATGAATTCATAAAAAAAAATTCTATTTAGCATGGCATGGATTTACTTTTAAAATTTCTTAACATATGCATATGATGAGAAACTATTTCTTTTCCAGAATTACCGTAACATCACTAGTTCGAATCTAGAATTCTAATTTAATTGCTGACCAGTCTTATTCATAGAAAATTAGTATCTAATATTTTTATGAAATTTTACTTGACATATTCTTATTTAAGGGTTATGGTTTTTAAGGGTATGAAATTTATTATTTTTTAGATGATCACGTTTACTTTACTGCTTACACACTTAAAAATTATGAATTTTACACGAGACTTAATTCATGTTTGTAAATAGTCCGGGAACGAAAAGTCGGGGAATGTAATAGTCGGGGAACGTAAAGAAAGATTTCGTGTAAAATTATGTCTCCTGAAACTGAAACATACGCAATTCGACAAAAGATGTGTTCGGTTGAATTTATTTTCTCATCTCTTTCAACACATTCTTATGCACTAAAGGACGCTTGCATGTGTTGGTCTCAGGGACAGAAATTTACACGAGTTTTTGGTAGTGTGTAGCGTACAAGAAAATAAAAAAAATGCACCAGACAAAAGTGTTCGCCAAAATTTATTTTAAGCCAGATATTCTTGAAACTGAGTAAGGGAGGGATGAAGCGAAAGAACTAATACATATGGATTATGTTTCGGCATAATTACTGTATTCAATTTCCTTTCCGTCGCTGAAAGCCTGCACCTTTCTTTTAAGACCCCTCATTACATTTTGTGTAATGGCGAAGCTGACCTTTTTGGTCACTTTCATCCATTCTTTCTTCAATTCTAGCTCGGTCTTAAACACCTTGGACGATTTTCGAACTTTGGCCTTAATTATGGCCCAAAATATTTCCACCGGACGAATCTCTGGTAAATTTGGGGGTTGGCGGTTTTGGTACAAAACAACGTTATTGTCTCTGTACCAATCCAACGTCGATTGCGCGTAATTGCATGATGCCAGGTCCGGTCAAAATAATTTCTCGCCTCCGTGGGACCGCAGGAAGGGCAACAGACGCTTCTGGAGGCATTCGGTGCGATAAATTTTGCTGTTGATGGCACCCGTTGTGATATACGGTTTACTTAGTTTACCGCATTGGCATATGGAGTCCGCCAGAGCCATTATTTTTTGGCGAATTTGTCCACTTTCTCCTTCCTGATGTCTTCCGGAACATCAAACCGTGATTTGAGAACTCGGTATAACGGTAGAACGGTATCTGCTTTGCGAATTGCGGTCGCGGTCGCGAATCGAAAGGTTCGGATTACACTTGAAATAATCCAACACCTTTGGAGCCTTCACAGGGTCAGCTGTCTTCGATTTCAATCCACTTCCAGCCCGCCACTCGGTCGTCTGGGACTCCTTAAACGATTTTACCATCCGGGACACAGTTGTATGGGTGATTCCCAGTTGTCTTCTGACGCATCTCCGGCGATTTTCTTCTTGTTTCGAAGACATCTCAATAACTACTGAGCCGAGTGTTATGAAATTTTGCACATGTTAACAATTTACTCCTACTATTTATGCACAGATTTTCATCAACTTTTTCCCACAGACAAAAAAGTTACACACGGATAAAAATGGTGAATCTTTTTCATGTACACGCCTTGCATTACTTCTCAATTGGGTCCCATACCAAAGTTTGCGCTTTGACTACAGTCACAGAGCTACAGCAGCACATCGAGAACACTGGGCTAGAGTCCAAATGCAAAAGGACTAGGAGTCTTATTTAAATGTGTCGATTTTGAACCAGTTTTTTCGAGTTCTCCACACTTTATCAATTATTTTCAATCGCCTTTTCTGCCAAACATTATGATAACATGCATGCACACTTATTGTAAATAATGCATGATAACGTAATGATAACAGATACCAAAGCAAAACTTAAATCGAACATTTTCATTTAAATTTTTTGAGGTTTACTATTGTTTCAATAGTTTAAACAACAAAATTTCCTATTATAGGTCATATTTATAGCTCATCTAAAAATAAATAAAAAGGTCGCCGTAATGTTTGACACATTTTGAGCAAGGTCCCTTCCATATGACATTTGAATTCATCATGCGTGCAATTCCTACATGAGATATATGATCTATCTGAAACAAAAAAAAAAAAAACGCAGCGTGGTGCCTGACGTCGTGATGCTGACATTCACGTGGCAAGAACGACTCTGCTTTGATAAATGTGTGAAAATAACACGTTGGTGTATCGAAGAGAGGAAGCATCCTAGCGATTCCTGATTCGCCCACTTAATGAAAGCTTGTTTGGCTGTCTTCTGAAATCTCTATGTTCTATTAAATCTTCGATCAAACTATAATTTCCAACTCTTATTTCTCACTTTCTAGATGGTAGTTCCTAAGCGAGCGGCAATGCTTTTGGATCGACTGATGGTGGCATTGCATCATGCACTGGAGAGGGTGAAGGCGAAAACGGTGGCAGTAGACCCATCAATAAGGTGTATCGAGATGCTGAGTACGGTGGGCGTCCAGTTACGAACGGGATGGTCAAGCAACATGGCCAGCAGCAGCACCAGAAACATCCCAGCAAGACGGAGCAACTGATGAAGTCGTATTATGCCGGTAAATTGAGCATGCTAATGTTTATGTCATTAAACGGTAGACGGTATCCTCTTGAGCCAAAGTTTGATTGATTCCAGAGGCAGAGGCCGAAGACTCTGAGGAAGCCAACGTAATACCTGATGAGCTCGACGAGTTCGAGGGCCGCAAGGAGCTTCTGGACGAAATGGTAAAAAACTAAAGAAAACGATTTCTATTGGTGTGGTCAAGATGGTAAATAGTTCTCGGTTGATGCGTTACTAATTGCACTTGTTCTTTTTAGATGGACATTCAAACGAGAGGCACTGAGGACAAATCGAAAAAGGGCCGGTACTGGAAGTGCTACTTCAACGCGGTCAGCTGTTTTTGAACCAATAACGATGCACAATGAACAGGGCTGACACAAGTATTAGATCAAAACTAGATAGTAAGCTGTATTTAAATCAAATATGAAAACAATCAATACCAGCTAAATCAACCAGGGGTCATCAACAGAAGAAACAGAAAAATCCGCAACTTAAGGAGCAGTGGAAAGAACTGAAAAACTGGAAAGTAGGCTTTAAGTTTGACACATTTTATGTATAATAAAATTATACACTATCATCCCATAACAGTAGCATTAATTGAATGTTTTCAATTTTATTTATTGTATGTTGTGACGATAGGCAGAGCTGCGTCGAAGTTGTTTGAGAACATTCGATCTGGTGTGGGATTAGCAAGCTTTTGGATAATGTTGAATGGAGGTGAAAGCTTTGTTCCATACAATCTTATCAAGCAAAGATAACCATCTGAAGTGTGGAAAGCTCGCTGAAGCTTTTATCGTTTTATGCCGTGCACAGTAAAGTTGAACTATGTTACACTCTGATTAGAGAGTATTTGTCACAACGGAACTGAATGTGATTTGACGGAGCTCAAGGAGGGAATGATTAATGCTGAAAGTCAAGTGAAGGAATTACATGATTAGTTAAGTAATTAACTGGATTTTTTTTAGTGTTGGTATAAAAAAAATGATTCCGCAGTGAAAAAGTAGGTTGGAAACCTTCCAATTGAATTACAGGCCGAACGTTGTTGAACCATAGTGCATTTAGAAAATAATTTTCGAAAATAAAATACAATTTATAACTGTTCAATTAGAAATTTTATTTGTTTCGAAAATTATTTTAAACGCACTATGGTTCTAACAACGTCTATCTATTCCTGCCATTACAATGCGTAAAATGCTCCATAAAATATAAATGCTTAAGTTATTTTTTTTTAAAATACGTCTTCAACTGGAACTCAATCAACATTTCAAACTAGAGATGTTAAGGATTATTCTGTGTGGCGTCCGAAGTGAGACGACTCGATTCACTAATATACGGACATTTGGTCATTCATACAGACCTTATATAGATTACAGACATTATACAGGTATTGCGATAACGTTACTGATTTTTACAGACATCAAGAAGATCAAAATGATTCTCAAAGGATTTTATCTCTCATATAAAGCTGTCTTGTTTTGTGCGTTGGCCTAAAGTATTCAATATTTATATAAAACATCTTTGTTTAAAATTGAAAATTGTTCAACTTCTCAGATGTTTCAGGTCCTTGTTTGAAGCTCTTTAATATCTAAACATACTTTTAGTTAAGTCATCATTTTTAATATTGGGATAATATGGCAAATTTTTTTGAGTTTCGCCAAATCGTCTATGCATTCAGTTACGCAGAGAATATTGTTCGTAGGTCTCTATAGTATTGTTTGTACATCTCCATAGTATTGCTAAAAATGAACAAATGTTGTCATATTTTATTTTTTCAAAGCCATTTTAGTTCTATGTCATTTATTCATAAATGCCTGATGTTACCAACCATCAATAGGAAATTAGCAGATTCAAATTGATTCATTGTTTTAGAGTTACTTGATCCTAAGTACACATTGGACCATGTACCTTGCAATATATTCTTGCGCTTTTCGGTAATAGAATCTTAGTTTTTGTTTTGATTCGATTTGATATTTGGACAGAATTTTGAGGGACTGTATGTCGTGAGTTATGTTTTTAGAGATGATTCTTCAAGCTAGCGACCGATCTGCAGGTACTCTTTGAGCCAAAAACTCTGAGCTTTTTTGTCTTGACTATACAGCCCCTGATGTTACGAGAGGTCTCAGTCAAAAATAAGTTATAGTACTTTTAAGCCCTAAAAGTTGGGGGAAAAATTTCGTTAAATTTCAAGCATCTTGGTTTAGTTTGAAGTCTTGCTGATATTTAATGTATGTACTACAATGAATTCAAAAAAAGGGATAGTACAAAGGGGGCGCTAAAAAACAGTTCAGGTTTCAATTTTTTCAAACATGAAAAGAAACGAACCATAAGTGTACTTATCAGAATAAAACATAATATTTTCAAAAATTTCTGTAGATTTTTGAACCTAATAATAATCCATAAAATAGATGAACTTGAAAATCACAAGTTTTGTCAATTTACATGCTAAATTACTTACTAAAATACTAATTAATTTGAAATAGGAATATTTTAATATGTTAGAATCTTCATATAACTTGTCATTAATGTTATTGATTTTTGACTGCATTGGATTGGAAATTTATTTTGAATCCTCAGGCTTTTTATAAGTTCATGAGGTAAGAACAAAAGAAATGCTTTGAAAAATTAACGCTTTAATCATTGAACAAAAACAATCAATAACATTTTTGCAAAACTATAAATTTGAATACCGTTTTTAAAATTTTCTTAAAATTATATTCCAGTTGAGAAAACTACGAAGCAAGTTTATTTAAAAATAAACTTCAAATCTATTTATGCTTCTGGAAAATTCCATATAAATTTAGGAGATAGGATTTTATTTGGAATGTTGTGGAATCAATATTATTTGCAAAAAACTCCTAATGATTTTAACTCACTTGAAAAAAAGAGTAATTTTGAAGAATTTTAAAAGTTCAAAAGACTTGCGGAATTTATCAGAAGGTCCATAATACCTATTTAAAAATAAGCAGATTGAAGTTTAAAAAAGGTTGAATTTCTATAAGCATTGACGCAATTTTTCTTGAGTGAGACTGTACCATATTTTCTTGTGAATAAGGATTTTTCATGCCTTTTACTAAGCCTTTTGGCTGGCTTCGGTGGTGTAGTGGTAAGCATGACTGATACATGGCACCCCAGTGGGTCTGGGTTCAATCCCAGTCGACGTCGGTGGTTTTTCTTGGTCAGGTGTTCCTTCGGAAGAGACTTAGATGGAGCGACCTTTATGATTTAATAATCTGTCCCATGTAAAATTACATCAGCCAAGTTAAATTGGGACTGTAACCCTATTTTGACATTGATATGATGTTGATGTAATATTTCAAGACGATGTAAATGTTTGATAGTTAAAAATTATGCTTGAAACGAATTTCCTACGTAAAAAAATGATTGAGAAATGAATTTCCAGGGTTGTTGATTTTGACCCCAGCATTTTAATTTGGGATTTCTATTACATGTATGTGTTAGACTCTATAGTACAAAAGATCAATTTTTCCTATTTTGCTCTGCGGAAACAAAATAAGAAGAAAATAGATCATAGTTTATGCATTGATGTGTGATCACACTATTACATCTGAGGAATTGATTTAGCTTTGCCAACCAGCGGCTCACTAGTGTGCAACTCATAGCCGATTTAAAAATGTGCATTTCAACAAAAAATTCAACAGATTGATTCAACATGATTGCCTAGAGCCAAAATACAGTTTTCATGGATGGTTGTTTAATTTCAGTTTACATGGATGGTCTTGTAATTTTAACAATGGCCGGCAACCAATATAATTTCTGCAGGTCGTGTACTATTATGTTATTTTGATGGACTCATATTATTATTCATAACGGATATTTGAAATACGCTTAATAGAACATAAAGATGAAACAGTAAACCATTACGTTGACCTAAATTGTGTGATTTTTTCAAATTGCGTGCCATTTATTTTCCATATTTTTTTTAGTGTGTACGTTTCTTGAGTTTCCTACAAACACGCTTTGACGGTCTGCCGTGTATTTGTAGAGCAATTGACCGAAACCTTAGCCATGGTCGATAAAAATATGGATTTCGAAGCACTTTCTTGGCCTCGGCTTCTCATTTTTGGCCACAAAATTATTTGAGCAGATCCTACATTTTATTTCTGTCGCAGCAGGGGGACGTTTGGAAAGTTGGCTGACTTCAATGAATCGTTAATCTTCAGGTGATTAAACTCCTCAGTGAACTCTTGGCGTAATGGGGTGGGAAAGGTCCACCCAAAAGAGACCATTCTTTTTCGTGAGATACTTCTTGAAGAAGGTGACAACTTCGGGCAGGCACTTTGTACTGTATATCTCCTTGTTCACCACAAGCCACGATGAAAAGAGAAGCGACTTGGCCATTCTATTCTCGCTGAACGTCAGCCACAAAAGACCTTCTTCGGGAACTGGGAAAGGAAGTTATATTTGACGGCAATGCTTACCTCCTTGATGGGGGTGTCAAAAATCCGGTCTCCTGCCAGTCGTTGCGGTTCCACGCCAAATAGGTCTCGCCATCCATTTTGAACATAGCGTCGCGCTTTGCGTAAAGGATATTCTGCATTGAGGCGTTATCTGACTTGAATTTACATGATATATTCCACTATTTTTGGCCAAAATCTAGCATGCCCTTTAAGTGCATTCGATTACGCGAAAATTAAATTTTTTTTTCCATCTGTGTATATTATTCAGAAATTTCCTCGGTGTGAATGGTGGAAAGTATTCATTGTTTTTCTTTGGGCACCCATACTGCACAGCATGACACATACCCGATTGAATGAATATTTAATTTAATTATTGGGTACTCTCAATGTGAACTTTAGAAGTTATTTTTGGACGAAGTAGCAGTTCAAGATATTACACTTTATTTGGAACTCCGTCTCAAAAATGGGGCTTAGTGTGATGATATTATAAGTTAAATTTTGGAAGCACTACGCGAAACAAGATTTATGACTATCCTTAACTGAATCAAGAAGACAAGAAGTGAAAATGTTATACAAGATAGACCCAAGAGTTTTACCCTAAGGAACACCAGTTCTATGAAGAAGTCAATCAAACATTGAATTTTGATAATATAACTGCAAAGTACTGTCAGTTACATAATTTTGAACGAATTAACTCATAAAATAAACTCATAAGTTAATATAAAGCGAAACATTAAACTTTAGTTTTGAACATCAAAACCAAACACGGCCAATAACTTAAGAGTGATTTTTCTATATGTAGAAAAGCAATGCCTGTGGAGCAGTTTTCAGTTTGGTTTGAAACAGTTTATTTTGTAACTTTTAGGAGTTGATTTGTAGTTCAATACTTATAGTGACATCCAAACTGCTTTTGTGCGAAAATTGAGAAAACGTTCCTAAACTTCTTCCAGGGTTTGACCAGACGTTGTGATTTTTACTGAGCGATATGACGATGAAAAACGAAAGAAAACGGAACCATAATTTATTACCACAGAAAGACAGCGTGCCAGCTCGATGGGTTCTTTTGATAACACAATAGAACACTGCTATACTATTTGAAGCGGTGCGTCACTTTTATAAAGGACACGAAGCAAGGTGTCTCTAATATCTCAGGTAGTCTCAATATATTAATGTATTAATATATTATAATATCAATATATTATAATGTATATGAGAATTCCAGCCATGTTTAAACGTATACTAATACGATCCATATCAAATAAAATCAGGTCTGGCATACTCTGGTCTCCTTTGCACCTATGCAACAGAGTCTGTAATGTTAAACTCGCGGTTCCATTGTAAACCAAACAAGTAGAGGAGATGATTGGTTTCACACTGTCAGATCTTTGTTCTATGGCATTTGGATATGAAGCGTCAAGGCCCAAACGTAATGTGGACGGAAACGGCAAGTTTGACAGTTGTCGTAAATGACGTCGATATGTCTAATTACAATCTACTTGAATCTAAACAGTTCTCTATCCGACAGGTTTAGTCAGATTGGGCTATTCCGCTGCCGTCGCCGTTCCGCTTCCGCTATCACTGCGTTTGAGCCTTCAGGCTGCAATGTTTGTTTACCAATATTTCGAGGGAAAAAGTGAACGTGCTAATGTATGTAAACATTAATTTATAACTCTTCACTCCTAGGCAAAAGTGCAATCAGCAACTGTCATTATGTGCGTAATACTTGGAGTATTCGCTTACTCCTTTCGCTCCACTGACAAATCTCATTTTGATCTCTAGCATAAGGTCTGGCCAAACGCAGTGCTTGCTTGTATTGAAAGCAACAGTATTGCAAAAATAGCTGAGCAGACGAGTGATTACGTAAAGAACACTAGCCAACTTTCTACGGGCGTGCAAAGATTTTGATAAAAGAATCTGTTTAAGGGGGATATACAGTAGGAACGAGGAAAAAACTAATTTTTGAAAAAAAAATTTCAGGGGAAGTTTTTACTCAAATCAATCGAAACTTTATGACAATTATAAGTGTATACATCAAAAAAAAATTCCTGAAAATGGCGGCCGTTAGAGTGCGTTGAAAAAGTCGTTGTATTTAGCTTGTGCCAGCTCTCCTGGTCGCAGTTTTGGTCTGACACCTGCTAACCCAAAAAAAAAAAAAATACATTAATTACATTTACAGTTAGTAGATAAATTGAAAAGTTAAAAAAAAATTGCACCTTTGGCGTAACTTTTTTTTTAAATCCACATTTTTCCCGCCATTTAATCACATTTTTTCCATATTTAATAATAAAAAATTACAATAATTTTTATTTCATATAGAAGATAATACTTCTATTACAAATGCTGGACTGTGGAAATAATCGAGATACAAATACCAGCAGAAGCATTTCCTCTCGATTACATGGGTCATTTATAGTGAAATTAACTGAATTAATTGAATTTATGCCACAAAAACCTGCAAAAGCTGAGACTTGACAATTGAGTAGCGATATGTGGCAAATTTTCCTTCATCGATAGACTGGAATCGGTTGTAAAACTAAGTTATATAGCGCACATAATAAACAATCACGGAGCGAACGAATAAGAAAAATAGTATAGCGTAGCACTTCGCGAGTGTTTGTGTAGCGTATATAAGCAACGCGATGGTATTAGTGTGGTGAGCGATTTGTGTTAATTTCACTAAATTGCAGTGGCAACTGGGTCAGCCTTTTATAGACATTATCGATGCGCGCCGCATCATTAAGGCCGAGCTACAATGCGGAGCTCAGCGGCGGTTTTTGACAGTTAATCCATATGTTTTATGTCAAAAGCTGCCGCAACGCGCCGTTCCGCTCCCCATTGTAGCTGGGCCTTTTCAATGGTGTGCCGATCGGGTCTAAATGATGACGCTTGCACGCTCGTTTAGATCTACTCTAAATAGAGTAACTTTCACTTAGCTTCGTGTTTCCAAAAACTGAGTAGCTTGAAATAAGGAAACTGAGTAAGTGCTACTCTGATTGTAAAAGCGCTATACTTATTAAAATAGAGTAATTAAGCTGTCAAAAGCAAAAACGTGGCTCAGTCCAAGGTTTAGTCAATACATTGGATATTGAATCAGAAACGGTTCGGAAGTTGAACGGTAATAAAATGTCTGTTTAGGGAACGTCCATTAATCACGTCACTTAAAAGGATTTAGCGGTCGTATCTTCACCGTATCACCAGTACTACAAGAGTTCCGTCGGATGATCGCCGTTAAGCTCTCCAAAAGCGGACGATCCGGAAAAATCAATAATAGAAAAAAATAGTATGGAATTAAAAATTATTAAATTATAGAATAAAAACCCGCATTAATCCACCGATGGTGAGACTGAACCCTTCTTACATTTCACCAGAATTACAAACTCAAATGTGGGCAATATTGTACTGGATACATATTTTCATCAGAAATTCCAAGAAGATTCAGAAATATTCAATTTGCCATACATTCAGTTGATAAAATGAACTTTTTGTCAATCCTGAACGTATTGCTCAGGATTGAACAAAAATTAAAATATTTCCATTAATAGTCTTTAATGACCTGTGTTTGTTAGTTATATAAAAGAAGAAATTACATAAATATTAGAAATTTCATATGATCAGTCCATAGCATGAATTATTAGACAATCCTAAGCGTCAATTTTGATTATCGATATGGATTCAAGATGCTTAATAAGTACATATTCGTTGAAAATAGTAAATGGAGACTTTGTGTAATTTTTCGAATATACTCGTTGCAGTTGAAAACCAGCCACTCGAGCCAATCGATGCTGCTCTAATTCTATACAGTAGCATAGTGTGGCTAGTCCGCTGTATGTGCTATACAACGCTCCAGATACGACACAATAGAATGCAAGCGGCATCGATTGGTGTGATTGGTTTTGTTCGGTTTTGCACTGCAACGAGTATATTGTCATCTCACAATTATGTGCTCTCAGGTATTGTTTTGGTCATATCTCCATGAAGAATTATCCAATCATAATGAAATTTTGACCAGTTATTTGGAAATATCATAGCTTTGATTTGACACCAACAAAACTAAAATCAGTACACAAATAGCTCAGTATGTAATCGGAGACTAAACTGTTTGATTACTATTATAATAGGCCTTCAAGTACTGTTTCGTTTATATCTTCGTAACGAAATGTCCGAATGAAAAAAAAATTAATAGCGTTCTATGGGAATGTTGTAGCTTCCATTTGCCGTCAACAGAACTCAAATCGGTTCACAGATGGCTGAGAAACCGATGTGACATTATTTGTAACGCACACACACACATACACACACACACACACACACACACACACACACACACACATACATACATACACACAGACATGTGCTCAGTTCGTCGAGCTGAGTCGAATGGTATATGACACTCGGCCCTGTGGGCCTCGGATAAAAAGTCGAGTTTTCAAGCGATCTTAATACCCTTCTATTGATGTAAGAAGGGTAAAAAGGGAAGTTAACATAATGAAATTTTGAACACTTATTTGGAAATTTTATAACTTTAATTTGGCGTTAACAAAGCTTCAATCCTGAGCTTCAATTTTGATTATCGATATGGATTCAAGATGCTTAATAAGTACATATTCGTTGAAAATAGTAAATGGAGACTTTGTGTAATTTTCGAATATACTCGTTGCAGTTGAAAACCAGCCACTCGAGCCAATCGATGCTGCTCTAATTCTATACAGTAGCATAGTGTGGCTAGTCCGCTGTATGTGCTATACAACGCTCCAGATACGACATAATAGAATGCAAGCGGCATCGATTGGTGTGATTGGTCTTGTTCGGTTTTGCACTGCAACGAGTATATTGTCATCTCACAATTATGTGCTCTCAGGTATTGTTTTGGTCATATCTCCATGAAGAATTATCCAATCATAATGAAATTTTGACCAGTTATTTGGAAATATCATAGCTTTGATTTGACACCAACAAAACTAAAATCAGTACACAAATAGCTCAGTATGTAATCGGAGACTAAACTGTTTGATTACTATTATAATAGGCCTTCAAGTACTGTTTCGTTTATATCTTCGTAACGAAATGTCCGAATGAAAAAAAAATCAATAGCGTTCTATGGGAATGTTGTAGCTTCCATTTGCCGTCAACAGAACTCAAATCGGTTCACAGATGGCTGAGAAACCGATGTGACATTATTTGTAACGCACACACACACATACACACACACACACATACACACACACACACACACATACATACATACACACAGACATGTGCTCAGTTCGTCGAGCTGAGTCGAATGGTATATGACACTCGGCCCTGTGGGCCTCGGATAAAAAGTCGAGTTTCAAGCGATCTTAATACCCTTCTATTGATGTAAGAAGGGTAAAAAGGAAGTTAACATAATGAAATTTTGAACACTTATTTGAAATTTTATAACTTTAATTTGGCGTTAACAAAGCTTCAATCCTGAGCTTCAATTTTGATTATCGATATGGATTCAAGATGCTTAAATAAGTACATATTCGTTGAAAATTGTAAATGGAGACTTTGTGTAATTTTCGAATATACTCGTTGCAGTTGAAAACCAGCCACTCGAGCCAATCGATGCTGCTCTAATTCTATACAGTAGCATAGTGTGGCTAGTCCGCTGTATGTGCTATACAACGCTCCAGATACGACACAATAGAATGCAAGCGGCATCGATTGGTGTGATTGGTCTTGTTCGGTTTTGCACTGCAACGAGTATATTGTCATCTCACAATTATGTGCTCTCAGGTATTGTTTTGGTCATATCTCCATGAAGAATTATCCAATCATAATGAAATTTTGACCAGTTATTTGGAAATATCATAGCTTTGATTTGACACCAACAAAACTAAAATCAGTACACAAATAGCTCAGTATGTAATCGGAGACTAAACTGTTTGATTACTATTATAATAGGCCTTCAAGTACTGTTTCGTTTATATCTTCGTAACGAAATGTCCGAATGAAAAAAATCAATAGCGTTCTATGGGAATGTTGTAGCTTCCATTTGCCGTCAACAGAACTCAAATCGGTTCACAGATGGCTGAGAAACCGATGTGACATTATTTGTAACGCACACACACACATACACACACACACATACACACACACACACACACACACACACACACACATACATACACACAGACATGTGCTCAGTTCGTCGAGCTGAGTCGAATGGTATATGACACTCGGCCCTGTGGGCCTCGGATAAAAAGTCGAGTTTTCAAGCGATCTTAATACCCTTCTATTGATGTAAGAAGGGTAAAAAGGGAAGTTAACATAATGAAATTTTGAACACTTATTTGGAAATTTTATAACTTTAATTTGGCGTTAACAAAGCTTCAATCCTGAGCTTCAATTTTGATTATCGATATGAATTCAAGATGCTTAAATAAGTACATATTCGTTGAAAATTGTAAATGGAGACTTTGTGTAATTTTTCGAATATACTCGTTGCAGTTGAAAACCAGCCACTCGAACCAATCGATGCTGCTCTAATTCTATACAGTAGCATAGTGTGGCTAGTCCGCTGTATGTGCTATACAACGCTCCAGATACGACACAATAGAATGCAAGCGGCATCGATTGGTGTGATTGGTTTTGTTCGGTTTTGCACTGCAACGAGTATATTGTCATCTCACAATATATGTGCTCTCAGGTATTGTTTTGGTCATATCTCCATGAAGAATTATCCAATCATAATGAAATTTTGACCAGTTATTTGAAATATCATAGCTTTGATTTGACACCAACAAAACTAAAATCGGTACACAAATAGCTCAGTATGTAATCGGAGACTAAACTGTTTGATTACTATTATAATAGGCCTTCAAGTACTGTTTCGTTCATATCTTCGTAACGAAATGTCCGAATGAAAAAAAAATCAATAGCGTTCTATGGGAATGTTGTAGCTTCCATTTGCCGTCAACAGAACTGAAATCGGTTCACAGATGGCTGAGAAACCGATGTGACATTATTTGTAACGCACACACACACATACACACACACACACACACACACACACACACACACACACACACACACACACACACACACACACACACACACACACACACACACACAAACATACACACAGACATGTGCTCAGTTCGTCGAGCTGAGTCGAATGGTATATGACACTCGGCCCTGTGGGCCTCGGATTAAAAGTCGAGTTTTCAAGCGATCTTAATACCCTTCTATTGATGTAAGAAGGGTAAAAAGGGAAGTTAACATAATGAAATTTTGAACACTTATTTGGAAATTTTATAACTTTAATTTGGCGTTAACAAAGCTTCAATCCTGAGCTTCAATTTTGATTATCGATATGGATTCAAGATGCTTAAATAAGTACATATTCGTTGAAAATTGTAAATGGAGACTTTGTGTAATTTTCGAATATACTCGTTGCAGTTGAAAACCAGCCACTCGAACCAATCGATGCTGCTCTAATTCTATACAGTAGCATAGTGTGGCTAGTCCGCTGTATGTGCTATACAACGCTCCAGATACGACACAATAGAATGCAAGCGGCATCGATTGGTGTGATTGGTTTTGTTCGGTTTTGCACTGCAACGAGTATATTGTCATCTCACAATTATGTGCTCTCAGGTATTGTTTTGGTCATATCTCCATGAAGAATTATTCAATCATAATGAAATTTTGACCAGTTATTTGGAAATATCATAGCTTTGATTTGACACCAACAAAACTAAAATCGGTACACAAATAGCTCAGTATGTAATCGGAGACTAAACTGTTTGATTACTATTATAATAGGCCTTCAAGTACTGTTTCGTTCATATCTTCGTAACGAAATGTCCGAATGAAAAAAAATCAATAGCGTTCTATGGGAATGTTGTAGCTTCCATTTGCCGTCAACAGAACTGAAATCGGTTCACAGATGGCTGAGAAACCGATGTGACATTATTTGTAACGCACACACACACATACACACACACACACACACACACACACACACACACACACATACATACACACAGACATGTGCTCAGTTCGTCGAGCTGAGTCGAATAGATATGACACTCGGCCCTGTGGGCCTCGGATAAAAAGTCGAGTTTTCAAGCGATCTTAATACCCTTCTATTGATGTAAGAAGGGTAAAAACACTCCATAGGAGCGCATCGGTTTTTAATGGTAATGAGTAGCGTTCACTCAGATCGTTTAGTCAGCTAAAATAAGATACTGAGTAGTGTTTACTCTAATTTTGACAAGAGACCTAGTTAATCAAAAATGAGTAACACTATAGTTACTCTAATTAGAGTAGTTCCACTTTTAACGAAACTGAGTCGTTTTCTACTCAGCTTTGAGTAACTACAAACGAGCGTGTGGGTCCAAAAAGGTGGTTGCTAAGATCCAGCAGGTGGATGCTAAGGTCCAAACGGATGGACGCCCAGGTCCAATGCGAGTGATGTTGGCGATGATTAGTTTATCCACGTTGTCCAATCGTTCCTCAGGGGTGTCCAATATCTTGGTCGCGGCATCAATGTCCTTTTTCGGTACTTTAGGCTCAGAGAACAGACATCCAAACTAGAGTGCCCTCCGTGTGTAAATTTCTGTAACTGCAATTTTAAAATTACAGCTTGTTTCCGTTAGTTTTGGTGATTCGTATGTTTATGGAGCCACCTGCGCCCCTTGAGATTTGATAGCCTGTCAATTTTAGTTTGGTGAAACCTAGACTAGGCGGCGCTAATTTTCCAACGGTTTGCTTTTAACTACACAGTTTGCTATACAGAAAAAATGTTTGAGCTTGGATGTCTGTTCTCTGTGCTTTAGGTGAGTTATTTTCACTTCAAACCCTTATTGTTCTTGTCACACAAACTTGATTCAAATGCAAAAATTGTACAAGCATTCCCAAATAACAACGAAATCATTTTCTTGATCAGTAATCTAGAGATGCTTTTGTAAAAAAAATACGAGGAATGAAATGAAAACATATCTTGTCATATAAAAGCTGATAATATGCTGAAGCAGAAAATTTGCGTTTCATACGTTTTTCGTGGTTTTTTACTAGTATGCATGAATTAATTTTTGACTTTCATGTGAACAAAACAGCGCAATAAATTGACATTTTTACAAAATACTTTGGGTCACATAAGAAGTTCTAAAGATGTGCTGCATAACATGATTTTGACACCATAATGTTTAATCTAGAAAGTTTATAGTATCACAACAAAAGATAGCTTTTAATCAAGTTATTAAGAAGTAAAATCAAATGCAAAACTGCTTGAAAATCACAAACGCATTCAACAAAAGTCAAACTAACGGATTGAGCAAAGATTGAAGTTGAAAGTAATGTAAAGTAAAGTAAAGGGTGTTCCGATCAAAATTTCGTCAAACAGTGCTGTGTGTGAGTCGATCAAAGTTTTTTTTGCAGGTCAAATTCTTTTTTTTTCAGCTTCAGTTAATACAGAATACAGGAGAAATATTCAGCTAAGCTTCCTGCTTGTCCACTTTATTCGCCGCAGAACGCTAGTTTTTCTTGAACTGTTTCTCGCTCTGAGTCTTCTTAAGGATCCGCTTGACGATGGCCCAATATTTTTCGATTGGATAGAGCTCTGGCGTGTTGGGAGGGTTAAAAGGCACCACCTGAACTTTGTTGGCAGCATAACACTCCATGGCCTTTTTTCAGATAAGGCAAGATGCCAAATCCGGCCAAAATAGAACGGAACAATTGTATCGCTTCAGGAAAGGCAGAAGACGTTTTTGTAGCCCCTCACCCAGATAAATTTCCAGGTTGATGGTTCCGGTCACAATGTAAACGTTGCTCTTCAAGCCACAGGTACAGATGGCCTGCCACACCAGATGTTTCTTCGCGAACTTTGACAGTTTAATGTGCTTGAAAATAGCTGCCACCTTTCCCCGTCCGGTTGCCGTATAAAATTCCTGTTCAGGAAACTGTTTAAAGTCTGCCTTGACGTAAGTTTCATCGTCCTGTACCACGCAATCAAACTTCGTCAGCATCGGCGTGTACAACTTTCGCGATCGTGCTTTGGCCGACGTGTTTTGTTTGTCGTCGCGATTTGGAGTCACCACTTTTTTGTAAGTCGATAGTTTAGCTTGTTTTTAGCTCTATCCATGGTTGAAGACGCCATTCCAAGCTTCTTTGCGACAACTCGGACGGAGAGGTTGGGGTTCCGCTCGAAACAGCGGGCAAATCTTATTGTCGTCGCTGTGGCCTCCGGCTTTCGATTCCCCCCCGATCCAGCTTTCCTGGCTGTCGACAAAGGTTCACCGAACATCTTTCATGCGCAATACAGCAATGTTTGCAATCTTTCATACAACAGACTAGATTCAGGTGAATTTGGCTTTAGCATGACATATCCAATAATGTTTTGCCAAATCTAGTCTCCTTTAGGGAAGGTCCATTAATTATGTTACGTGGTAGGGGTGGTCCGAAGACCCATACAAAAACGTGACGGGGGGGGGTATGAAAAGTTACTTTTGCGTGACGCAATTAATGGACGTTCCTTGATGTGCATTAGATAACGTAGAAAATCACAAGTTAATTTTTTCAAACTGTGTATTAATCAAAATCAACCATTTAAAAGCATACCTTATATGAGCAAATCTTCATACAGCTTTTTTTTCTAGCAACACCATCAGGAAGAAGATAGCTACAAGTTTGTTACTACCCATAGTTGAGATACTACGGAATGGGAAAAATACTTACTCTGAAAAGTATGAAAATCGGCTCGAAGAAGTACTCTATGTTGTTGTCGTAAGTAAGAAATAACAAATGCGAATTGCGCTTAATTACATTAGTTAGATTGCAAGTTGCTTCATTTAGGGTAATTGTTCCCATATCAATCTTATTTTTCTTATGTTTATCCTACGCTGAATGAGGAGACTCTATTTTTAAGAAGGCTTGTTCGAAAACGCTGCCTCGCAGCTCCCTTTTCTTTGCTACCCTTTCTCAAAATCTCGCTTTTGTTATATTTGGTGGTAAGCCTGTATGCCCTTGGGCGAGCTGAGAAAA
Source organism: Aedes japonicus (assembly GCA_034211315.2). Classification (NCBI taxonomy): domain Eukaryota; kingdom Metazoa; phylum Arthropoda; class Insecta; order Diptera; family Culicidae; genus Aedes; species Aedes japonicus. Next base: position 2,661 of record JASCZW010001385.1, on the reverse strand, counting down.
CCAAATAACTGTAGTTGAAATTCTACGAATCATTAAAATTGAAATAATCAAGAAGAAATCTGTTATATTGAGATCCGTAGGCGTTATGACGCAGAACAGACAGCTTCGAATGATTCGTCGTGTAAATGCCTCCAATAAATCGGTCAACAAGACTCTGCCACTGACGGCAAGGAAAGTCCATTTGGGTTTGGAAAAAAGCCAATCGGCCGGTGGATCAACGTAGGAAGCGAGTTACGCCATTGCCTCATAAAATTCAATTACAACATTATAGTTTTTATGGGTACTTGAGAATAATAACAAAAACAGAAAACAGGAGTACTAGTAACAGCAGAGAGCGGTGCGGAAGTGTTTCGATGAGCAGAAACTGAATACTTTTCTCCGAAGTCGGAAAAATGATACTACCATCCTTATGTTCATGTGATGCTTCTTTCATCAGGGCTGCCGTCATCGATTGGCGTTGCACTGAAATGCGGCTTATGGAATTTATTAGGACATTGTTACATTTTGCTGTTGATGTTGCGTTGACTTACGGGTTTTAGGCATGCTGTTTAAATCCGAATGAGGAATGAGATGAAAAATACATTAAATGTATTCAGTGGTCTCATGACGATGTTTAACATCTCTGCTAAACCTAAAAAACAGTATTATTTTATCATGAATTAAAAAACAAGTTTCTTGATTTTATATAGATGGCGTGGACTGGACTAAAAATACATTTTCGTTCCTCAAACGTAGGGAGAAACTATGTGTAAATGAAGCATAAATGCACACAGTTAATAAAATATTGTTATTTTCAATTGAACTTCAATTTCAATTGCAGATTTAAATGCCTTAGAAGCTCCATAGATTTGAAAAATAAAATTGAAGGTATTAAAAATTACAGGTGATTCTATTTTTTACGAATTGAAGATATCTCATGTAAGTTTCAGCTTTAAGGAATTCATGAATTCTTGGTCTGAAATCAACTTCTTAAATAAATATATAATTGCCAATTTCATAAAAATACAACTGCCAACATAGTTATACACAGTGCGTTTGTTTGTTCGAAGATTAGCGAATAAACTGTCATTTAATAATTTAATTTCAACGATTTCTTATTCACTGCAGGGGATTTTCTCACAATCGTACAGGTTTGGGCCAAAGGGTCTCAGATTGTTACGCAACATTGTCCATGCGTAGGGTTCATTGATATATGAACAAAAAACAATATCACACACTCAGATCTGTAAAAAATTCCGAATTCTCAACAGCTGAACGTTCGGTAATCCAATTTTACGGATTGTGGTAAAATTTAACCGATATCTGGTATTTTTTTACAGATATCTGTAAAATTTTACCGAAATCCGTTAAATCGGATTACCGAACGATCAGCTGTTGAGAATTCAGTAAAACTACGATTTTTGAAAAAAAGTCAAAGTGTGTTAGAAATTTGGGGTTGCCAGTTTTCCTGGCAAACGCCAATCGATGTTTTCCGACGCTCCCGAACACCACTAACTTCGAAAATTCATAACTCAAGAACGATTCATCGGATAACAATTTTATTTCTCCAAACTATAATATTTTTGTTTAAATTTGAAATTATGTAATCGTAAAAGAAATTCCTAAAACATTTTTTACAGTGAAGAAAACTTTTTAAAAAGCCGAAAAACCATTTACTGAATAATGGAAAAATTTGAAAATAATATTTTTTTGTGTATTTATTCGTAAGATTAAATTGCTGAAATTTTGCGACGGCTTTTTTGTTGTTTTTGAGTAATGCTCGAAAAACTATGGGCTCGTCACTTGTTTTCACTTTGAACATTAATTTTGAAGTTTTTTAAGATTATATTTTCTCCAAACTTTTGAGAAAAATTTCATTAAAAATTAACGGGAAAATCGGAAAACTTTCAATTGGCGTTTTCCAGGAAAACTCGGCAAACCCGAAATTTTTTATTTTGTTTTATCTTCATATATCCATAAACCCTACGTGTGGAGATGATGTGAACTACCATCTAGTGTACACACTTAGAAAATTTTACAGTATTCGGTAATTTCTTACCGGAACTTTCAACAGCTGAACGTTCGGTAATCCGATTCACCGGATTTCGGTGAAATTTTACAGTATTCCGGTAAAAAATTACCGGAACTTGTCAAATTTTACCGAAGTCCGTTAGAATTGGATTACCGGAACTGTTCAGTTGTTGGAAAGTTCGGTAAAAAATTACCGAATACTGAAAAATTTTCTAAGTGTGTAGCAAGGCAACTGCCTGCAGCACTAGATAGTTTTATTTAAACGATTTGATCAAGGTTATACTGTGGTAGATGGTTCAACATGTTCCTGTATGAAGGGCCAAAAACGTATTGTGGGCCCGTAAGCAGATAGCTATAGGGGGTCTAAAGAGAATCTCTTCCAGAAACAAGTTCGCAGAAACCACACCAAAACCGAGCCCTCGCCTAGTAAAATGTCCCACTAGATGGGAGAAGAGCCCGCCCTCTTTTCACGAAATGTTAACAACTGGAAGTTGGCAGTCCCACTCTTCCTATCCAATTCGCTTCAATCGGGTGCCCTCCTTTTATCCCAACATATAGTGTTATATTATATATGTCAAATAGCAGAGAAATAAATATGATTTGCTTACCTTGATTTAGAAATCATCTTACCCTGACGCTAAAGATTATGAT